>VWYI01004817.1:185521-244708 GCA_013399455.1 Anthoscopus minutus | reverse complement strand
TAAAATAAGCAAGAGCTCTCTCGTAGATCTTGCCAGTTATCATTATAGGGAAATAAAAGTGGAAAGAACACAGGTCTGACAGACAGAAAGATGAGGTTGAATCAAACTATGCTTTGATTCTGACCTGCTGGGTTCCAGGCAGCTGGTAGCTGTGTGTGCACACTGGAGAAAAAGGTATAAGAGAAAAGGTAAGCACAAGTAATAGCGGAGAACTAACCACTAGGTTAGTGAAAGAGAATAATTAATTTTAACGAAAAGGGAGATTCTTCTTTCTCTCCCCGTATTTACGATCACAGGTGTGTAAGGCCAACACAGGAGCTGGCTGACTCCCGGCTGGGCCGCATCTTGGCATTTGAACTTCTTCCGCCACACCACAGCATCTTCTGCTCGCGGCTCCAGTCCCTCCACAGCCAGAGGAAACACGCGCCGCGGGCGGACACGCTCACACACCGCTGCTCTACCACGCGGGTGTGGGGATCGGAATTGCCGCGCCGAGCCACTACGGAGCGCCTGCAGAGCAAGTCTCGAACGTGCGACTTCGGGGGTTGCCAACGCCGTGCCCCAACGCCCTGCGCCACAGGACCGGTCCGCTTCTCTACCCTGCGCCCGGGTGGTGATTCCTGCGGTCCCGCCTCTCTCCGAGTTCCTGTTTCGTGGGATCTTCCCCAGTGTCCTGTCCCTCCTGTCATTCCCACTCTGCTGGGATCTTCCCCAGTGTCCTGTCCCTCCCGTGATTCCCACTCTGCTGGGATCTTCCCCACTGCCCTGTCCCTCCTGTCATTCCCACTCCGGTGGGATATTCCCCAGTGTCCTGTCCCTCCCGTGATTCCCACCCCGGTGCGATGCTCTCCGGGCAGGGTAGCCGTGCCAGCTGCGCTCCAGCTGCGGGACAAAGGAAGCGCGGATGGAGGTGGCGGCTGTGGCACGGCCCCCGGAAGCCTCCGAGAGGAGCCGTGGAGAGAGAAGTCCAGGCTGGAGCAGGTTTCCTGGAGGCATTTGTCACTTGGAGCAGCCTGGCCTTGAGGGACTGCGCCCCGTGGAAGGGTGACCCACGCTGCAGCAGTCGCTGAGGAATTCCTGGAGAAGCCTCCCGTGGCATGGACTCGTGTGGGAGAGATTCATGCAGAGTCCCGTGGGAGGGACCCCACGCCGGAGCAGGGGAAGGAGCAGCATGTGATGGACTGGCCAAAACCAACATTCCCGTCTCCCAGCAGCACTGGCGGAGGAGGCAGAGCTGGGAAGGAGGGAGGGGGGGGAGGACGGGTTTTTTTTATTTCTCGTTTTCCTGCTCTGATTTTGTTGGCGATAAATTCAATTAATATGCCCAAGCTGAGTCTGTTTTACCCCTGACTGTGTTTAGTGAGTGGTCTCTCTCTGCCCTTAACTCGTGGCCATTGTATTTTCTCTCCCTCCCCTGTGAGGGGAGAGCGACAGAGTGGTTTTGGTGGGTGCCTGGCGTCCAGACAGGGTCATCCCAGCAGATGACCCTACAGAATGGCAGAGCCTGTGTTGTACCTGATCAGAAACCCCTAGATCCCGTTTGACTCAGCCACTAGACCTGAAATTATCTTGGGTTTTGTGGGGAAAGAATCTGCAAACAAGGACAAATCATACTGGAGACCAAAATATAAGGAGAGGTATAATTTCCCCCCCCCCATATTTCATAACCATAGTTTGAATAACTGTCTATGGCATAATTTGGGATATGGTTCTTGTGGCTCAACCTAAGGCAGTTTGGCAAAAATACAAAATTTTTAGGGTGTGAAAAAAAAGGGAGGGGAAGATATAATCTCACATCTTTTTTAATAAAGTCTTGTAATGGTTAAAAGACACTGAATACCCTGAGTATGCTTTGGTTACTACTTCAAAGTTACCCTCCCCAGAAGATTTGATTTCACAGCTGTGGTCCTTCCTGTTATTTCCCTTCCCTATTTATTGGTACAACAGTCTGAATTTTGTCATGTCTCTCTGCACATGACATTAATACTTCCCTATCCATACTGGAAATATTCACATAATGTTATTTGAGAAGAATGTGATAAGTCAGTTTAAACAGATCTGCCTTCAGATCTATTTAATATTGAAGAACATAATCAGTCATTCCTTTCAGGTTAGGTATACTCTGTATAATGGGTGGGATTCATCTCTAATTTTAGCTGCCTGGAAATATGCTATCTGAGCTGGTCATGTGGATTCTCTTTCAAAAGGGTGAGACTCTTGGAGAGATTGGAAAGAAATGGGCATCCCCTAAAGAAAATTCAGGCTTTTCTTCCTAAATATTGACCTTGATTTGGGATGGATTCTGGATCCATCTTGGCTTCCCTGTCACCTGGAGGAGCCATGGCCAGTGATACAGAGGTGGATGCCACCTGAGCTGTGTCTCACACCACATTTGTCTTCAGCTGACACTTCCAGGAATAACACAAGAGGTTTCACCTGTTCATTTCACACCAAATTTTATCTGTATTTTTACATCTGGGTCCTGGAGCATCCCCCTCCAGGGATGCACAGGCAAGAAACTCAAGGGCAGAACACTGACCTGTGTCTGACCAGTTTAGCTGCAGCTCATTTCTGTGCCTGCTCACTGTGGTACTCATGGCAATCAGTAGGTGTACAGCCTTCCCTATGATACAAGGGGGTTATTTTTATTTTTACTTCCTTTTTTTTTTTAATCAAGCAAACTGAAGGGGGGTAGCATTGGGAAGAAGAAATCATAGGGGCTTAGCCCAGCTCTGCAAGAGCTGGTGGTTCATTTTTCTAAGTAGCCTTCAGTTGCCAGCTGGTCCCAAGATGTGCCAGGAGAGAGCAAGAACACACTTACAGGCTTTCTGCTTGAACAAATAGAGTTATTTTGTCATAGACTGGGCATAATTTATATGAACCCACTGCTTTCAATTGATGGAAAGAGCACGCTTGCAGCAGATTTACCCTCACTTATCATGAAGGAAGAAACAGCAGATTTTTCTTCATGCTGGAAGAAGACAAGGGCTCTAGGGAAAAGGTGCCCAGCACAAAGGCTACTTTGGACATACTTCTGCATTCCTTCAGTGCAGTCCTCCTCAAATCATACTGCCCTGGTTATAAGCAGAAATGTGCACACATTGCTCAGACTCATGACTGGAAATCACAGCTGGGTTTTAGGCATCATATCTCCCTAGACTGCACCTTCCCAGACTGTAGCCCCAAGGTCTGAGCACAGGGGAGCAAGTGATAGCACTCATGCAGTGATAGCCAGGGGGAAAACCTTCAGCAAACCTGTTGTGAGCAGATTAGGTGAAGAGAACATTTTTGCAGTCTGATGAAAAGGCAGCAGTCTCAGTTTGCACGGCAATGTGGAAATAAGCCATGGCACTAATCTCCTGAAATCCTTTAGCTCAGCCTCCCTGTGCAGTGCCAAGGGATAGAGTCAAGCACCTGGGAAAGGGGGACACAGACATCACCAGGAAAAGTTAGGCAGAAGGAAATGCCAGGGAGATTCATGCCTGCAGGGTTTGACTTGGACTTAGTAGCTGAAAGCTGTTTCCAAAGGGAATTCTCAACCATGACCCAAACTCAAGTTTTTCTCACTGAAAGCTGCAAGCAGCACCTCTCCCACAGCATCCAACCACCGTGCCCCTGAGCACTCATCCTGGAGATGAAAAAAGTGCATTTCAAGTTCAGTCACTGCTCTGTTTCAAGATCATGCCTGATGGCACAGGACAAGGCCTGAGTCACTGATGTTCAGTATTCTGTGGGGAAAGTTTTGTGTGTCTCTCCCCTCACTGTTCTGCTTTGAAAATGCAACTGAACTCCACCTGGGGAAAGGATGTGAATACCAAATATCACCTTCCTCTTTTTTCCTGGGTAACGTGCAACAGCTTCATGAAATCCACAGTTTCACCTCTTTTACAAAGGGCAGGAGGCTCTGAGTAACCTCACCTGCTGCAGGCTGGGTGGAGCAGTGACTGTGCCTGGCAGATGGGCACTCTGACCATGCACATCAAGAGAAAAAAGTCCTTTTCCCAGCCTGTCTGCCTCAGGTGTTTTTGGACATGGCTGGCAGCAGAAGCACAGAAAATGTGGGATATTAGAGTGTGATGCACTCTGCACAAGGTGCTTTGGGGGGTTCCCAAGGAGGCAGAGCTGTCATCATCCAGGAGGGAGCCAAACTGCATGCCCTGCACTACAGTCAGATTTGTCATGGCTGTTAGAGTGACAGTCTGTCAGTTTGGAGAGATGAGCTCCTTGCAGTTCCTGGCACAGCTAGAAAAGGCTTGAGAGTGCTGAGCTTGGAATCCTGCAAATTATTTGGCACCATCACAAACCTCACAGCCAGAATTCAGTGTCTTCCCTCCTTGGTGAGTCCACAGGCTGGACATTCCTTTCAGAATGAGCTGCTCCTAATTCATGCCCATTTGGCCACTGATGGACTGGCACATGTCACTAACATGTCAAACCTGGTCATATCTGGTCCCTGGAATCCCACCAGTCCTCCAGCCATGCCCCACTGCTCTGTGGGACTCAGCAATGTTCAGCTCTCTTCCCTATCTTGGCTTTATTTGAAGGTATCAAATCAAAGGAGAGCAAGGTTACTCTAAACAGTTTTTCCATCAGTTTGTCATTTGCTGTAAAGTAGTTTGTAGAGTATTTCCATATTACCTCAATTTTCAACTAATTGTTTACATGTAGGTTTTGCAGGGTTTTTTTACAGGTTAAAAAGCCCTTTGCAGGTTGGTACTTCTCCCTCTCCCAGTCCCAAGAAGGTAAATACCTCATAATAACAGCAAAGACATAATAAAGTTGCGTCCAATCTTTTTGGTTTTGTTTGGTTTGGGTTTTTTTTTGTTTTTTTTTGTATAAACTAAATGCACTGAACCCTTTAGGGCTCCCTTTGTGGCAGTTTCTCCTGCCATTCAATCACTTGTGGCTCCTTTTTTTGTATCTTCTGTCACGATCGCCTCGCACGAGCAGGGGTCGTGATGGTTCCTTTTCCCGATCTCAGAGTGCAAAAGGACACACAGCAAATGGGACTTTCAGTTTAATCACAGCAGTGCACTTTTATTGAGTGCCAACAACAGTCATGAAACAGAAAAGGGGGAGAAATGTAAAGAAAACCAAGTAGAGGAGAGATAAAGAGAGAGGGAGAAAGTGGGGAATATAGCTACCAACGGAGAGATGAAATCCTCATGGTCCAGCCAATAGATCTGTCTTCCTTCCGTGGGGATGCACTGGAGTTGCCTCAGAAAGTTAAGGTTTTATAGTCTTTCTCCAAAGCGAGTGGCATCAGGCCAAGAGGAGGGGGTGAGGGTGAGGCTGTGGTGGTGAGACCCATTGTTCCATGCCTGGTTCATCGTGGTGCATCAGCCCTCCACGTGGTCGTGAGGTACATGCAGGAGAACAGGAAAAGCCATCATTTGTCTGTCCCTGCTCCAAGAGATGTGTGCAGAACAGGACAGGCCGATACTTATCAGTCCCTGCTCCATGAGGTGTGTGCAGAACAGGACGGGCCATTCCTTGTCAGTCCCTGCTCCATGAGGTGTGTGCAGGAGAACAGCACAGGCCATTACTTACCAGACCTTGCTCAAGCAAGTGTATCATGGTGGCACAGCAGGCACAGCTGCAAACAATCACTGGGTTGGCATCCACCTCAACCAGGCCAGAATCACAGCTGGGATTTTCAGGGTCTCAGCCTCTGTCCGTGTGACGGTCGTGAGGCAGATGAGGGAAACTTCAGACCGTCTCTTACACCTTCCCAGCCTTTCTTTAGAGCACTCGATGCCAAAACCTGATGTAGCATTTCAGTGTTGATCCCACTAATGCCATGTTCAGAGTTAACATCACCCTGCTCCTGCCCTGCTTGTGCACTGTTAATCCCAGCATCCCATTAACCTTTTTTGGCCACGATGTAACTGTGGGAGCTCAGGCTGACCTGCTTATCCTTCCACTGCCAAATCCTTTGCTGAATCCACTCCTGCTGGGAGATGCAGCCTCCTGTTCTGGAGACATAGCCTTCATTCCTGATTGCTGAAAGTGCATTTGGGCAGTCAGCTGCTTAAATACTTTTCACTTAAGTGAGTCAAGCTTATCAAAAAGTCAAGATCGTTGCATTGCAGCCGTTCTTGCCTCTTTGTTTACCATTCTGCATAAGGTACACACCTTAATCAGCACAGGAGTTATATTTACTTCCAAATCACTGATTCAAATATTTAATCTCTTCAGGCCTAACACTGCCTCCAGTGCAATCTTAATCAAATCATGCCCATTAGAAGCTTTTCCAGTGATAAATGCCTTGAGGGATGTTAGTTTACCTGTTGCTAAACTATTTCTCTTATTTTATGATAGTGTACAGTGTTGGACAGATTAGGATGGGATATTAAGTCAAACCTCCCAAGAATTTAGCTGAATCACGTGTCAGGTTGGGCAAGCCCCATCCCTCAAAGTGTTTAAGGCCAGTTTGGATGGGGCTCTGAGCGACCTGGTCTAGAGGAAGGTGTCCCTGCCCATGGCAGGGGCTGGAAATGGATGACCTTTAAGGTCCCTTTCAACCCAAATTCTATTCTATTCTGAGGAGAAATATAAAATAAATCTAAATCTAAATATAAATATAAATATATATATAAATATATTCTATTCTTCTCTGAACAGAACTGGCATCAGAAGTGCCTCTGCAGCCACTGGCTTCTGATCCAGAGAGACAGGAAATACACAGCTACCCTATGTTCAGTACAATGTTTTTAAAAGTTACCAAATCAATACTCTTTAAAGATTCCAGCATTGGTTCAGCACTGAAAGCTGCAGAACACAGCTAAAATCCTTCAACTTTTATTTCCACCAAGGTGCACATGGACAGCAAGCATCTCTCTGTATCCTTTTTCTGTTTTGAGCCATTTAGATCGACTTTCCACCTCACCAGTGCATGCTCTGTGGACATCTGGAGTTTCCAGATGTAGCACCTGTGGTGAGAAGCTCCTTGCAACCAGTCCTGTACGTGTTCATGGTGTAACAAATGTTCCATGGCAGCAGGGTGTGTTGTTAAGGGCAGGAGCACACACTGGGCATCCCAAATTATCACAGCAGTTCCTCAGACTTTGCTCAGATAACTTCTAAGTAGTAGAGGAGAGGCCAGGTGACTATGACAGACTGATGGAAGCATCTCCAGCAACATTTTATTCAGGATATTAAGCCAGTTTTGTAGAGCCTTTTGCTGGGAAAGGAAGGGGAGGAGGAGGAGATGTCTAGGGAAGGAAGGAGCTCTCAGAGAAGTTTTCCCTGTTGAGCTCCCCCCCATCCTATTTGAAGCAGATTGGAAGCTGGCACCTGCAGCCTCCCTGGCCAGTCTAAGCTGACAGGAAATCAAGCAGGTTCCTACAGAGCCATTTGAATTTGGCAGTTTTCCAAGGTAAGCTTTTTGGCCTGGAAAAAAAAATGACAGCTAGTTTTGTACTCTTGAGTCCGTGTCAGAGGTAATTCCAAAACTGAATAGCCATTTCACTCTCTTTTATCCCCTCAACTACCTCAGCTCTTTTAAGAGCTGAGTAGTCAACTAAATAATTTTTAAAAAATCATGGTATGTGGTGATGTTAACATTAATGTAAGAAAGACTAATTAAAGTCATAATGAAATAATTACAGACTGTACTGTGCAATGTAGAGAATGAAAAGAGTGACTGTTCCTGGCTACCCTTGGAGAGATCATTTGATAAAAGAGAACAAGACAGAGACAATTGCAATACAAGCTGCAGGACAAAGCAGAAAACTCTGTTTCCTCACATTTAGGATATCAGCCACTTCTGACCATTGCACAAGCTGAACAAAATCAGATTCCCCTTTACAGTGACCCAACAGCTTCCTTTGCTAGGTTTGGTTGGTTTTTTTTGGCAGGGACAGCCTAGAGCATATTTTCCTGTGAGAGAACTGTAAATACCTCACATGCCTTTGTACCCTCGTGTTGCAAAAGGCATTAAGGACAACCTCAGTACAGAGTTGTTACAGCAAAGCAGGAGCCAGTTCCTGGCATGAGACTGAACAACTCAAAGTAAAGGGCATTTTCAAGCATGCCATAAAACTGCAGATCCGTTCTCTTTTCGAACTAGGTTTTTTCAGCACTTTTTTGCTGGAAGCGAGGACATTTTTTTTCTCAGAGCAGCATGAGCAAGTTCATAGTTAGCAGCAGGCCAACCACAAACCTTTGTGCCTAGACAAAATAAATGTTTAAAAAAAAAAAGGAGGAGGGGGGGTTTATCTGGTTTCCCTCGCAGTATCAGCTGAGCCACCTGCTGCTGCCAGCTGCTTGTCTGAAGCAGGCAGGTTGCTGGCAGTGAGAATCAGAGCAGGTGTCTCCTGCCAGGCTCTCTCAGTCAGAACACATCCCTGTCTTCTCCCTGCTCCCAGGGCTCCGTGCAGGACCTGCCATCAAGAGGGAAGCAGTCACAACTCTCCTTAGTTTTCTTGGCTCAACCAGCATGCACTAACTTGGCATTAAATAATTTTTCAGCTTCTCCTTGCTTTAATCCTTTTCGTTCTGTCTCCCCCCTCTCCTCCTGGGTTGCCCAGTCCCAGACACAAGATCAGGCTGCAGCTCTACATACAGATGGGATGAGGCCATGTGCATTTTCTGTAACGTGTGTGTGTTGGGGTCAAGGTGCATTCAACAGGCACTATGAGAGGCATGTGGGATGGGGAGACACAAGGAACCTCTCTCCTGTCCCACACAGGAAAAATTTTTTTTTTTTTAGTGAGAGCCATCCCATTCATTCAAGTATTTAGAACTAGAGGAAGGGGCCTCAAGCTGTACCAGGGGAGGTTCAGGC
Source organism: Anthoscopus minutus (assembly GCA_013399455.1). NCBI lineage: Eukaryota > Metazoa > Chordata > Aves > Passeriformes > Paridae > Anthoscopus > Anthoscopus minutus. Next base: position 235,920 of record VWYI01004817.1, on the reverse strand, counting down.
TGCTCAGCAGGAGGAATTTCTTTGTGGAAGGGGTTGTTAAGCATTTGAAAGGGCTGCCCAGGGAGATGGTGGAGTCACTGTCCCTGGAGGTGTTCAAGGAACAAGGAGATGTGGCACTCAGTGTTCTGGGCTTGTTGGCAAGTTGGGACCGGACACAGGTTGGACTCAAGGACCTGGGAGGTTTTTCCAGTCTAAATTATTCAGTGATTCTGTGATACTCAGAGCAAAGAGAGGAGGGAAAACACCAGTTGTGAAAGGAAATGTGATAAACAGACTCATTTGGCAAAATCCTGGAAAACAGAGAATAATTCTGGTGCCAGCTGTGTGCCTGCAGAGCCACAGCCTCCCGGATCCCTGTAGCTGCTGAATTCCCCATGCTTGAAAAATCTCCTGCTCTTTCTTCATAACCCGAAATAATGCTGTGCCCAGGCCTGTAACACCACAGATCTGCTGACCCACCTCACCAGGTGCTGGCATGACAGACAAATATACCTGGTACCTTCTTCCAACTTGTGGAAGCTGGGAATGGAATATTTTTCTGAGCCTCTGCAGCTGTGTTATAATGGAGGTGTCAATGGGTTTGTGTTGCTGTATGCTCCCTTCAGATAGAGGGGGGAGAAACATCAATTTCTGGGAGGTTTCATCTCATCTGAAGCAGGCACACAACACAAGGCACATGAATCATGTCCTGGAGGTGCTCATTTTTCTCTGTTGACAGCAGAGGCCAGCCCGAGGCGAGACAGATGCCTCATCCCTGTCACAGCATCACACAGCAAACACAGCTGCATCCCTGGGAGGGACTGAGCTGTGATCCTGCAAGGAGATCTCCTTCCTCCCGGGCAGCCCTGCTGGGTGGCAGCCCCAGGCCAAGCAGGAGCTGCTATTCCCAAGTGCATTTCTTGTGGAAAGACAGAAAGAAGACACGAGAGATTGTTCTGCTTATCGCTTTGGCACTTCAGGGCTGTTCACCAGCCCCTGGCTGTGGGGTTTTGGCACATCACGTGCCCTGCAAGCTGAGCAGCACAGCAGTGACCCCCCTGATGGCCTCCTGTTGCCATCTATTGCCAATCCATGTTCTCATTTCCTCATTCCAGGAGTGAAGTCAGCGAGTTCCAGGCATGGATTTAGGTGCCGTCCAGCAGAAGGGAAGGAAAAAAATGATCTTTTTCCTTAAACACTAATTAGGGTTTAATAACTAATGGCAGAATATTCAGTATGTGATACTCAAGAGGAAGTTCACTGGTAGCTGCTCTATTCCTGTCCTTAGACAAGAGGAATGGTTAGACACGGGAAATGACCTTACTGACAGTGAAGGAGAGTGATATTTGGGATATCTCACTTTTTAATTAGCCAAAAGCTAATATTTAATTACATTTTTGATTAATGGGGTGGGGTTTTTTTCACAGATAATTTGGCCATGGTTATGAAATTATATCTTTTTTTAATATTAGTTTACTTAAAACCGCTGATTCCCTGAATCCAGTGTGAAAATATCCACAAGGAACAATTGAAGAAAATAAAGAGCCCATAGGCCACTTAAGCTTTCTGATTATGAGAAAGAAAATAAAGATTTCAAATTGATTTCACAGACAATTAATTTTTCAATGAGTTGAATAGTTTATTGTAGCAATGAGACAAATAAAAGTTCAGGAGCTGCCGTCAATATCTGACCACAGTGACAAAGAGGTGGCTTTGGTAGTGTCCAACAACCACATCAGTGCCTCAGGGGGAGGCAGGTGACTGCTCCTGCCTCCCTGTCTCCTTGAGTTGTGATGTCCTCACTTCATTGCACCAACCCAGAATGTAAAATAAACAAGCAGAAGAGGAGTTTGTGGAGCAAAAAAAAACCCTTTTCTCTAAGTATTTTCTGAGGGTTCAGGGCTGTGCTTTAAGCTGGTATTTAGGTGCTCAAAGAGACAGGTAGGATCATGCTGAGATTCCCAGAGACACCTTTATCCCTTCCTTTTTTGGCTGTAATTCCCCCAGGAGCTTAAGTGCATGTGTAACCAGAGAGCTGCAGGGCTGCTCACGCCTGTGACAGCCCCAGAGCTGCTGCCAGGGTGACCTGCAGGATGTCCAGCTCCCCTTGCATGTCCAGCCTCTCCTTGCTCTGGGTCACCCCTCCGGAGCAATAAAACTTATTAATTTCCCAACTCTCAGGCCATCTCATGGGCTGGGGAAAAAGGCACGGCTTGGAGAGACAACTGCAGTGCACTTAAGCAATGCAAAGACCATTGGAAGGAAGTGAGTTTCCAGGCTGCCCTGTGCTGAGCCAAAAAATCGTGAATTCCTGAGGATTTTGGTGCAAAGATGGTCTTGGAGCAGCTGATGCCGCTACAGGGAGCGCTATCTGGTGGCTCCTGCTGCACAGCGCAGCACTTTCCTATCCCACACCTTCCTGGAGGGAGAGTTTTCCGTGTCAAGGTGTTGACAAGATTTGTGGAGGGTCAGAGGTGCTGTTATATTCGTTCAGCCTCATATTTAAAAAAAAATTTTTTTTTTAATTATGTTATAACATAAATACTATATTGTAGTAATATAGATTAATATATATTCTCTATACTATCTTAATTGTCCGGTCAAGATGCTGAAAAGATTTGTGGAGGGTCAGAGGTGCTGTTATATTCGTTCAGCCTCATATTTTAAAAAAATAAATAAAAGAAATTATGTTACTATAATATAGTAGCACATATAGTATATATAAATACTATATTGTATTGTTATAGATTAATATAATATAGATAATATAGTAGCATATATAGTATACATGAATACTATATTGTATTGTTATAGATTAATATATATTCTCTATACTATATTAATTGTCTGCTCAAGGTGCTGAGATTTGTGGAGGGTCAGAGGCGCTGTTATATTCGTTCAGCCTAATTTTTTTTTAATTAATTTTTTTCTGTTATAACATAAATACTATATTATATTATTATATGTTAATATATATTCTCTATACTATATTGTCTAATCATGGTGTTAAAAACAGTTATGGAGAGTCAGAGGTGGTGTTATATTCGTTCAGCCTCACATTTTTTAAAAAAATTCATTTTTTAATGTTATAACATAAATACTATATTGTATTACTATATGTTAATATATATTCTCTATACTATATTGTCTAATCATGGTGTTAAAAACAGTTATGGAGAGTCAGAGGTGGTGTTATATTCGTTCAGCCTCACATTTTTTAAAAAAATTCATTTTTTAATGTTATAACATAAATACTATATTGTATTACTATATGTTAATATATATTCTCTATACTATATTAATTATAAGTATAATTAATATTAATTCTTAATTATAATACTTTTTTATGTTGATGGTTTATGAAGCTGAAAGTTGAGAAGAAGGAATAATTGGCAGTGAAATCACTTTGAAGTCAGCCCACTCACACACATCTCCTTTTCTAATTAATCCATTAAATATTTTTTGGGCGACTGTGCACATCTGCTGTGGGATCCCACAGCTGCACTGACTCACTGCACCAACTCAGCCAAACTGGGGAGCACAGAAGTGCAGCAAACAAAGCTGGACTTGTCCTCTGTGAGTTGAGTGTTGGTGTAGGAAATGCCTCAGACACCTGACAGGACCATCCTAAAATCATTCTGACTCGTTCCTAATCCTGTCTAACCTGTGTTGTGTTGCTGCCAGCACAGGGTCATGGTGCACAGGGCACCTACAACACCAGCAACAACAGTTTATATATCCCCCTGAATTAAAACATCAATAATTGCTACAGTTTCCAGCCCAATTTCACCAACATTCAACCATGCTAAAGATCTGGTGTCCCCCAAAGCAGGAGGAATGGAGACAGGTTTGACCTAGAGCTCAGAAGACCTTCAGTTTCTCAGGACAAACTTTTTAAGTGGGGCCATGGGACAGCAAAGTGAATGTGAGCTGGACAAATCCCAGTTTTCCACTGCAAGTTTTCTAACCAGAGGAGTTGAGCACAGCCCAACATTTTTTGACTGTTGAGAAATGGAGTCCTCAACACAACAAGTTAACACTGGAAGCAATTAGCAGATGGGTGTGTTTATACACCAAAAGAGGTTTAAATCCAACTCCTTTTCAGCAGCAGCACAGTCTGGATCTGCTCAGAAATGGAAAACTGGGTTTCCAGTAGGCAGATACACCAGCTTGATCCATTTAATGGTTGCTAAACAGGGGTGTTACTGATTTATGTCTCCAGAATGCAATGTCCTTAGACAGCCCAACTCCCATAAAAGTGTCTAAAATCACACGGATCTACTTGGATGACCAACACTAATATTTCTGTTCAGGATTTTTTTCCCTGCTAGTACACTTGGAAGCTGATGTCAGCAGGATTTTTATTCCAAAATCTGTCATGAGGACCAAGCAGAGGCAGTGGTAAAGCCCTGCAATGTCCTGTGCAGGGAGCATGGGCCTGAGGAGGGGGCTGGTGATGTCTCAGCAGGTTGTGCCTGTTTCCTGCCACCAGCTGCCAGACCCAAATCCCCCAGCTCCTTTTTCCAGGCTGTGCTGAGGGCACACCTGCACTCCTTAGGCTACAGGTCAATATGGGCTTGGGATGTCCTGAACTCTACAGCACTTCCTTGCTGTTGAGGTGAGGAAAGCAAGCAGAGTTTGTGCCTAAGTTTGGGAAGGCACATTGCAGTGCAGGGGTCACTTTGACCCCTCTTGTTGCTGGTGTGTGTGACTTGAGTGTCTTCAGACCCTTCAGTGTCTCACCCCAGTCTTTCTGCCAGCACAAGGCAGATGCAGCTCCCTGCAGAGGGAACTTCTGGCCCTGTGGCTTCCCTGTGTTAATCCCCAGTTCCTTCTGTTCCTCTGGCACCTGGCTTGGGGACAGCAGGGCAGACATGGCATTCCCAGTGTTCCCAGGCCTGTTTGGTTAAGTCTGAGAGCTTCTCCTCTTGCTTCCTCCTCCCTTTCAAAGTTTTGTTGCATTGTGAATCTACAGTGACAAAGGCACAAAGGGAAATTCCTGGCACAGCCTCAGTAATCTCAGTTGGATCGAAGATGGCAAGTGCATCACCTTCTTTTCCAAGGCTTGGCTTTATCCAGTCCCACACTGCCTGTGCCCTTGGGAATGCAGTGCAACAGCTGGGTATGGTCCTGGTTCCAGAGCACCATGATTTCCTCATACTTGTGAAGCAAAAGCTTTTGGTTACTGACAGCAGCTGGAATACTAAATTGTGGGAAGTGAAATTGTTAAAAAAAGCCATCTGAAGACTTAAGTCTCATCATTTCCAATAGGAACAGAACACAGTATTTCCTAGGACCTTGATCACAGCATGCATGAAGAGATTGGTAGGTAGCTCAGGTTTTTCTGGAACATAGTGTCAGTCAGTTCCAGAGGGGGGAAAAAGCAAGTCTGAAACAGGCAAAATGCCCTTTTTCAGTCACAGACATCCTGACACAAAAATGGAGGAATTGCTTAAATCCCACTGATATCAACAGGAGCCAGCTGCCTCGATATTTTGTGTCTCATTCTCTGCCATTTCTTTCTCTGTCCCACCTGCTGCCTCTCTCTGAGAAGGGAATGTGCCTGAGGAGCCCATCCAAATGCTCTTTGGGAGGGAGGAAGTGTTTCTCTGTGGAAAGGGGAGGTCTGCCTTCTCCTGCTCTCTTTTTCAGAGAGTTCTCAGAGTCTAGACTCCACACTGTGGTGGTAGGGGGATTTTCATTGAAGTAGAAGGTAAAAGAGGATAGATTCTGTAGATCTTCTCTCTTGTTTGATTTAGCTCAAAGAGATCATCCTTCTGTGTAATCATACCAAGGTTAGCTCTGTTGTTGACTGCACTGGCCACCCTCCCTGCAGGTAGAAGAGGCTCCAAATTGCAAATGACAAAACAAGAACAGCAGATTCCTTCAGAATTCACAATTGTAAAAATAAAGATTTTATTTGTAAAGCATCTTTGATAAAATTGTTTAAAATACCACTTTTTTTTTCCCCAAAGACATTAAATATATTTTGTATGAACAACCCCAGGACTGTTCAAACCTGCTGTACATGGTCTCTGTTTAACACTATTTACATGGACATCAGAAAGGCTTACTGACAATGAGGATTTTCTATTCAAAGTAGATCCCTCATAAAAGAAATAAAACAGTATTAACATAAGCAAGAGCGCCCATTTGTATTTTCAACAGAGCTCCCTGGAGAACTTGCTTTTACTGACAGAATACATTGTTGAGTGACTGCTCAGTGAGCAGAACACAGAGCTAGCTATATTTAAAAGCCACATAATATAGGTTTAACAAATATTAATCACTCTCTTTCCATCACTGAGGGGTCTGTGACTCCACATCCCAGCCCAAATCAGGATAGACAAGCTGACACTACATGGAAGGAAGGGGAAAGCAAGGCATGGAAATCCCTGCTTCACAGGTCCCTGCTGCTAAAAATAATATTCCAGACAGGGTCCTCAGCAGGGCTCTCCCAGGAGAGCACAGGGAAGGAGGGATGAAAAGAATGAATGCTGGCTGCACACAGGGCAGAGCAGAGCTGCTTGTGCACCACCATTCTGCTGGGCTCCCACCTTGTGCTGCAGTTCTGGCATCAATTTACTCTAACCTGTGCCAAATAACCATAATCTAATACCCAAAAAACTGGGGTGTTCAGGGGGTGTGAGCCAGGGCCTCAACATCACGGGATACTCAGTGCCTGAACAGGAATTCCGAGTGTAGGCAGACTGACAAAATGTACAGACACGGGGAGAGCTGGTTTGAAATGAAACATAAATCCTGCTGGAAATATGAACAGCAGTAAACTGCCCCTTTATCATCTGTTCAGCACATTCCAAGCAGGAAAAACTGCACCATAGCAGAAACAGACTCTAACTTCACCAGGACTGCAGTGAAGTGTGGTGGGAGAAGGTAAAGGTCTTTTCTTCTAATTGCTAAAAGCAATTTGAAGAAATCTAAAGCAAGGTCTGCTCCAATGCCACACAAGTTGCATCTATTGGGCTCTACTTTAGGAATATCAAGAGCAGGACAAAACTGCACTGTATGGTAAGTCCTTGCTCATCCAATCATTTTTGACAGGCAAGAATAGGTGAGTAAAACACTTTTGGCTCAAATTAACCTAATGTTTGCCTTCCCCATCTAGTAATATGTTGAGACTATGCTGTGAAACCACACCTGTATTTATCATGTTATACATTTGACACATATAAATAGTTCATAGCCCAGCAATTAAAGAAACCTTGAATTCAGAAGCCTCCAAAACAAGTTTCTAGTCCACCAGACTTCTACAGCAAGTCCATATAACTGAGATGTATCCCATTTTTCTCCAAACTCCTAATCAAGCTGTATATGCTAGAATGCTAATTACCCTTTACCCTGGGCTCATTCTGCAGTCCCAGAAGAGAAAAAGGCATCTTTATATGGTGATAAAAGTCTCAGGGGAGGTGAATCACCCTTGGCCAAGTGCACAAAACCCAACAGGGTGACTCTGGGCTCAGCTGAGCATTCAGGTGACCTGCTACAGCTACCAGGCTCTGCCACCCTGTTTTCAGTGTCTCCCAAATACAATATTGAGGGTCTGGATCCTGTCTCTAGCTTGCCAGTGTTAGGAGTCATTGCAGTACCTATGGGGGATAGGCTGAAGAGAAGTTTCTCTGTTCCTCACTCTACCACGTGTACAGTGTGGAAAATTCCATACCTGTTTAGAGGAAGATTCATTAAATGTTGTTAGAAGCTCATGAATTTGGCAATGGACATTGGGAAGGAAAGAGTAGAATTATCCTAAGTTAATATGCACCATTAACATCAAATTATAAGATAAATATATTAATTTTCCGGCTTGCCCAAAATATTTAAGTGAAACTGATGGTTTATCTTATAAGTGCTTGTAGACAAACATTCCAATGAGTCCTGAGGGTTCAACCAAGTATTTACCTGATCTTCTCCTCACATAGATGTAAAACAGTATTGCCAGAAGAATCAGCACTAATGCAACTCCCAGTAAAACTCCAAGGACAATCACTGCTACTCTCCAGGAGGAACTGTTGTCAGTTGGTGACTGAACAGACAGAGCTGGAAATTTAAAACACATTTTAGAAATGTTAGCTAGAAACAGTAAAAAAAGTGGGTGTAAGAAATCCTGGAGCCCTAAGTGACAGCTGTGTTTTAGTGCTTGGCAGCTTTGAAACTTTTGAATAATATTGAAAATGTTTTTGTACGTGGCGAAGATTTGTTAACTAGAAATCTTTTCTGAGGGTCCTTGTGATCTCTTGGTGACACCCATAACAATGAGGATTTGCTGGATGGAATGGTGTAACTTGAGAGTCTTTAGATCCTTTAGAGTGAAGAGAAACCCATCCTTTGAGTCTGGAACTGGGTGTGTGTAATGACTCTTTAAACCAGTATATTTTAATATATTATATTAAAGATTATTATTTCATAATCTGTATTAAATCACTATATGTTCAATGAATGTTTAAATAGATTACTTGAACCATTTCAACTGTTTGAATCTCTTAAAAGAGATGAAGTTAATTTATCATCTTAATTTAGCAGCAGTAGATTCTGACCCTTTAATCCCCCCACCATCACAGAGAAGCTGTTTCAGCATCACTTACCTTGCACTTCAGTTCGGAACAACCCAAACTTGTTCCTTAATGCTTTTCTCAGGTGGGTCTGTATATCATCCACAGCCATGGCTTCTTCTTTTGGCAGCAGAAAGAGAAAATCAGCAACCACGCTGCCAGGTCTGAACCCCAGCATGACAATACTGAAGTGGCCATTCCACTGTGGCAGTTCAGTGTGCATTACTTCAGCAACCTGTGCAAGGAGAAATTGATATTTATTGCACTTGTCAGTCAGCTGAGGCAGAGCAGGAACGCACACGTCCTGCACACATCAGGATATTAAATCTTCACTTACTGCTCTTTCAAGGTAATTGTTTTGGGATAACAAATAAAAAACTTAGTGAAACAGGATTCCAGAGTGATGCACTGTCTGTGATTGAAAAGTTGAAATCTGAGTTTGACTTCCAAAGCTCCAATCTGTTTAGCTAGTTATCAATGAATAATGCATTAAAACAAGTTGTCCTCCTCCACAAACCCATATGGGACCCCGACTGTACAGAATTTGGAATCTGCAAAGAGCACCCAATATTTCAAAACTTATGTTCAGTGTCCCCTAACTTTTTTTTTAACATGTGCAACTAAACTTCAAGCGTGGTCCTGCACGCACCACCAGCACAGAACTTGATGTGAGAGGTTTAAAACTTATTTTTGTCACCAGATTTTCAAAGTCATGACGTTACAGAATACCTTTGCAAAGACAAACAAGGGTGTGATTTGCCTCTCAATCATTCTGACATAAACCAAGTGTATTTCCATGACACCAATCAAATAAATTACACTGATATCTCCAAAAGCAGTCTTGCTTAGTGCTTTTGTATGGATATAAAGCAAGAACAAGCAGACTCCCTTTTTAAGTAAGATTGGTTGAAATGTTTTTGTCAGAGTTGATCTTTTCAGAAAATTCAGTGTTTGATTCAACCCACTAAGAGAAGTTATCCTCTCACTGTAGAGAAACATGGAATTTTACCTGAAAAATCGGAAAGATTACTGTTTTTCATAGATTATAACAAACCTTGTTCTAAGTCACTGCTCAGTTTTTTGCCTCCATCTTTTCTGTGGGATAAACTCCCACCCTAAACTTTGCATCCCTTCAAGTTCTTTAGCCAGAGGCTCCAAAAATGCTTTTTTTCCCTCACCTTGATGAGCAGTCTAGATAGGAAACCTGACTTAGGCAGGCAAAACTGTAAAATTTCAAAGCCTCAATTACTGAATGGTAGTACTGTGGAATATAAAAGAAATAGTTCAGCATTCAAATTGGGTAAAAAAAAATCCAATACAGAAATTGCATTTTCAATCATGTTAATAGAGCCTCTCTTTGATTTTGCCACTTTTTGAAGAGAAGCTGACACTTTGCATGAGGTAAAAGCTTATTAAAAGCCAGTAAAGGGATTCCTGTTGCTTTCAGTCAGGTTGGAGGAAACCTTTTACATCCACTAAAATAAATTTTCTATCCATGAAGTGGAGATGTTAGCAGTCATAAGACAAGGTTACCTCCGAGTTGGCGTGGTGAGAACAAATTAATTACTGCTTTTGAAATCTGTGGAGTTTCTTAGCTAAAGGGTATGATCATCACACTCAAAATAGCTGTGTTAGTTATTTAAAGCAGTCTGCCCCAATCTCACAGTAGATTTACCTTTCCAGGAGGCTTATATACATCAGGATTCCTGAGAGGTGTTGAAATTATTAGGGTTTTTTTTAACATGCTGCTAAAGACAGTTGAGTGACAGACTGATGCTTCTGCCTGTCAGCATTAGTAGCTCAAAGCTTCTACTTTCTCTCCTCATTTTCTCCCTGAGATGGACCCCTTGAAACTTTGTCCAGTCCTGCAGCCACTTCCACAAAGTGAATCACCAGGACTCATAGCACATCCTTGCAAATCTTCCATGTTTCCAAGTCTGTGCTGAAATGCTGGTTTAGAGTAACATCCTTTTTTTTTTGCCTCCACAGGCATCAGTATAGTGAAGTGGGAGAAAATAAACAGAACAGGATGTTCCTTCCAAAAATAGAATCTTAAAGTGCCTTTCACTAAATAACGTACATTTGAGGGTGGCTTAGGGAATATAGCCCTCCTCATTGGACAGCAAGCTGTCTGTCCTTGGCAGATTTTGTGCTTCCTGTACTGTTTTTTATCTTTTTCACCTGTCAGATTTAACAATGAACGTGGGAGACTAAGGTTGCTAATCACAAGCCTTTCTGCAGTTCATTCATGTTGACAAAGAAGATTGCATCAACTCACGTCTGTTTTGATCCTCTCAGACATTGTTTTGTAGCCTTCACTACGAGAGTTATAGAGTGTATTATTAAATGTCTCGTTTTTTAACCAAACGCTGCAGGAAAATGCTTGGTCTGGAAAAAATAAAAAAAATAAGAAGAAACTATTAGGTGAAAAAAGAAGAAACTATTCGGTGATTACCTCCACAACTGGTCTTTGGACTTTATTGTCTCATGTATTTATAATATGAATTGATAAAACCAGAAACTAATGTAATACTAATACTAATACTAATACTAATACTAATACTAATACTAATACTAATACTAATACTAATACTAATACTAAAAAAAGTATATCTTCTGTGTCTAATGCAGTGGCTTTGGAACCTTCAGAGCTGAATGTCTCCAAGTTTGTCAGCCATCACAATCCTCACGACTTCTTCACCATTCCTGTATTATTTAGGGTGCATCCCACTCCCTAATTCAACAGCCACTCTCCCATTGATTCCAGAAGAAGCAACACCAGTCTCTGTTAGACTCTGCAAGGCTCTGAGTGAGTTTAAATCCTCCTGAGTAGGTGGATGAACCCTGAGCCAAAAGAAGAGAGCTTTACATAGAAAAGTCCAGACTAAAATAGAGCTGGAAGCTGACACTGAAGTTTGATGGAGGCAGCTTCTTCACCAAAGAAGTGTGAACTTCAGATGGTGTGTGAACTGACATAATAAACCAGATGGCAAAATACTCATGGGAGATACTATATTGTGAAATAATACCCTGTAGTTATGGATAAACAAATGTTAAGGTTCTATAAACTTACTGGAGCATACAATGCCTTTTAAGTCAGAACAGCCAGTACTTTGTGCTGAACAAAACTCAGTTCCTTTGAAACAGGAAGCAGGATCTGCAAAATAAATGTAAAAATCAAGATAATCCCTTCTGTGCATGCATTATTAATGCTAATAAGAAAATTATGGCATAATTAGAATAAGAGTCTTTAATTATGGCCAAGGAGTCACCTAAGCAGCAGTTCCTTTGGCCCAGTGAGAACTTAGAATCACAAATTATAAAACTGGAGCATATCAAAAGAGAGGCAGGTGGTGGGTGGGTAGGTGGTATTTGAGAACTCACTGAAATAGCACTGAGAACTCTGATTTCTTATGAGAGCTAAAGATATAGGTTGTGCTATAACATGCTTGTACAACTCAGGTAAACTAAATGGAGTCTTTTGGAAAAAATATGCATCATGGTGTCTCAAAACCTCTGTGTGCTTGTCTGGACTTGCTAATCTGAATTATTTATGAAAGGTCAAAACCCATTAAAGGTCAAAACCCATAGCAGGTTTATTGTGGTTAGTTCATTGGATTATATCTCCAATTCTCATAGAATTGGACATAATCTTTAATTTCACATGAAGTGTGGATTCTTGTTCTTTATTGCTCTTTTTAATTAGCTCACAAACAATTTTCTGGTAGGGCAGATAGCTCCAGATTACAAAAGAAAGCCATTTTTTATTTTTCTTGAATAGAGAAACTAATAAATGGAAGCCAGTGGACTGAAAAATTTAAAGATTTCAGTGGGAATAATGATGAGAATTCCTTGGCTTTGTGGTCCTAAAGACTAAGAGAGAGGGTAAGTCCATCAGAAGGAGCCCCCACAGTCAACTGCCAAAATAATTGCCCTAGAAGGGTTTTGAGAATAATCAGACAATCCACTAGAGAACTCAAAAAAGGGTTGCAACAAGGACATTTATGTTTTAGAGGTCAAGAAATGCTGGGAAGAAAGTAACAATTGCCAAAAGTCAAGTTAGATCTTTCAAGTGATATAAAAAGGAATCGTGAGCACTTTCTCAGCCACTGGGAAAGAATGATAAAGTGCAGCACAGTTTTATCAAACGTGGATCATGCCAAAATAACCCAGGCTGACTTTTAGATCTCTCCCAGTGATGGAAAAGCAAAAGTATAGAGTGCCAAGTGGTAATTTTTTTAGTGGAAAAAGTTTTGTCTAAGGGAGTTGGCTAAGGGGAAGATGGCAATGAGAAGTTTTAAAAGGAAAATCTTGATTTAGAGGGCCATTAGGTGTCATGTTCCTTCAGAATCAGTTTTAGTACAGAGGCACAATTAAAATGTTTGCCTTAATGTCTATAACCTGGGATAAAATTAAAAAGGTAACTGTAGACATGATATTCTGAGCTTGAGAGAATTCTCAGCCTGGCAGTGGCTGTTCTATTCCCAAGGGAAAAATCCATTGGGAAATTTCTCTTTCAAGGACTGATTTTGTAAATAGATTCTGATTCTCAAAATAAAGTAGAACAAATGTCCTACTGAATGTGTTTTTCTTTTATTCCACCAATGACACCAGAGAAGTGGTTCCTTTGGCCAGTCATGTTAACCTGTATCAGAACACTTTATAAAAAGGGTTGCAAAAGCTTTTGTGCCTCAGAAGAAGGACCTCTCACTGTGCCCTGAACTCTTCTTTGTCCTGTCCCACAGTGACAGGTAACAATGACAATTAAGGACTGCCTGCACTCACAAGAGCATGAAGAGCCTAAATTTCACACTGCCTGAATATTTTCTGGTAAATCTACAACCAAAATATCCTGACTTCTGTACAGAATTACCTGGCTCAATAATACAACGTGATCAGAAGTTTTACAGAGCAAGCTCTTACTCTCGCAACCTCCTGTTTAATTCAAGCAGTCCTATCCAAATAAGGAGATGAGTTAAATAAATAAAGACTACTTGCAGGAATAGGAGTCTGTGAGATCTAATCCAGATCATATTGCAACAAGATACTGTGAGTTTATACCAATTAAAAAGAAATGCCAGGGTGATGGAGGAGGTACCTGTTTGGACAGTGACTGAAGTACGATTATTCTCAGCACAAGATGACATTGTCACAGAAATTATGTACACATGGCCAGGAAGCAGGTTTTTAAACACAGCTTTTGTCTCTTCTGTAGTTGTTGTATTTATCTCCTCTCCATCCATGACAGAGATGTTGTAGAGGCTGCCTTTGCTGCTGCTGGTCCAGCTGAGTTGTATTTCTTCTCCTGTCACCTTCTGAACTTCAATGGACACTGTCACTGTAAAGTGTGAAAGTTTCATACAGCTGAGAGAAGTTCATTTCACTTCTGCAATTCTACACATTTATTATTGGAGGAAAAAAACACAAATGAAACCAATATAAACTCTCGTGGGGTTTTTTTGGAGCTGATTTCAGTTTTCCACCTCATTCTCCCAAAAGAGCAGTAGTAAACTATTTGCTCTATAGACAGAAACCATACATTAATGTACTTTATTTGATGGCTTCAAAATACAAATGAGTGACCTTCTGCTTGCTTCTCGCCTTTGGAACTGCTGGCAAAGTGTGGTAAATGGTCAGAATTGTACGATGTTGCTTTAAGATAATAGAGAATTGATGAGACTGGTTGATAAAAACATGAGCGTTCTGAAGTGGATGGAAATTTGACTCATCCTGATATCCTCAGGAGGATGGATTTTTAAAATACCACCAGGAAAACCTAAGTTCAGAACAGCAGAGAGGCATTCATTAAATGTGCTTCATAACAGGGTTAAGAAAACTCACCTATCACAGTGGTTTATGCCTGCAAGCAGGCACACAGTGAACATTTACTGGGTCCAGGAGTGCTTTACCAAGGTGTAGAAACTGCCTTGATGGATATTTACTTAATTATGCATTTTCAGTGATTTTATCAGGCTTCCCTTACTGAAATTATATCCAGGAATTTTACCTCACAGCTGATACGATCAGTGAACAAGAATATTGTGTCTAATTGGATAATTTTCATTCTACTATTCCGTTTAAAATATCTACTTACTGCAAGGTGCTGACGTAAATGTGGTAGGGAAAGTGGAATTGGATGTAGATCCTGTAAATCCAGTTGTATTGGTGTCTGGAGGGACTGGAGTTGTTGATCCTGTTCCCATTGTACTGGGGACTGGGGTTGTGGGTTCTGTGAAATAGAAATTTGGAAGCAGTGAGTAGAATTTATCTTGAGGCTGACCAAGTTTATGCTTCTTATTTTCATAAACACCTTTCAAAAAACAAACCCAGAAAGCATGCTTCTGTTGTTTGCCTAAATATTCAACTGTGGTGCCACATACAATCCAATCCCTCCAAGGCCAGTGTACATAATTATAGTAAGATATTGCCTAAGGAGGGTCAGGGAAGGGAAAAGACCTTACATGCAATTTTTTTTAAGGTTTGGGTTGGATTTTTTAACTTATATAAAGCAATTACCTGAAGGTAGATCCCGCTGACAAAGTCTCCCTGGAACTTGGGGACTCTTATCAGTGAATCCTTCCTTGCATTGACAGGAATAAGTGGCTCCTTCAACCATGCAGGCAGCATTTTGGTCACAATCATTTAAACCTGGCACACAGCTATTCCTTGCTACAGTGGAGTTAAACAAAACAGAAGAAGAACAAAGATTTAAGTCAATATTAGAAAAAGAGATAAACCAAGTTTTTTGCCTTTTCCCACCCATTTCACCAGATGTTACCATCAGTGAAAAATACACACTACTGCTTAAACTCAGAGCGATGAACAAATTCATACCTTCTATAAAAGTTGATTGAAGATCAACTGTAAATACTGTAGTCCTGTTAAGGGCTTCTATAAAAGCATCTGAAACCTCTGATTTTGTTATATTTTGTCCAACATTCAACACAATGTCAAAAAGCAAAATCACACTGCCTTCCTTGATGCTATTAATTACTATATGTATTTTTGTTGCGTTTTTTAATTCTTGTATTTCCTGTGGCAGGTATTTTGTTATCTGCAGAGTAAAGGTTTAAGTTAGTATCTATTTTTCTTCTTTAACATATAGCAATATGCTAGGCATAATTCAATTAAAAGCAGCTCTCACAGTAGGAGAATATGTATAACTCCCAGACAGAATTTTGTTTAAATCAGAGACTCAAAGGACAACAATATAAATGAAAAATTACTTCTGCTTCATTTCTAACTATCACATAATCTTTCCCACCCACATTTAAGATATTCATACCCAGACCCTTGTGATTATTTACATTAGAAAAAGCTCAGCAGAAAATAAAATTTTAGGTTGGAATTTCTAAGCAAAATACCTCCATAATGAACTTCTCTTCAAACTTCTTAAATTCTGTACTTGATTTGTTTTGATATTCAGGCTTGAAAACTTCATTGGTAATCCTAGTGGTTCCATTGTAGATTTCAGCAGCTGTGGACATATGAAAGAAAAAATGAAAGTTATTGTTTAAAAATGGTTTCTCAGCTAAATAAGGCTTGGGAATTAAAGTGCATGGAGCTGGGAGAGGTTAGAATATTGAACCACTGGGGCTCTAGCTCAGTAAAGTTTTGAATTTGGCAGGAGGATAAATGAGGCTCTGGATCTTAACCCCATGAAAAATTTGCAGTCTGACTTTAAATTCCTGAAAGTTTGGCCTCTTTTTGCCTATTCATTTCAATATGTAGCTTGTTCATGTGCAGGTAATAATCCAAGGCTCAGTGTAAAAGGGCTTTAGCTCGCTAACAGAAAAAGAAAACCATTCCAGAGGAAATACCTGTCTGAACTGTCAAGGAGGTACTGACATTCTTAGAGCACGTTGAAACACCCACGGATATTTGGTACTGGCGACCAGAAAGCAGATTTTCAAAGGCAGTGTTTGTTTCATGTAGGATTTTCTCCATCTCTCCCGATTTTCCCAGCAGTCGCACTGTGTAAGGGCTGTCTGCTGTGCCACCTTGAGGTTTCCAGCTGAACTGTATCGTTGTGCTGGTCACGCTCCACAGCTGGATGGACAAAGTGATAGGAGCTGAAAAGCAAAGAGGAAATTCTTGTGTGCATTTGAGGAACAAAGTATTAATGGGAAACTGACAGCCTTGGGAAATATTGAGGCGTCTGCAGCGTTTTTATAAAGATATGAAACATAGAATTGTATCACAAAATCACAGAATGGATTGGAAGGGACCTTAAAAATCATCTGGTTCAAACGCCGTGCCGTGGGCAGGGACACCTTCCTCTATCCCAGATTGCTCCAAGCCTTGTCCAACCTGGCCTTGGATATTTCCAGGGATGGAGCATCCATAACTTCTCTGGGCAGCCTGTGCCAGGGCCCTACCACCCTCACAGGGAAGAATTTCCTCCAATTATTTACTCAAGCCCTACCCGATTTCAGTTAAAAGCCGTTCGTCCTGTCACTACGGACCCCTGCACAAAGTCCCTCTTGTAGGTCCCCTCTAGGTACTGGAAGGGTTCTAAGGTGTCCTCAGAGCCTTGTCCAGGCTGAACAACACCAACCCTTTCAGCCTATCTCCACTGCAGACGTGTCCCAGCCCTCTGAGCATCTTTGTGACCTCCTCTGGACTCCTCCAGCAGCTCCACATCTCTCTCATGTTGAGGACCCCAGGGCTGGAGGCAGCTCTGCAGGNACCCGAGGGCTGGAGGCAGCTCTGCAGGTGGGGTCTCACCTGAGCAGGGCAGAGGGGCAGAATCTCCCCCTCCCCTTCTGCCCACGGTGCTTTGGGATGCAGCCCAGGACACCTTTGGCTTTTTGGGCTGTGGGGGCACATGGCTAAGTCTGCCAAGCTTTTCATCCACCAACACCCCCAAGTTTTTCTCCTCAGAGCTGCTCTCAGTCCGTTCATGCTGAGCTGTTGGAGTCAGAGGCACAGAAAATATCCTCTTATCTGTGCTGACAGGCTCTGACACCCAGGAGAACACAGAGCTTAAAATCATGGAGAAAGCTTCTAAAGTTGAGAAACTAACAGTGTGGGTATGTAAGTTAGATAGAATTGTGTTACATTACTGGGTGAAAAAGTTAAAGTTTGGAGTTTGAATGATATTAATATGGGAGATACAAGATTTGGGGCATTGTCCCTTTTCTTCTTCTTGCATCCCTTCCTTCTTCTTCATCTTCTTCTTCTGAGGGTTTTGGGTAATATTGAGTGATTGGACAACAGAGTCCACATGCCAGCTCACAGGTGTTGGGTCATTGGGCCATTAAGAAAAATCAGTTACTTGGCATTTGATTATTGGGCAAATGGACACATAAAAGATCTGGGAGAGATTCCACTCCACATCATTTTCCCTCTTGCTAGCCTAGCATACATAGTCTGTGTGCATGTAACATAGATAAGAAGAGAAAAACCAACTGAGACTGAGCACAGAAGAAAAGAGCCTCTCTCTTGTCAGTCCTGGTCCTGTGATGAGCACCTGAACCCCGAGGTGTTGGGCACCCCCCAACACCCAGCCTGTGTCTGTGCTTGGCACTGCCCCAGCCCACGTGCAGGACCTTGGCCTCACTGGACTCCATGAGGTTCACAGGGAGCCACCCCTGCAGCCTGTCCAGGTCCCTTTGGATGCCATCCTTTCCCTCCACAGTGCCAGCTGCAGCACTCAGTGTGGTGCCACCAGCAGAGCTGCTGAGGGTGCCCTCAACCCCGCTGTCAATGTCACCCACAAAGACACTAAAGAGGCCACTCCCAGGAGTGACCCCCTCGTCACTGGGCTGTCCTTGGCCACTGAGCCAAGGACCAAGTTGTACCTTATTGTGTGTGTGCATATCTCCTACAGCATTCCATGGACACTGCAGCTCCAGATCAGGGAAGGATTAACCCTTTGGACCAATAGATCGTGAAGCATATTATTATTCACTAAAAACAGAAGTCATGCTGCCTTTGTTTTTTGGGGGCAGAGTACAAAAAGGCTGCATTTTCCTCTTTTCCATCTTTACTTTTTTATCCATTGAAAAATGTTGAAAGGTTCATTGCTGCATATTTGCTGAGTATTCATGATTATACACAGATTCTGGCAAAAAATTAAAGATGCACTGGAGAATAATTAGTATTGAAAGAAATAAGAATAGAGTTACTGAAAAAGAAAATTCAACTGGATTCTCCCAATGAAGGAACTGCCTCTATTATTCCATAAAAGGAAATTTCAAGACCAAAATCAACAAAAACAATAAAACCCAATAAAAATCACTAAAACTTCCCATTGACATAACTTGGCCTATGCAGCATAACTGCATAGCATTTTACCCCTGTGACACTGCCTAACACAAAATGTGTCATTTCAAAAACAACTCCAAACAGGAACTGCAGCTTTTCAGAAAACGGATAGAGGCAGGGATTCATATTTCTGGATTAAACTCCCGACTTAAAAAAGACCTTGTAAAAAGCTCAAATTCCAACCAAAAATAACAACAATGAAAGAAAATTACACTTAATTCTTCAAGAAATAGAGCAAAATAAATTTAGTATCATGTGTTAAAATACTCACAGCAAACTCCAGTAAAAGAAGGATTAACAGATGTTGATATACTGAGGCTCATCATGGATGGGGTTGCCAAGGATGTGGAAAGGAAGGAATGGGAGGTGTTGGCAGTGGGCTCAGCTGTTCTGGTCCCCTGGTTGATGGTGGAACTTTCCCCTTCTCCAGCAGGAATCGTGGCACTGCTG
Source organism: Anthoscopus minutus (assembly GCA_013399455.1). Classification (NCBI taxonomy): domain Eukaryota; kingdom Metazoa; phylum Chordata; class Aves; order Passeriformes; family Paridae; genus Anthoscopus; species Anthoscopus minutus. The sequence goes on along the minus strand of VWYI01004817.1, from coordinate 216,655 downwards.
CCCACAGAGGCCATGGCTGTGGAAGGCGAGGGGCTCCCCATGGGACATGAAGTGGCCGTCACCTCCTCTGTGGGCAGTTCCTGTGCCAGGGCTGTGGAGGGGAGTCGAGGTGTCCCTGTGCTGCTGCCTGGTGTGGATGAATGGCTGGATGCAGTGGCACCTGAGGCAGGAGAGGTGATGGAGGCAAAAACCACTGGGCTAGTGCTGGCTGTGCTGGGAGCTGGGCTGGCTGTCACTTCCTCTGCTGTCACAGCGCCTGGCTCCTCGCCTGTAACGCCAGCAGAGGAGAACACGAGTGCCGTGGGTGGGTGGGATGGCCAAGGCTGGGATGTGGTGGCCAAGGGCATCCCAGTGCTGCTGCTGGTGCTGCCTTGCTGTGGGCTCGGAGTCACAGCTGGGGAGCCCTCGGGAGAGGAGGAGGAAGAGGAGGAGCTGCTGGTTGTGGCCAAGCTGAGAGGTGGGGAGGAAGCAGTGCCACTCTCCATGCTGGGGACAGTGGTGGTGGCAGCTCCTGTTGTTGGGAATGCTGGGCTCACTGCACCACTCCCAGTTGTCCCCAGTGAGGGCCCTTTCCATGCTGATGTTGTGGGTGTGGTGCCTGTCCTCCCTTCTCCACCCACCACACTGATGGTGGACACCAGGGATGTGGCTGGGAGGGAATGGGAGGTCTCAGCACTGGGGTCAGTTGTTGTTCCACTTCCCTGGTTGATGGTGGAACTGCCCCCTTCTCCAGGAGGAGTCGTGGCACTGCTGCCCACAGAGGCCGTGGTTGTGGAAGGCGAGGGGCTCCCCGTGGGAGATGAAGTGGCCGTCACCACTTTGCTGCCCAGACTGGGTGAAAGCCTGGCCTCGATGGTGCCTGGGGCAGGAGAGGTGCCAGAGGTGGCAGCCACAGGCCTGGGGGTGTCTGGGCCCTGTGTCCCGGGCTCTGGTGCCCCAGCAGAGAACTGAGCACTCGCAGTGCCGGCACTGGAGGACGCAGAGGAGAACACGAGTGCCGTGGGTGGGTGGGATGGCCAAGGCTGGGATGTGGTGGCCAAGGGCATCCCAGTGCTGCTGCTGGTGCTGCCTTGCTGTGGGCTCGGAGTCACAGCTGGGGAGCCCTTGGGAGAGGAGGAGGAAGAGGAGGAGTTGCTGGTTGTGGCCAAGCTGAGAGGTGGGGAGGAAGCAGTGCCACTCTCCATGCTGGGGACAGTGGTGGTGGCAGCTCCTGTTGTTGGGAATGCTGGGCTCACTGCACCACTCCCAGTTGTCCCCAGTGAGGGCCCTTTCCATGCTGATGTTGTGGGTGTGGTGCCTGTCCTCCCTTCTCCACCCACCACGCTGGTGGTGGAGGGGGACAGCGAGGTCGTGCCCAGGAAGGAATGGGGTGTTTGAGTGTTGGGCTCTGCCAGAGGGGCACTGGAGGTGATTGCAGCTGGGCCAGTCCCGTTGCTGTTTGTGCTGCTGGAGATGTTTACGTGGCTCTCAGCGGTGGCAGTCCTTGTGTCTCTTCCCTCTAATGTCATTACGGTACCTGTGAGAATTTCAGGAATGTGAATTATGGATTGTTGCCCTGTAATTCTATGAAGTACTTTAATAGTCTACCAAGTGTATCTGTTGTGTGAAAAATTCACTTAACATTCTCATTTTCATTGTAATTCCTTTTCTTCCTCATTTCCAGTTTCATATTCTTTGCTATTCCTCAATTACCATGTTACTTCCTTTCCATTTGCATAAATTTGAGATCTTACCAATTTCCTGGTAATACTTTTTTCTGTATAAATGTAGAGATTTATATTATCTTTCTATTCCTAGCCTACTTCTTTTTTTTTTTAATTTTCTATGTACTTTCTATGTACTTTTCTTCTTGTAACTATTATTTCATTTACAGTAAGGAAAGAGTTTAGTCGTTGACTCATCAGTGTTTGATTTAAGGTTGGACTCGATCCTAAAGGTCTTTTCTATCCTAAATGATTCTATGATCCTATGATTGCCCTAAAGTAAAATTCCTAGAAATTAAAAGGAAAAATTAAAAAAATTGGTAGAATGCATTTTTCAGCATAATTTTCTCTTTCCCTCTTTGTGTATTTTTTATCACTTCAATTTCTTTATTTTGAAAAGCATTTATTTCTTTCCTAATTACTTTCTGTCAGGCAGGAAAACAATTTTTCTGAGGATATCTTTCCATTGATGTTCTAAATCATGTTAATCCTGGGTGAGAATTCATTGCCTTCCTGTGTTTACCTCTATTTCTAATGACAAATAAATTGGAACTCCTGTAGTTCACAACTGTGAAGGTGACAACATTTCTAAAACTCACGAAGTTTCTTTAAAAGAAAAATCAAACCCTTTTTCCATTGTGATTAAATAGTTGGGGTCATTTGGCCCTATTTAATTTACTTGATCTGATAATTCAACTTTGATTTTGAAGACTGTCTTTGTTCCTTTTAAAAACCCAGACATATCCTTCTGCCCTATGTCAATTTTACTCCTTAGCAATACTGAATTATTATCCTGGATCTTTGGGTTTGGCTAAAAGAAATTTAGAGGATTCTCAGACAGGATGTACTGGAGCAGCTCTATCAAGTTCTTAAGAACCAAATTAATTAACTGCTTTTGACTCTATTCACCTGAAGGTGGTATTTTCATATTATTCAATGTCTACATAGAAACTTGTAATGTAACAATACAAATTTTTCTGAATTCTTCCTACAGACTGATATCTTTTTTACACCCCAATACAGTTTGAATTGTAAGATCCTGTGCTTGTATCTCCAGATTTTTAAGAGCAGGTATTGATCAGTCAAGAAACTTGTGTTCATCTGCACTGAATAACACAAAACCAGATATTAAGAATAAAATAATGCATAAAATAATAATCTGTGAATCTCTAGATTTTTTAAAATCTCTTGCAGTGCCATGAGAACACAGCAAAGTTAATACAACCTAATCCATGCTTTTTGTGTCTTTTCCTAAAGAGTCTTTCAGAGGAAAAAAACTGGCAAAATGCATCATTCATAATTAGCTTAGGGGTAAAAAAAGTCATGAAATCTGGTCAGACACTGCATGTTCGATCTTTTGGATGAGTTTTCTGAGAACTTTGCTCTCTCTGTTTTACCTACTTACAGCTTTATATCCCTACTAAAATATCTGCTGAAATCCAGTGCGTTCAAGCGAAACAGAAAACGAAAACAAATATTGCATATGATTGGATTTGATATTTATTTTTAGCAGCCCCCCTTCCCCGATTATCATTTTGAAGGTTTCTCAAGGGCATCCTCTAAATATAAAGCGACAACAAACAATCAGATTTTTACTTACAGAAGAGAGCAGAGAGGATGAAATACCAGAGGTAATTCCGAGTGCCCATGTTGAGCCTTCCCCTCCTTGCAGTGCTCGTCCTGTGCGTGAGAGTGACATTTTGAATGGAACTCCTTGGTCATTTAATCAGGGGCAGGGCTGCAAGTGTTACGTCCCAGCCTCTGCAAGTCCCTCACGCACTCTGGGATCGCAGCCAACGGAACGAAAATCTCACACCTGACCTGTTCTGTAATAAATTCCAACCTTTTCTGTTGAGGCATGCTTGCTTTTCCTTAATGGAGCAAGGTCTGAGTGTGATCCAAAGGTGAGCCAAAGACAGGAAGAATTTAGTGAGCAGAGCAACACAACTGAACACCGTTTTGTTCAGGGTGTAAATAAGTAAAATATTTTAACAGCCTTGGGTCTGGGCAATGCATGACTAAGATCCAGAACTGAGAAGTCTTGGGTTCAAACATCTTGCCCTAATCTGTAGATCCATCTTTTTTCCCTCCATATTCTCCTGTATTATTAATTATTTAGGAGTAAATGCTTAAATATTCCATTTTAGCTTGCATTTTTATTGGATTAGAATGACAAATTGCTAGAAATGCACCAAACAGATGCCGGTCATTGCTTCTCCAATACTGTAAAGAGACTGGAGTGGTTGTAAATGTCCATTATTTCACTTCTTTGAAGCAGGTGGAAAATACTGGATGAGCAGGCTTGCCATTCTTAGCTGAGTTTATCCCCATTTTCTTTAGCAGGTAAACTCCTCCTTAAATATGGGCAGCTGCCATGGACAGTCCCTGCTGGTCACCAAATCTGGGTCACAGCTGTAACTCAATGATGTCAAACCTGCCTCTGTGTGCCTCATCAATGCCTTGAACATTTACATTTTGTCACATTTTTAATACTCTACCCTGCCTGAGGTTTATACTGGTAAAAGTCTTCATTAAATCATTTGCAATGAGATTTTTTTTTCCATTCACAGTATGTGAGAGGAATGTTGTGTTGAGTAGGGTGGGATGGAGTGGAGTGGGGCAGAGTAAAGGCTGAAGAAGGAAGATCATTATTTACCTAATCCTTTTTCAAGGATTGCAAGACTTGGCACATCTATAACTGCAGAAATTTGCTTCAGCAGCTGTTTTCTAAAATTGGTTTCATTTTGGTTTTATTCTGACAGGGAAGTAAGACAAATATTCTTTGAAATGAGTTTAAGGGTGTTGTTCTCTGGTATGAGGCAGCAGTTTCAGCCTTGTGCCTTGTTTGATGTAGAAACTCCTGACTCAGCCAGATCTTTTCTTAGCAACCACTTGTTTACAGATCTAACTGGAATTCTTAAAGAATAAAAACAAGCTATTTCTGCTTGCACAAATAATTGGAAATCACATTTTCCTTCTACTTAGGAGATCAATGTTGTCAGACTTTTCTCTCTTGGACTTCCATAGGACCAAACCCAGTCTCTAATTCATGGTCACTTGGAAACTCTGGGGCTATACTTCCACCACCAGGGTAGTTTTTGACCCTAAACCCCTTCCCTGACCTCTGCTCATGTACAAATGACCTTTAATGAGCTTGCAAACTATGCAGGGCAGGGTGGGAAATGCCACTCCCTACTTTCTTAACCAGGATTTTCTACAAAATGACATCCATGGAAACTTGGCTGAAAAGTCTATCAAGTCAAATTCTTAGTATCTTAGAAGCACCACTGGTTTTTGTGACATTTAACTTGTATGAAAAGAGAACTCTCATATGAACCAAAAGAAACCAAGTTCAGATGAAGCAGCATAAGCCCATTTTTACTAAAATACAGCACATGACATATAGCATTAAAAAAAAAAACAAACAAAAAAAACCCCACCAAAATTCTCTTTTTTTCCAGAAATAGATACTGCAGAGGGGCTGGATGTTGCATTAGAGCTTGTCACCAGGGCTTAGGTTCAGATAAGCTCCTCTGTTAGGTAGGAGTCTGTCCTTAATTCCAGACCTTCTCTTCTTTCAATTTGACAATGCCCCAAAACCAAACTTTTAACTCAGCTTGTCATGGACTTTACAGTAAAAGTTGCTTTCTGGTAAACACAGAACAAGTTTTACCACATGCCTTGCAGGTAAGAGACTTCCCAGTATGAAACTGGTGACCCTTCTCAAATATTTTAAGTTCCTTGTGATTCATCTCACCAACCTATAAACTCAAGATTTAAATGATCACTTAATTCTTACATTTATTTTTGAAAGATGCTGAGGAAACTCAGGTTTTGCCTGAGTTAGAAGGTGAAGATACATGAGGAAATAACAAGATTAAATTCCACGTCATTCATTTGCAAAAAGCCTTGTCATTCCTTTGAGGTGATCAAAGACTCAGGATTTTGAAAAAAAAGTCTCTTTAGATACTTATTTCCATCTGCTTAAAAACACATTAAAAGCCTGTGTTTACCAAGGGTTTAACTTCTCAAAACAAACAAAAAAAAGAAGGATGAATCTAAAAGAAATACAAAGTGCGCCTGAATTGGTGAAGACAGTCTCTTTTATTAAATCAAAGAATACAATGTGGAGAAAAACCAAATCCTTGTGATCTTCTAAGCCCCTCAGCCAACTTGAATTAGAAGCAGCAAATGTTGGGGGAGAAATGCTAGTGACAGCTGAAAAATAAACAAACCTTTCAGAGGCACTCAGTTTTCTAATTTTCCCTCCTGACACCCATCCCCAAGTGTCTCTCACTTGTCATTTTGTAAGTCAGAGATGGAATTTCTTGTGGAAATCACAGTTTGGGGGAAGAGGATAATACTGGTTTTAACTTCTTTTATCCTTTAGTACCAAACTTAAATGTCCAAGATCTTCCAAAAACGTGGTCAGTACTGTCAGTGAAGATGGGCATTGGTCTGTGGGTCTTAAGAGTGAAGGAAAAATTGGGTTTTTAGGGAAGAACTGCACTTCTCACGTGTATAAAAATGTCTGTAAGTTCATATAACTGTCACTGGTAAAAATCAAAATGTGTTTCATCACCTTTGAATGACACAAAAGGGGCTCTGCAGCCAACCTGTTCCCATAAGGAAATGCTGGTGAATGACAGTCACAAAGTCACCATATGGATTTCAGACATTCAAACCCTCCTCCTTCTACAACCACTCAAGATTATTATTGTTGTTGCTGTAATTTTCTTTATTTTCAATATTATTATTATTAATATTGATGGTATAATTTTAATGCTAGCTGGGGGTCAGTGATATTTCCAGCTGCCATTCTGAATTATATACAACCACACTTGTTTAAGAAGTGTCCTACCACTGAATTTTCTCTTCAATTCCCTAGTGTATTATTGTGATTTCAGCCCCTCTGAGCAATGCTCAGCTGCATTATTCAGAGGAAACTGGGGTTGTTTCTGTATTAGCCTATTACATATTGACTCTGTCTGTCTCTAAAGTTTTTATTTTATGTTTAGTATCTCATTAATCATAAATCACAAGATTCTTCCATGTCTAATACTGCTTCCAGCAAAGCTACCTTTTGTAATTTCAGTGCCAGAAAGAATGTGGGTTTTTTTTTTTTCAACAACTCTCTTATTTTCAACTGATTTGTGCATTTCTAATTTGGTGTGATATCAAACAGCACAGATATGATAAATCCCAAAAGCCCCAATACATTTGAAGTGTTTTGCTTTATATGTTCACTCAAAACTTACAGGTCATGAGGGTTTAAAATGTTACAGGGTAAAAAAAATCATATTTCCAAGAAGCATTAAAATTTAATCAGATATAAGGAAATTAGATGGAAGTAGCACAGAGTATTCAAAGAGTAAAAATTGGCCTGAGACCTAAACAGCACATCGTGTTCCAGGGTCCCTTCTTCCACATCAACCACACTGAAGACCTTAAAACAAGGTCCAAAGCTCAGCCCAACCAGGCTAAGAAAAGTCATGATTTTTTTCTTGGGGAAAAAAAAAAGTAGAGAAATTAAAAGGAAAGAAACGAGAGACAAAGGTACCTGTATTTGCCTCCTAGATTTAGAGAATTTGAAGTTCATGTTGTGATACCTTTTAATGCTTTATGAACAATTGCTGTTTTCAGTTGGCAGAGTTCCTTTAGTGGAGGACTGACAAGGCATGGTGCTGAGCCACAGAGGTGATGAGTGGGCTCTAACCAGCTCTGAATAAATGAAACCCACATTTTCCTTCCCAGCTCTGCGCTGGATTATCCTGAAAAGAGCAAATGGAAGAGGAATCAAGTGCAAAATACCAGGACAAACAGAACAGATAAAGAATCAGAGGTGCAGCTGAAACAAATCAATGCTCACAGGTCACAGTATAGCTTGGAATCCCTGAGGCTTCCAAAACATGGATTTGTCAAAATGTTCTGGAAATAAGGGGAGCAAAAACAAGGAGAAGGACAGGAGTTTGGAAGAGGGGGGACTGTTCTGCATTTGGGCAGGGCACAAATCCAAAAGCACAGCACTTCAGAGGATGTTGCTGCCTCACCCTGCAGCACTGCACAGAGAGATAGCTCAGACAGGAGCAGCCAAGGTGGCTCCAGAACCAGAATTAGAAAAACTCTGATAATCTTGATCTATACTAATGACTCCATGCTGGTTCTGTGGCTTCTTTATTTCTATCTTCTGTGCTGTGCTGCATTAGTTTGCTCTACCAGGGAGTAAAGTTGTGCTGTCCCCATAATTCTGGACAGGAAAATGAAGAGAAAATTACTCCAGAAAAGAAATTCCAGTTCTTCACAAAACTGCATCACTGGCACAACATCTGCTGCAGGAATACATTGAAATACCCCATTGTCAGAACAATTACCCACATTAATCATAGACAACAGGTGAAAATAAAGTAATTACCTGTGGGTTCCAGGGTAGAATTCAAGACCACTGAGCCAGGAATTGTTGCCAACAGTAACAGCATAACTTCCATAACCACAACTCTGATCCTCTATTCCAATCCTTGTGATCAATTATTTTGTTTCACCTATAAATATTGGAACAAAGAATTCATTCAATAGGCACCTTTTTGCCACAGGTGTTTCGGGATGTTTTTAACAAAGGTATTTTATAAATCACTTTTTCTGCTTCCCACCCTTAGTCCACAGAAGTGAGCCAAAAAATTGTGAAAATTAGCAAAAGTAGCAGTAGGTGTGACAGACACAGAAATCACTGTGTTCTTTCAAGACTCTGAACCTTAAACTCAAGACTCAAAATGTCACCACTCTCCAAAGAGCTACAAGGTGCTGAGAAAAAAAGATTTTCAGTCTGAAGGAAAGTTTTGGTCGCATTAAGGCTGAACAGTCTGGTTTTGACTCTTACCTGAATTTAAACACTTTGATTTTCCCAACTCTGTGAAATGGCAATGTTATCCAAAATACACAGTTATAAAGATTATTTGACAGTATTTTGGGAAGAAGTGTTGTAATAAGTTTTCCATGATAATTCCAGTGAAAACAGTCTCAGGGAGATTGTCTTTTCATGTAAACAGGTTTTGTTTTTCAATACTTTGTTCTCTCAAGGGGAAAAAAATGTAGTTAAAGACCTTTCAATGGAGCAATTTTTTTGCCAGTTACTCCTCTATGTAGATAATTTTCTTTGATATACTCTAGGTAATGACTGTGCAAGAAAACTTTGCTCCATCTTAGGCTGCCCTATTTCATATCTACACCCTTTTCACTGTAAATCATTACTTTTGCTTCAACACAATGCAAAAAATACCACCACAGCCAGGATCAGGATTCCAGACTTCCACCCTCTTTTTCAAAGTGTTGAGGTTTTACAAACAAACAAACAAATCTGTTTTTTCTAGAAATGGGAAGTGAAAAAGAAAAGGAGGTGCCAAAATATCACCCTCAACACAAATATCACTAAATAGGATCTATGGACTGCTCCTGGGTCCTAAGGCTAGAGACAAAACTTGGCTAAAATTACATTGCTCAGAGCTCATCCCTCTAAAGCAGTTTTGTCTTGGGGAGAATCAGAGAGTGAGCTAAGAATTAAGCACTGTGAGAGAGCAGAAGTTCAGTGCATCAATTCCCTCCCTGGCCCACACTTTTTTAGAAGCATAGATGCCACTGGGGAGAATGTATTACCTCTTTTTAATCAGAGAAGGCATTTGTGAGAGCTTTTCTCTGTTTTTTTTCTTGTAAGGAAAGGCTCCAATCATACATTTTTCCATTGGCTCGATGACAGGTGCAAGATGTAAAAGATTCAGCACCAGAATTAGAAGATGAGACCATCATAAAGGAAATGTACTTGTGTTAAGGGTAAGTGGGGATCTCTTTTGGCTGAGGACTGAATGCTGATCATTAATTGGTTTCTAAATTGGTGCTAAATAAGTAATTTCCTTCTAAGAATTCACTGTATACATTTGAATTAACCAACTGTGTGCAGCAGGCAAATATTCAATGTTTGAACAACCTTGGAATCCAGTCTGGGATGGATCTCTCTGCACAAATAGCACAAGGGTAATGGAGCTGTTCCCTGCTAAACTTTCAGGCAGAGGTTCTGACAATGGATTTCTGACTAGCTCAGCCTGCAGAGGAACACACAGGCAGTCAGTTCAAATTTTCTTTCACTAGTTCAATTTTTCTTTCACAAAGATTTAAGACTTTTGCTCACTAGAAACAAGGCAGTTATAACCTGTTTTTTCTAGACAGGTATGCATTCCAAAGAATCATCCCAGCAAAAATCTGGGATTTATCCTTAAACAATTAAATAACCTTAAACCCTTGTATTAGTAATTAAAAAACAGTAAATAAATGAAGACATGAATCAGGTAAATGACAATATAATTAACATCTTCAAAGGAGGGAGCAAATAGAAAACCGAGATAATAGGTGACTCATGTAATTATACAAATATGAATATTGCATGCATTGTAACACACGTTACCCTGAAGGTGTGCACAACACAGAATCACAAAATGATTTGTTTTGGTAGGGACCTTAAAGATCATCTCATTCCAACCCCCTGCCATGGGCAGGGGCACTTCCCACTACAACACTTCCAAGGTTGCTTAGGGACCCATCCAGCCTGAATAAAGAGTTACAGAAATTTCTATCTCCACAAATACACAGCCTGACTCTCCCACTCTCTGCCTATCCTCAGCAGCACAACAGAATGTCAGTGCCAATTACCACAATTAGTGACAAAGTTAATTCCATGAGTATGGGGATTATTGAATGCTTCTAGCTGCTTTTTTTCTCTCACAATGAAAAACAGCCTCAACCTTTGTGCTCTTCAGAAAAAAAAAAAGAATAATTACCTATAATGAGTGCTCAGTACACCAGGTATGGCATCACAATCCCTTTTTGTGCTCCAAAGCCTCACAAAAAATGTCCCTACACAACCCAGGTGTGGGAACCAGAATTCGGTGACAAGAATTTGTGAACAGGGTACAGGGAGTTTAAACAGCTTTTTTGCAACCACCCCATACGTTTGTGAAAGATGTTTCAGCTTAAGATGATTTTGAATTTTCCTGTGATGTTGTTCTGAAGCAACTCAAAGATATGAAGCTTTTTTCTAGGTTAATAAAGCTGCAGGTGGGCTCAGCTCTCCGTGCCTGCTCCAACTTATTTCTGAGAAACCGTTTTGCAAGTCAGGTATGAAAACAAGGGTTTAGCTGGAATGCAAATTATTCTTCTGAGGCCTGCCAGCATTAATGGGAGAAGGATGGGACCCATATTCTTATTTTGTTTCATTTCAAGACTGAATATAATGGAAGGCTCTGTTTCCCTGTTACTGTCTTCCTTCAAGGGCTCCAGCGGGAGATCAATGACTAAGACTTGTTCTCTGCTGTTATTTCTTTCTGTCTCAGTTCCTTAGAATGCTCTTTTCTCAGTTTAATTTTGCCTGGTTTTCTCTCCAGAGGGGTATTAATTCAATAATTTTCTAGCCTAGACTCTGGCTTTGGAGACTCTCCTGCACCAGTCTGATCTGTCCCTGCTTTCAAAGCAAACATATGAAAAGCTGGCACATTTACCTAGCAAGAATATACCCAGAAACAAAGGGATTTTATCATAAGCAATTAAGCTGATGATCCTTCTGTAAAGCACCAGTTCTTTAAATGAATCACCACAAAACAAACCTTCAAATCCCTGTATGAGCCCTGCAAAAGAAATGTGTGTGACAAAGTGCAAACTTGGAGGGGCAGCCCCAATCTCTGCTCTCTGTGAACAGGGCTTGAGGAGATGGCATGAAGTGGTGTCAGGAGAGGTTCAGGTTGGATTTTAGGAAAAGGTTCTTCCTCCAGAGGGTGGTTGGGCACTGAACAGGCTGCCAGAGCTCTGGGAGTTTGGACAACGTTCTCAGGCACAGGGAGATTGTTGGGGTGTCTGTGCAGGGTCAGGGCTTGGACTCTGATCCTTGTGGGTCCCTTTCAAATCAGGATATTCTGTCATTCTCTGTTTCAAGTGTAGAGTGCATAGGATAGCAAGAGGATCTATGATCACTAGCAAATAAAACAATAATAAATAATTCTTTTAATTATTTGTTAATTATTAATTTAAATAATTTAAATATCTATTCAAGTCCTCCAAGATTGTGTTGCCATTGCCAGTCATTTGATTTCAGTGCTGAAGGATTATGAAATGACCTTAAAGTTTGCATCTCTGCAACAGCTGCCATTTTGGATTTTCAGAACGTTCTGGAAACGTGATTGGGCTACAGTTCACAATTCTTCTGCCCCAATGGTTTCACTGAGATGGTTTTCCTTTGTTTTATTAACAGAAAAATTTAGTGGTTAGATGTCTGGCTGAAGTACTTCCACAAAGATTTCCTGGAGACTGCAGATACCAATCCTTAGAGACTAAAAGTCTGCCCACATCTGGCACGGAAAGCTTTCATGTGAATTAGTGCAGCAGATCAATTGGTACCACAAGAGGTGAAGAACTGGTGGGTAGAAATTTCAAGCACTTGCAAAATTTTCTATTTCCCTGAAGAAAGCTTAAAACCCCAAATAAACCCAAGTGGGTGAACAACATAAGAACCATAAGGGTCCATAATTTGAACAAATAATTCTATTTATTTCGTTTTATGAAAACAATATAAGTTGTGGAGAGATGTAGGTGGACAGAAACAGAGAAGCTTTAGGATTGTAAATGTATTTCCTCAAGGAAGGAGGAAATGGTTACCTACTGCTAACTGAAGTACCTTGAGACACACTGTGCATGTGCACATTTATTGCTCATTCTCCACCATGTGTGTCTCTGACCAGCAGGTTTCTGAGGGTGCATGGAAACCCATGTGCAAAACAGAATGGGTGTGGAGGGTGGTGAGTGCCCCTCTGTGTGGAACACAAGAGGAGGTGGGTTCAGAAGTCACTGAAATGAAAAAGACTCAGTGCTGAGGTCCTCATGATATATGCATCCTCACAGCATAGAGAAAATATATGAATATATGCACACAGGAAATATAAATCTTAAAGGCTGTTGGTAAGTAATCTCCTTTTCCATGATGTGACATACATTACTGCATGGGAGATGTGTTACTGCATGGCATGAAAAGAACCTTCATCAATATTTCTTAGATCAGTGGCTGGGTATTTTGCACACAATGGCTGGATATATTGAACACAGTTTTTTTCTTCCACTGTCACTGCACTGTGATCTCCTTGGGAAAGGGACAGTCATGTCCCACAGAGGGCCAGCACAAAACTCAGTGACTCCACTGCCAGTCTGCCCGCCTGCTCTACTGTGACACAAATTATTAAACCCACTTGCTTGGCATTTCTACAGCCTTTGTCTTCCACTCACTGTTGAAGTCACAAAAGGAGCCGTGAACTCAGTCTCAAGAAGTGAAAACTGGCTACAAATTCTGAATTAATCTTGTGAGAAGCTGATGAGAATTCAGCTTACAAGAAAGATGGAGAGAGACTTTTTATGAGAGCAGGTGGTAGCAGGGCAAGGGGGAACAGCTTCAAATTGGAAGACAGTAGGTTTACATTAGATATTTAAAAGAAATTGTTTATTTTGAGAGTGATGAGGCCCTGGCACAGGCTGCCCAGAGAAGCTGGGGCTACCCCTGCATCCTTGGCAGTGTCCAAGACCAGGTAGGACGAGGCTCTGAGAGATGCCTGGGACAGTGGGAGGTGTGCCTGCCCATGGCAGGGGTTGGAACTGGACGATCTTTAAGGTCCCTTCCAACTCAAACCATCCAGTGATTCTCTGATTCTGTGACACCTTTCTGTTCAGCTCTGCTGCGTAACAGGACAGGGAGAAATTGCACTGGTGGATGAGGTGAAAGGGAAGGGGGAAACAAGCCAAGGAAGGAGCCCCACCTTTATTGTGCAACCCTGAATCCACACGTCACTTTGCAGTGTAAATAGGCAGGTGAAAACTGCTTTCTAACTTGAGTGACTCAAACAGCAGGTGAATAAAATGTATGGGTAAAGATTCATGTGCAAGTGTAAAAACAACGTGCACATCCTGGATATTTAAAGAAAAGCAATAATTCAAATACTCTTGAAGTATATTTCTCTACAGATATCTTATTTAACTGTGGGATTTGTTGGCTGAGTGCAAGTGTTTTCACAAATCTGACTGCAATTTACACTACAGGTGCTGTCCAAACAAGTAACACTACCTGAAAGTTGAAGCCAAGACTCTAAAATTAACCCACAAAGGTCAGAACCTGCGTTCCATTGAGGAGAACAAAAACCACCGTTGCCATTTCTGATCTTATCACTGCAGACCTGTGTTTGCTTTTTCTTCAGCACATTCTTTTTTCCTTGTTCCTGGGTGTGAGTGCCTCATAGGCCCAGCCTGGGAGCAGGATTGTTAAGGGCTTTTCCCATTGTCCATTGCTCTGGTGGCACTTGTGGCTGACTGCACTGGGGTAAGGAAAACACGAGGGATGGAGGAGGGGACGAGGACTGCACTGCCTGAGAGGAGGTTTGGGAAGAAACCATGGCTTGGCCACAGCTAATTGGAGTCAGGCACAGAAAATATCCTCTTATCTGTGCTGACAGGCTCTGACACCCAGGAGAACACAGAGCTTAAAATCATGGAGAAAGCTTCTAAAGTTGAGAAACTAACAGTGTGGGTATGTAAGTTAGATAGAATTGTGTTACGTTACTGGGTGAAAAAGTTAAAGTTTGGAGTTTGAATGATATTAATATGGGAGATACAAGATGGAGGATTTGGGGCATTGTCCCTTTTCTTCTTCTTGCATCCCTTCCTTCTTCTTCATCTTCTTGTTCTGAGGGTTTTGGGGTAATATTGAGTGATTGGACAACAGAGTCCACATGCCAGCTCACAGGTGTTGGGTCATTGGGTCATTAAGAAAAATCAATTACTTGGCATTTGATTATTGGGCAAATGGACACATAAAAGATCTGGGAGAGATTCCACTCCACATCATTTTTCCTCTTGCTAGCCTAGCATACGTAGCTCCTTGTAGTTTGTGTGCATGTAGCATAGATAAGAAGAGAAAAACCAACTGAGACTGAGCACAGAAGAAAAGAGCCTCTCTCTTGTCAGTCCTGGTCCTGTGATGAGCACCTGAACCCCGAGGTGTTGGGCACCCCCCAACAACAGCCCAGCTCCCCCAAACACAAAAAGGGAGATCCCAACTAGAAACACATCACATGCCACTGGAGTGTTCAGGTGATGGTGCTAAGATTTGCCTTAGCTCTCATCCAGTTACAAACACTTTGGTTTCTACTGTGATGTGCAGACCCTTAAAAGCATCCATCCCCTGTCCCAAATGTGGTTTTGTAAAACTCCTGCCCTCACTGCTGCATGTGCAGCTTTGGGTCACCTGGGGACAGGTAACCAGAGCATCTCCCAAGAGTGGCAGATCTCTTGGTAAGCAGAACAAAACAACCTCCAGGCTGAAGTACAGAGCACAGCAGGTCTCCAAGAGGCCAGGCTGGAAGAGAATCTCATTATCTGCCTGTGTCTATATACAGGTTTGTGGTTTTGCTTATTTTCTGCATAATAGCACTGGAAAGCAACACTTTCCCAAACTCTTGCCACTTGAAATTTATAGTTATTGTTATTGCTATATGCCAGAAATAGAGAGGGTGGAGGGAGGAGCACTTAGAGGTTCATTATCTGACTGGAAAAGCATTATATTCTATCCTAGACTGGTTTTCTCTCCACTAAGTGATTCATCCAAAGATTTTCTTGCAGGACTTCAGAAAGGATCCTCTCATATCCCATGAAGACTTTGACTCATTGTGGTTGGCTCTCCAAACTACTTTAATATCCCAAAACTTTCCCTCCTTTCCCCAAGTAAACAATAACTTTGCTTTTCTGTGTAAAAGAATAAAACCAAGGAGGGTTCTGGTTTTGTTGACATTTACCACCCAAACTCTGGTTTCACGAGTAGGTTAATCTTGCTGGTGTAGTGAATTTGCCAGATACACTCCAGCCTTGCAAGAATTCAGTTTTATAATTTTTAATTTTTCAAAGCATTTTCAGCCAAACTGTTTTTGGCTGAAGAGGGAGAGGAGTCTGTCTACCCCAGGTGAAAGGGAGAAAGGGGAGGACAGAGGAGTTTTGTATGAGCAGAAATGAAAAAGCAGTTTTCAGTAGTGATGCAATCACACAGCAAAGTACCTCAAAAAGGCCCACAACAAGATGCCTCAAAAAGTCACACCTATAGTGCACTTTTAGTTAAGAAAGTTTCTGTTCACCTTCTAGCTGGTCAAAAGTGGGGAAAAATGAGGGGAAGGACAGAAATAATGACACACCTCACTTATGGCTGTCCTTGACTTGTCCCCCTAACCTGGGGAAATTCCCTGCAGCAATATGAGTAGAGTCAACAATTTCATCACATGGTTATCAACAGAAACAGGACTATAAACAGAGCAGTTACATCATCTCTAAGGATCAGTTGTAAATAAATTCATCATTGCATGTAAATATGGGAACATATTTATGAGCTCATCCAAATGATCATCATAAATGTGAGCTCATCCACCTCTGTGAATGCAGCACTTGGAAGAGAGGAAATATTCCCCACATGTATCAGGTCTCAAATCCTCTTTAGGCCATGGGATGCCTTCCAGAGAGATCATGGCCAGATGGGCTGGAATCTCTCCTGAGAGTGTGTTCAGGGATATTCCTGAGAGTAGATTCAAGTGCACAGCAGAGAAAAAGCTACATGAAGGCAGACTTGCACTACCCTCCTCTCCAGTCCTTGGACCTTCACTTCTACCAGAGGTTATCCTGTGAGCTACAGAGCTGCCTTTCCTCTCTGAGTTCAACTCATCTGACCTTGAATTTTTAAATTATGCCACTGGCTGCAATAAGAGATGAATGATTTCATAGAATCATAGAATGGTTTGGGTTGAAAGGGGCCTTAAAGTTCCCCAAGGCAGAGACACCTTCCACAATCCCAGGCTGGTCAGAGCCCCCTCCAGCCTCATTTTGAACACTTCCAGGGATCCAGGGGCATCCACAGCTTTTATGGGCAACATGTGCCAGTGCCTCAGCACCCTCACAGGGAAGAATTTCTTTCCAGTACCCAATCTAAACCTACTGTCCTCCCCTTTGAAGTACAGTAGGTTGAGGTTCCCATTCCCTCTTGTCCTATCACTGCATGCTGTTGTATAAAGTCTATTACTCAGCTGAGTGATTCAAGCCACAGAACAGGATCTGTATTACAGAAGCCATTTCCACTTGAAGAGGCATAGAAATAGCTGAGTTTCCAGTTCTGTAAATAACGTGCTATGTCCTTTGATTTCTATAGGAATGTGTTATTTGCCACAGAGCAATGAAAAGAGAAAGCCACAGGCAATGTGTGTTTATCAGCTAAAAGTACACAGTGAGTAACAACAAAATGTGAACAGCTGAAATATTGTATCTGTTGCATTTTAAACGAAGATCTTGAGAAAGGTGTGGAGAAATGAATAAAAATTTTCTGTCCTGTGGTCAGAACCACCTGCCAGACTCAAAAGGTAGTTACAGGTCAGGCATCTAGGGAAAATGCTCTTTATATGTCTTGTGTGATCTCTTTATCACACATAGATTTCTTCTGCATGGCTCTGCAAATCCCTTTGTCAGCTAAAACCATTGTCAGCTAAAAACATTGAGAATTTACATATATCTGTGGTATAAAAGAATATGCTATATAATGTGCAGTAATAAATGTACCCTGCCAGGACATGGCAAGTCATTAAGCATTAAAATATGGCAGAAACTGTAAAATACTTTAAGAAGTTTAAACTTGACATAAAAGTATAGTCACAACAGCAGAAAGATATAAAAGCCTAAAAAAAAGCCTAAAACCATTTTTTGTTTGTTGGGAAAGAATGTGCTATTCCTGAGGCATGGTTTCAAACTACTTTGAGCAGTTATTTATAAGTCTTTTTCTGCTTGGTAGATAAACAGAATAATTTGCCAGATTGCTGCAGAGTTCTAACTGCAGAATGAAACATTGCATTGAGAACAAAAGAGCAGTTTCGTTTCAGATCCTGAGCAGCTTCCACCTTCTGCTGGGAAGGAAAATCCATCAGTGCCAAATCTTGTGACGAGGAAGTAATGTGACAAAAGCACTTTGTCCACATGTAACAGCCTCAGTGCTGGCTCGCCTTGGCATGTGTAGTGCAGCTGCCTCCCCCTGGTTTTGTGATTATGAAATCTGTGAAAGAAAAGGAGGAAACTGACTGTGCAGTCCTACACAGCAGGGCAGGAATTAAATCTAGGAGTTTTAGGTTAGTTTTAGGACTTAGAATTATAGATTCATCTAATGGTTTGGGTTGGAAGGGAACTTGAAGATTATCTATTTCTGCCATGGGCAGAGACACTTTCCACTTGAAGAGATTTTTAAGAGCCCAATTTAACTTGGCCTTGAAGACTTCCAGGGATGGGGAATCCCCAGCTCCTCTGGGCACCCTGTGCCAGGGCCTCCCTACCCTCCCTGTATCCTCTACCTGCCTTGGGTGCTCCCCAAGCACCACTGGCACCAGCACATAGCAAAGCAATGACAGGATTAGCAAAAACATAAAACCCAAACCCAAAGCCTTTTGGCAGGAGAGAAAAGAGTTTGTCAGTGAAAAGGTAGAGGAAGGGTTGCCCTGTCCCTTCAGGGATGAGCCACTCCTGCCAGCCCAGGGATCAGGGATTGGGTGGCTGATCCTCAACCAGGACATCTCCAGGAGGAAGGTGTGTTTGGTCAGGTGTGACCTCAGAGGATGATGATTTATCAGCTGCCAGATTCCTGGTCTCTGCCAGCTCAAATCCCTTTGTGTATCTATTCAAAACAGCTGCTCACAGCTGTACAGCTGTAAGGGGATGCTTTTGGTGACTGCAGACCCTCTCTTAGCAAAGCAGAGGCCAAAGGCACCACTGTGAGCTCCCAGGAGAGAGCTCAGAAACAGGTACAGAACATTAACTCACCTGGTTATTCTGAGTGAATTAGTCAAGGCTGCACTGGCAGGGAAAATGCAGTAAAACTTTCCACAGGATTTTACTTGAGCATATTAATAATGTATGGTTGGTTTGCAAAGGCACCACAAAGCACTTATTAACTCCAGCAGCTGTAATTGCAGATTTTGTGTGTAACTAGAGAGAAAACCTGAGTAAACCTATGTCAGTAAATGTGCAGAGCTGTGGCTGAGGAATTCTGTCAGATGCAGGTTAGCAGGGTCCATCTGACTCCCCAAGGATGTGCTAAAATAGAGACAGATCTGTTTGCATCTTCATGGAGACTGGGAAAGAAAACAAACTCCGAGCAGGTATCTTTAGAACACAGATACAGTTTGTTCAGCTAACAGTCACTAATACCTGTTCCTAAACAAACAAAAGCTGTACAATCACAGAAACAATTTTAAGGCCTTGTTTCATTCTTTATTCTATCTCCTGCTTCATCCATTATCCGTCAAATGCAGCAGGAATGCCAGCAAGAAGCTGTCATGAAGACTTACCTCAAAGATCAGCAACTTGCACAAAGGGAGGTTGTATTTTCACTCAGCATCCCACTTTCAAAAAGCCCAAGCACCATCACATTAACTTCAAACTGCATCTCTTACCCTTAATTTTGAATTTCCTTGAAAAAGTTGGGCAGATGCCTGCACAGGCCTGGATGAAGGCTGCTGTGAGGCAAATGTGTGTCACATCTTGCTCTCAGTGACAAGTGCCAGAGGCAGTCACAGCAGCTGAATGGATTTGAGTGGCACTGGGGAAGTCAAAGCAGGAGGAGCAAAGATGCACCACACCAAGACATGGCACAAATATCAGCTGCTCACAGGGATGGGAAGACACTTCCATCTGTGGTTACAGCAAAGGAAGGCAGTGAGTCAATAGTGTAGGCCACCCCAGGTGTTTCTTTCTCTGGTGTGTATGACTTTATCCCATGAAAACCTCAGTATCTGTTTAAGAAATTAAATTTTAGAGGAACTGCTAGAAATAACAAACCTGGAAGATGCCAAATGTATTTTCTCAGGGAGGCCACACAGCTTCCAGTCTGTATAGGGAGCAGAAGAGGTACACAAGAACATAAGAAGAGTGTTATCTTTGGAAGTACTGTCTCACAAGAGAAATGCAGGAGACAGGATATCCAAGATACAGGACAAAGACACAGCATGGACATCCTGGCATACTGGCTTTGGCTTTCTTAGAATCCAGGGGAGAGTTAGAAGTCTTTTCAGGGAAGAAACTAAACTTTACAATGTCATGCTTCTCACAGATCTTTCAGGAAACAGAGGTGCCTTTCTCCTGTTCAAGATTTCCACGTCACAGCTGTAGCCAGTAAAGTGAAAAGGAGGAGAATAAGTAGTCAAATAAATGCTAACAGGTAGTCAAATAAATGCCAAGAAATTCAGGAAATTTGCAGTAGTATCTACCATATCCTGTGACTAAGCCAGCTGATTTTTATATGGGCTACAAAATGTAGTCTCAAACAACTTATCAGCTGAAAATCTTTCTGGGACAATAAAAAACATGCCCAGAAGCAAATAGCATCTAGATCAGCAATAACTCCTGGTGTATTCCTTACAGACACACACAAATGTGGGGCCCCAGAACTTCCCTGTGAAATTTAAAGTTAGATTCAGTAAACATGGCATTCCAAATTCCAATTCCTCCATATTTTCACATTCTTGTCTGAGCAACCCAGTGGACAACTTTGCTCACTGGGCAGGTATGATACAGAGCACAATTAAATGTGCTGGAATAATCCTGAGAGCACTATTCATATGTAACACTCAGTAATTAGCCTCTCAAGGCTGGCACAAGAACAAACACACAACCCTTCTGTCTCCATGAACCAATAATAGCTGTATTTGTTCAAAATATTGCCATGAATTCCCTTCCTTCATCTTTTCAAACTGCCAGATGCCAAAGGCAGCTAATAAATGAGAGTATTGTTTGTGGCCAGCATTCTATATCAAAGCTCCAGACACACTGAGAGGCAAAGCCAGACATTTCCTGAGTGGATTTGCAGAGTTTTAGTATTACTAAGCATAAGTCATGAAGAATCCACACTGTCAGTAGTGCTATTAGCTGCCAGCACATTCCCAAGGATGTAGTGATATTGTTTGCTGGAACAATTATACCTAAATGAAAATTCTACCCAAATGTCTCTGGCAGGAAGGCAGCCTCTTCTTGGAATTCAGAGTCACCTTCACAGTCCTGGAGAGGCAGCAAGGATTTTTGGGATGGATTTGTGTCAGCCTGCTGAGAATGCAGCTCCTCATATCCTACTGAACCATATCTGATCTGCCTCCAAACACCAGTGAAAGCAACTCCATAATGCCACCTTACCTGGAGGTCCCAAGAACTCCTCAGTGCTTCTAATTTTTTTCCTTGGATCTTCCAAAATACTTGATCCAGGTGAGGAAAGAGTAAAAGTCCCATGCAGCAATTTGCCAAATATTCTCTGCATTAACAATAAAGTAACCAAATCTTATTTTCTCTTCTCATTTTCATGAGGTTCTGGTCCTCATCAGAGTTACCTGTAGCAAAACCAGACATCCAACAAATCAAAGAAAAGTAGCTGCCAAATGATTGTGCCCTTTATGGGCTTAAACAGAATTATTGTGGAAGAGAAATGCCACTTTTCTTTTGAAATTGATGACTTCTGTAGTAAAGAAAGGAAAGGACAAAACCACTGTTTAAATAAAAGTTTATTACTTCACCTGCTCCTACAAATACTTGTAATTTTCCAGAAGGTATTAAATATTTTTATATCTGAGAAAATTATCTAAGGAAAAGCACTTTTACTAATATTTCCTCTGCAAGGACAGGGAGAGGAAAAGGGCAAAAGGTGAGCTCAAACTGATATCTCTGCACTGTAAAATTGCAGTATTCCTAATTGTACTTAACTTTCTCTAACACACACCTAAGCACACAGAAAGATTGTTGGATAAAATGAATATTTTTTTCATTCCTTACAGTTATTATTTCACCAAATCCAGTTTCTAGGTAGAAACAGTCATTTACCCCTAATTGTTTTAGCCTTCATCACAGAGAGGATTGAACACCAACTGATTTAAAGAGAATATTGTGAGTGGATATTTTGAGATCCATTGCAAGCACTACACCTGTGTTTTGTTAGTGAAACTTCCATACAGAATTCGAACTTCATTGCTCTGATCCTTTCCTTGCCATCCCCAAATATTCTGGCTTTTTCACAATTCTTCTTTTACACTTTTCCACTATGATGGTTTTTAGTGCGTAAATATTTGTGTTAGGTCTCTGAAACCCTTCTGCGGATTTCACAGTAAAAATCACTGGGGAAAGGAGGGCAGGAGAGGCAGGGAAAGGAATTTTCTGCCTGTGGATCAGGGAAGCCATTAGGCGGCTCTCTGCTCTAGGCTTTTGACTAAATCAAAATCAGCATCATGGTTTTAGATCAACTGCAGCCAAACTTTTTAATTTCCTTTGTTTCCTTCCACAGGCTGCAAGAAAACTTTCCAAACAGGCATTAAAAACCTGTCTTGTTTATATTTTAATGGATGAGGAAATTTTCCAGTATCTCAGCTTTTTCCTAGCCCCACTGGGACCAGAATTTGGCAGCATTATAATATGGGGAAAAGGAATAGTGAGGAGTGTTTTGCATCAGGTGTCAGCAGTGCTGTGCTCTCAGTGAACAGTGGGGACATTAGACATGCACGCCACTGACCTAAAGGGGTTCTTAGGAAAAAGTGAGAGATGTCAAAATTAAATTTTATTTTCTACGTTATTTTTTTTCCAGTGTTTTAAATAATTATTTAGAGCCAATGCTTCCTTGAAAGAACAAAATGTGGGCAATGCCAAATTGGAAAGGGGAAAAAGCAGCACAGTGATCTAAAAGCAATCTGTGAGGCTCTTGGACATAATGAGGGTAATTTCTTTATCCAGGTGATAGGACAAAAAGAGAAGAAGCATTACTACACATGTTGCTTACCAGCACAGATAAAATAAATACTTGGAGTTTTGTTTTTATTCATTAATATGCTTGTTTGTTTACATCTGTTTTTAAATTGTAGAAATGTCGATACTGGCAGCAGCCTGGGCTGCAGTGATCATGCCCTGGTGGGTTTCACAAGCCCACAAGGTATAAAGGCCAGGCAAAGGGTCAGAACACTGAATTTTAGAAGACCAAACTTACAGTTTTTTAAGGAATCAGTGGATGGAACCCCCTGGACAACTTCCTTCAGGGATAAAGGAGCTGTGCAGAGCTAGCCACTCTTTAAGAAAAGAACTTATTTATTCCAGCAAAGAGCACTCAGTTCTTCTTTTGGAGCAGCTGTCAGAACTGTGCAAATTAAACACCTGGGGAGACTGGTCTGACAGTAGTTTCAGATTGAATCACCACATTGTTGCAATAAATTGGACTGGGAATGTTGGATGCTCTTTTGGTTGTCTTTGCTGAAAAGGATGAAACTAAAGTGTTTACCCTTTGTAAAGATGAAGAAAGAGCCCTTTAGGAGGTACAGATGTATAGCTGGTGGTAACTGCAGTCCACTGGGGTTTGGATAAGGTCCTGTGTCATGTTTTCAGTGATATCTGAACATGAGACTGATACTGGAATAGCTCAGGAGCTGCCACATCCACCAAGTGCACAAGTACCTGTGACTAAATCACGCAGGAAAACATAACAGTACAGAAGTCAACAATAAGTTACAAGGCTGCTTTTATTAAGATACCAAAACTCCAATAAACAGACTCAGTCACAAACAGTTTCTGCTGAGCATGCAAGGTATCAGATATAAGCTACTGGTTCACATTTCATCCTGAGGAGTAGTACTCAGCTTTTGAAAACAGCACAGCTCCACCAAAATCAACAGGCAGACCTCTAATCCTGTCACCTCCAAGAAGTTCAGATTCTAAGTACTAAAAACTAGAAAAATATTTCTAGAAAAATAGTTGATCCTGTCACTGAATGCAGAAGGCAAACACATTTCACATTTGACAGCAAATTGTGCAACAGTTAAGAAACTCCTGCACAACAAGAACTAATGGTTATGTTGTTGTCTAAAGAAGTTGTGGACTCCCCATCCCTGGAAGTGCCCAAGGCCAGGATGGATGGGAATCTGAGCAACCTGGGATAGTGGAAGGTGTCCCTCCTCCCCATGGCAGGGACTTGGAGCTAGATGGTCTTTAAGGTCCCTTCCAACCCAAAACATTCTGTGATTCCATGTTCATCAGACTAAGACTGCAAAGATAATTTATAGTTTCACCACTTACAGCTAAATGGATTTTTTTTTTTTTAGATCAGGATATGGTAACTCTTACTTCCATAAGGAAAAGATAAGTCATAGTGTCTTACTCCTTATACAGTCACTTGAATCTAAAGCAGAATGCAAATGATTACTCTAAAATTTATTGATATATTTTAAAGGTATATACAAAAGCTCTAAAATCAATCAATACAACCTTGTACAACAAAATACAATACAACAATACCACCTTTTGCAAAGTGTGGAAGTCTTTTACCCAGTAATCGTTCTACCTAATAGAAATTGGACTAGGAGGATAGAAAAGCCACTTTCCTATGCTATTCTGTACCCAAAGATCAGCACCCAAGTGCCACAGCCACTAGAAACATTCATGACTTCAAGCTAAGGACCAATTTCCACTACGAGTTATTTATAATGGTGTCCATTAAACTTAAGGAGGAATTAGTTTGTTTATAAATTAGTAAGTTAGATGTGACCCAGGAACAGCAGATTATCACTGTGTAGCAGGAGTGACTGCAGCAAACAGAACCAAGGGTTGGTGGGACAAGTTATTAACACCTCTTCACCTCCCATCTTCCAAAACACTCACTGAGGTGGAGATTTGGGCCAGCAGAGAAGAGCGGTCTAGGAAAGAGCCCTGCAGGGGATGCTAACTACATGGAAGAGGTTTTTGCTCCAGTTTATCCACCTGTACAAACTGTTGTTGTACCCAGTGGAGGCTGTGAACTGAGCCTTTGCTGCTGCACTGGTGGTCCTGCAGCCAGGCAAAATTCAGGTCAAATGTATAACTCTTCATTTGCAATTGGAGAGCTCTCACTTAGGTGGGCAGCACTGTGTGGCTTGACTGCACAATCATTAGGGTCTAATTAAACAGAATACACAGGTGTCTGGAAATTTATCTGGAAAAAGATGGGCTGCCAGGAACAAAAATTGTTTATTTTTATCCTTTTTTTATTTTTCTTTTCCACGTAATCCTTGTCGATTACAGAATGAATTAAATTTAAAAACTCATGCTGAAGAACACCCTGAGTCAGTTAAGCCCCAGATCCTCAGTGGCTTTTCCTTACTTGGTGGCAAATCCAGTGCTTGTTCCCCAGCTTCTGTATACTTAAGGTGTTACACAATTAGGTCTTCAACACTGTTGCAGCTCAAAGTTTCAACCTCACCCTGAGTAAGCAGTGAATTACAAACTGAAAAAGAGGTCTCTCTGAGGGTTTGCTGAATTACTTCCTTGAATATCAATGGAAACATGCAGTTTGTCAATATTAATGGCACAGGTGATGCTAAGATGAGCACATAGTGATATGTCACAGTGAGAAAACCAGATCTTGGAACTTGAAGAGAGAGAGAGATGACTTTGTTTTCTTCCCTTCTATTTTATCAATGGAAAAACTGCAAAACTTCACTTCAAACCTGCAGCTGTTGTCACAAAGAGTTCTTAGGACACCAGGGAAGAACCAGATTGGTAAGAAAAAAAGAGGTGGAGGGGGAAAAGGGATACAGAAGCCTTTTATATATTACATTAATTTGAATGAGTCAGTGTTGTGTAGAGCAAGGAAAGTCAAATGTTGAGTGAAGACAAACTTCAGTTCTCCATGTGATATGATCCCACTAGAAAAAAATATATAAACCAAATGAATCAGGATTGAGACAAGTAATCAATTCCCTTCCAAAGACAGTAAATACCAGGAAAGAGCTGAGTAGTTCCAGCTCCAAAAAGGAGACATTAACTGAGACTCCATCGTGATGTAGAAGTGTTATGAGCCTGACAATATCCTTTGTGCTTCAACCTCTTTGCACAACTCCAGAATTCCCGTTCCTATGAGGTATTACTCAGGCAAAGCAGAATGATGGGTGCAAGAGAAGCCATTCTTGCTCTTTGGAGAGATTCAGAGTATTTCATGTGTAGGTTTGAATTCAATGAACCTCAACATGCCCTTCATGCTGGGTTATGGCTCCATGGAGGGATTTGTATCCCTGATGGAACTACAGCTGCTGGAGTTGTACCAAGGAGTCCCAGCTACCTTCCCTTGGGACTCCTGACACATCCAGCTCATGGGAAGCCACCAGAGCACCACCCTCACCTGCAGCCGTCTCCCAGGAGCTGCCCAGAGATGGATAAGTGGGATGAAAGACAGGGAAATACAGCTAAATGTGACCACTCAAGACTTAGAAGCAGAAAGCTGGGATAGTTTTCCCTGCTCCTTGCCTGTGGTGTATATTACACATGACTGTGCTCAGTGAATTGAAATGAATGATCTGCAAATGCCATCAGGATGTATCCAGTGCATTTATTGAGGTCATGGCATTGTCCTGTGGGAGGCCTGCACCAGGGAAGGGTTGCTGACTAGCTCTGGCAATAATGGCAAATAAACTCGTTTCCAGGAACAGAATTCAGTCCACAGGGTCCCTCCTTGAGTTGTGACGTGGTGTTAGGTGGTGTTCCTCAGCCTGACAGCTTCCTCACTTCTCAGTCCTCTTAAATGGACAAGCAGCAGCATGCTGAGCTGCTATAACAGACTAATTCTACAGAAAAACTGCTGAATCCTGTGGTATCCTGAAAAAGTGTTAAATTCCAAAGTTTCAGAGGCAGACCAGAGGCAGTGGTAAAGTCTCCTCAGAGCAAGGCTTTCAAACTCTTTGCAGGCACATGTAAGCACTGCTTATGCATCTCAATATTTCAAGCTCTTTTATGTTTAACATCCCACTACTTTCTCAAAAAAATCTTAAAAAATAATAATTAAACCCAAGCTCTTGAAGAAAGGGTTAACTTCTGAGGAAAATTTATAAAGAGAGTGGTAAAGTTTCTTTTCTTTATTACACTAGTCACTAGTTTAAGGCCAAAAATTATATGGCTTTTTTTGTGGAAATGCTTATGGTGATGTGCCATTTACTCTGGCTGAGATCAAAGCCATGAAGGAAGATGAAGGACACAATACCACTTTCCTCCTCTTGTAGGCTGCATCATTTGAAAGCAGGGAAGAACAGTAGGAATTTCTTTCTTACTTATATGGCCTTTACCCACAGGAAAAACAACAGCAGGTTCAAATATTCTCATATAAAAGATGGTCATCTACAAGTATTTCATCATTTCTGGAAGAGATAAACAGCTAAAAAATGCAACTGATCCTAATTCAGTACTTACACGTGGCAACCTGTGAATCATTAATCACAGAACACTTGGTAGCTGAAGTTGTCAGACTTGATCCTGAGGTTGTATCTCCCTGTCTTTCGCTGGTACTGAAAAATGAGAAGGGTCACAACTCCCAGCACAAAACCAAACACAGCAAGGGCTATGAGGATGATATATCCAATTCCCATTCCAGCCTCCTTCCCTCTCTTCAAATCAGATGCTAAAAAGAAAAAATAAATCAAGAGGTAGAAGTAAAAATCAAGATCTGCATATTAATTAGCCAACATGCCAGTACAGAACTGTGCTACAGAAGTGTATCAGCCTTCTGGGGAGGGTGATCCTCATGGAATGGTGTAAGGACACACCATGTTCTCTCTTTACATACCAGTGTAGAGTCCCTGCAGGCATAAGTGTGATTTTCAGCTAAAGCAAGAATTAAAGAATTAGTACTGGTGACTTTGTAAAATGCTGCCTTACTTTCAGAAGTACTTTAGAGGTGAAGCATTCCCCTATCTTAATCCTGCCTCCATTCAGCTATGATTATAAAAATGACTTGATTTGCATTTATCATATATGTAACTGTTTTTCAGACATATTTGGGGAAGGATTCTCTCTGTGTGCTGGCTCTCTAAGCTCCAGCTGAGCCAGCAGAGATGTGGCTGGGGTGGTCAGTGGGGTGACACTGTTTTGGTCACCATGGGCTCAATGCTGCACCTGAGCAGTCCTTTAGAGCCAGCTGAGGTTCTCAGCTATGTCTGCACAAGTCTGGCAGACAGGACCTGCAGGTAGAGCTGTGCTCTCCTGGAAGAGCACCCACATGTGGAGGGGAAGAACAAACACCAAAAGTCCCAGTGCTGGCAAGAGTCAAGTCCCCCATTGCCAACTGCCTCCCAAGGCACCACAGATCACAGACAAAAAGTGTTCTCCTGGTTTCCTTTTAACCATTGCCATATATTTGTCCAAATCTGCAAGCAGAAACCCCTCTCCCTTTATTATTATGCCTCTCTTTGTGTTTGTATAAGTTCTTACAATTCTTTCCTGCAAAGGCTTGATGCACCTATGAAAACATGCTTTTGTTTGCTTATATTTTCAGGACAGCACTTGTTTTGCCAGGCACTTGTGTGGTACCTGAGGTACACAGAACACAAATACCACTGCACACATGCCTGCAATTACAGACAAGATTTTTTGCCAAAGGGCACTGCTGGCAGCCACAGAGGTCAGTAAGAGCAGTATTCAAGCTACAGAACACCCGGGGCATCATTCCAAGACAGACCAAAGCAGTTCTGTGTAAAATATTTAGTCTCATTTCTGAATTTCAGCATAAAACAAAGGAATAAAGTAGAACATATATTGTGGAAATGGCAGCCTGTAGCCACACACAGAGCAGGCCCTCCTGAGCACCTGGAACAGTAGCCTTTGCCTTAACATGTGACCAAGAGTTGGCAGAGCAGGTAAAATTTTCATGTTTTACTGCAGCACTTACACCTGTTATTACCTGACATCATAATTCATGTTATCCCCTTCAACACAGAGATGTAGATCACTTCAAATGTGCTGTGATTATCCAAACTAGAAGTAAAAGACAGCATCCAAAAGTGCCACTTTTGCCTAGAAATCAATTTAGCACAACCCAAAGAAAGCTCCCCTCACCAGGGGCCCTTTCAGAAAATGGCCAGTTTTCAAAATGAGAAATTAATCAGAATCTACAGCAAAAAGGTGAGTGAGAGCTACTTGTTGTAAAAGCAAAACAAAGAAAGCTGCATTAATTGTTTGGTTTATTTTTTTTAAATAATTATTTCAGAAATGAGCACTGAGGGGCTATTTGAACAGACTGTGTATTGGAAGAAAAATACATTCTTATAAGTCAGAGTCAGTTCCTAGGTCCAAAAGAACATTATGAACGGTCAATTCACACGAGTTACCTCTGATATTGGTGAGCCAAAACATTCTCAATGCGTGTTTTCTTTTAAGAAGTTATAAATGTAAAGTTGGAGGGGGCCAAATGACTGAAAACATGAGAGACCACGGGTGCCCTTGAAAGCATCACTGAGGTTAAATGCAGAAAAAGCAGGTGCATAACAAATTAGACCTTGCTTGTCCCTGGTGCTGGTGTTTGCCCTCAATTAACTCGTGCTGCACCAAATTAACCCAGGGTGCTGTGCATCAGCTGTGCTCTGCCACTTCCCCTCACTGTGCTAATGAAGTCAATACCAGGGAGCCAAAGGAAACACAACAATAAAATTTCTTACATCCTCTGATTTGGCACTTCAGAGTCCAAAATAATTGCAGCCTAACAGCAGTGTAAACACTTGGAAAATCGATTGCAATCTGGAAGATCGACTCTGCTTTCAGACTTTACAATTTAAATAATTGTTTGATTTTGTGGTTGTTGCACTTGTTGCCCTGTGCAAACAGCCACACAGAAGCACTTTATTTTCCTTTCCACATTCCCTTGATAACCTGACAGTCCCTGCTCTGTGGAGGGCACGTGCTTCTCCACGCTACCACGTGGCTCCAGCAGGAATGCCTGCTCCCAAGGAATACAGAGGGGCACAAAAACCCTGTATGTCACAGGCTCCTTTGCCAGTACAAAATAATCTTGGCATGATGGTCTGTTCTCAACTCACCAGCTGATTTACACAGGGGTCCCCAGGATGTTCTGTGCAGGGCGATGGTTTCTCCAGCCTTCAGGAGTCGAGCCCTTGCATGGCATCTCTGCAACGATCAATTCAAACTCTAACAAGTCATGTGGGTTACTAATTAAAAATACAAAGCCTTCTGATGAGCTTGTGAAAGCCCAGTGCTACTCTCATCATCGGGCTTTTGTTTCTTACTGTTATGCTCTGTTAAATGGAAATCAACACCAAAAGGAAGTCCAAAATAAATGGCATCAGGGAAAAATCAGTATAAAGTCTGTAACTGGCCACACTGGAACACACTGCTGTGAACAGACACTTCACACAGACAGCCTTTTCATTAACTTTCTGTTTATTTTAGAGAAACCTTATGGGAGAATAAATTTATCACTAATGCCAGGGTTTGCAAGCACTTTTGCTTGGATGTTTCTGCTGCCCATGGC
Source organism: Anthoscopus minutus (assembly GCA_013399455.1). Taxonomy (NCBI): domain Eukaryota; kingdom Metazoa; phylum Chordata; class Aves; order Passeriformes; family Paridae; genus Anthoscopus; species Anthoscopus minutus. Next base: position 186,571 of record VWYI01004817.1, on the reverse strand, counting down.
AGGCACAGCAGATATTGCAACCAGCACCAGCAAAAGCAGCAGCAGCTTTCAGACCCTGTCGAGCCATGTGTCGTTCTGAGGATACCCACAACCTCAGTGACATGTGAACCACTGACCTGGGAATCCCAAGGCTGAAAGCCCTGTCCTGTGGGATGCTGGGGATCAGCTGCTTTAGCTCTGTGGGAGCAGCACTTGCACAGGCATTTTCTGCGCACTTCCTTTTTTTTGTTTGCTGCTATTTTGTTTTCAGTCACAGCCTAAAGGTCCCTGATGAGAACCAAAACCTTTTTCATTATTCAAAGGGTACTGTGGCTCTCCTGGAAGGGCACAAAAAACCCCCAGAGAAATGGCAGCATCATACCATGACCAGCAAAATCAGCAGGGTGTCTTACCAGCTTATTTACACCAGAATGTCCCACCAGAGTTACCAGTTTGGCTGCACTGGAAAACCTCTACAATCCACTGCCAGCTGGGTCAGCCACCAGAAAAATACCCATGTGGTTATTTATGACTTTGATCTCCTCTCAAATAACTTTCCCTGATCAGTAGATCCATTAGAGAACACATTATGTAGTTGCTCCATGATGGCAATGAATTTTTGGTTCCATGTGGCCATGGAGGAGCCCCGTTCCACCAAACATCTGCATGGTGGTGGCACATCATTCCTATTCCCATTCAAAGTAATTTTTCTTACTCATTTCTTACTAGTTTACTCCTCAGCCAGTCCATTTTTTTCAGCTCTAAACTTCAGAGCACCTTACTCTCTTCCACAGAGAAAACAAGGAATAAATAGATTGAGTAAGAAGAAATGATACAAGATGTAAATAGCAAGTGTGTGGGTGAAGAGCTGAGCTAAACCTGCCCTGAAGCAAGTCACTGTTCCCCAGAATAACAGATCAGAGGGTCAGATCCCAGACCCAGGGCACTTTCCCAGCCACCTTACATTATTTACAATAAATAATGATGAATATAATAATGTAAAATATAATAATGTAAAATAATATATCATGTATAATATATCATATATAATGTATAATATATAATATATAA
>VWYI01004817.1:122866-185259 GCA_013399455.1 Anthoscopus minutus | reverse complement strand
CTCTTTAGGGGTAAATTTTGCATAGGAGAAAGAACAATGCATACTATATCTATATCTATATCTATCTATCTATCTATATATATATATATATATATATTCATACTCAGCTGCAAAAACTGGAGCCATCTTACCATTGTCAGTCATGTTTCCTGTCCCTACCTCTTTTGCTTTTATTTTTTTTCAGTCTGGAGGAAGCCTCATACTTTGAGAAAGGAAATAAGCATCTTCTGGTAGCCTTTTAAATCCTTTAGGAAGCGATCATTTGCTTTATAATGGGTTTAAACGATGTTATTTAGAGCTAGAGGAAAGCGTTAAACAATGGGGGAACACCAAACTGCTAATGAAAACATCCTTGACAGAAAAAGAGCCAGGAAGGTTGGCAGAAGAAGAGGAGAATTCCCAATTGTCTGCTATTAAGAAAAAAACCCATCAGTTAAACATACTTTTTATTATTTCTATGGCAGCAACACATTTTTAGATAAAGCTGTGTATCACTTACTTGAAAGTAAAAAGAAACAATGAAATGCTTTGTACCACAGACAATTAAGAATTGCAGTTCTTATCAGAACATGACTTGGTTTATTGCTTAAAAAAGAAACCAGGTTTTAAAAAGCCATAATAAACTCTATTAAAGTCACAGCCCTAGAAACTTAATGACACTGAGCTTCATTTCCTGACACCTAAACTCTCGGCTGAAGAAGCAAATCTGTAGGGAATAAGAAAATAAAGACAGAAAAATATATAAATTTACTCAGACATTCATCAGAGTAGCATAACACTGCTACTCTGTGAGTTCCTATTTTGTGACACATCCATCTGAGTTGATACTTTTCTAGCCAGCCAAATGCAATTGCTTTTTAATCATCCTTAAAATGAGTGAAAGGTCCAGTTCTCAGGTTCCCTCTGTGCAAGCTCCATGCTTTTTTTTCTAGGAGGATGAGCAACAGGAAGAAAAGCTGACCCTTCCATATAGTTGTAGTGTTTCCCCACTCCTGTCTGCTCTCAGCAGAGAACAAAGGAAACCTCAAGAGTTATTTTAAACCTTGTTTGGAAACATTACTCCTTCCATTCCATTGCAGGACTCCATGTGGCACTGAGAAAAAAATATTTTTGGGGGGGAAAAAATAGCATACCAGAGCAAAACACTTACAGTCCTGCAGGTGCTTCCTGGTGACTCCATGCAAATTCGAATTCTGCAGTGTAAGTAAACCACAGAGTTGTTGACAAAGGAAAAAATTTTCATCTTAAACTGAGCTTTGCTTGAATTCCCATTTTCCAGCAGCGTGGTATAAGTATTTGGGATGGGACAGCTGAAAAGGGAGACAAAAACCACACAGAGCAGCTAAGGCTAGAGAAGGCAGGCTTTTGTTTTAGCACAGAACTTGGATTTTAAGGCTTTCCTTCCTTTAGGAAGTCACAGCCAGTCCCTTCATGAAACAGCTCTGGCAGTGCAGTGGTGATAAGGGGCTGTTTGCTGCTTTATTCTCACAGTAACCAAGTGGAACAGGAGATGTGAGAAGTGGTTGGAGAGTTGAGAAGAAGGGAAAGAGTAGCAAAAAGAAGGATTCAAACTTGGCTTCACCAAACACAAATTGAAAAATACCATCAAATTTAAAGGACTAGACTTTGTTAATGAGCAAAATGATTATCCTATTTTAAGGTGGCAGGTGAGCCGAAGAAATATGACATTAGGGCGAAATCAGGGATCCAGACAGGAACAAACCTCTTCTTTCACCAGAGGCTGCTTTAATATCATGTGTGAAGAATTAAATAACCTATTTCTTCATTGACAAGAGGCACACAAGCTCTAGATAAAGCTGAAACCACAGAGAAATCTGAAACATAGAGAAGGAGATAAAGCACTCACTTCTCAAATGCTCTTTCACTACTGACTGTCAAAATCACCTTCAAGTGATTTCTTCAGGTTAAAACAATTCCCTCACAAAACTGTAAGGAAGACAACCCAAACTCAAAAAACTTCCACATGGCCCTTTGAAATCTCTTTTCATATCTACCTTTCTTGTTCAAAGAAGGTGCAACCAGGCCAAATAGAAAGGGACTGCACATGTGAATGACATGAACACACGTAAAAGGCATTTAAAATATAATACAGTATTAGTCAGTACCACTGTAAGACCTAAGGTATGGCTCATGATATTTGCAAATGCCATTGCTGTACCTGTTGCTGATAAAAACAAATGACAGAGGATCCACTGAATTGTTGGTTGGAGTGGCCCAGCAGTCAGTGAGAACCACTTTGAGCTTGCTGTCTGCCCTCTGCATCCCCACTTCAATCAGCACATCCTCACTGCCAGAGACACTGAAATTTCTGGGGATTGGGGAGTTTCCAATAAACAGCTGCATTTCTGTTCTGAAGTGTCCAGATCCATGCAAATCCTCAAAGAGAGTGTAAAGTCTGAAAAAATAAATTATCCTTATTTAAAGCCTACAAAATTGACTGTAAGTTTCTGCAAGTCTTAAATCAGTGCCTGTTTTCTCACATATTTAAACAGTCAAGCGTTATCTGCAGTCCAGGATGGCAGGACACTGCACAGAAGGAAAGGTGAAAATGCATCGAGTTTTCAGCTGAGAAGGTAGAGAGCATGGAAACAGAATTGGGAAAATCTAAAGGGTGGTCTCAGCAATTCAAATAGGGCAGAGAGAATTACCTGAGTGGTGCAGAAGGGGAACAAGACTATGAGCTCCCTGAAAGTTCAAAATAAGGACAGTAAAAGCTTAGTGCAGAAGAGAAGAGCCAAAAAAAAAATGAGACAGGGAAAATCTGAACAAAAAGTGAAAGGCATGAGAAAATTATAAAGCTCGAAGAAAAGTGGCCTGACAAAGACTTTGCTGGGTAATAGGAAGGAAAATACAATCTCTGGACAGAGCTAGGAAACAGAAACTGGATTTGGTGCCAATAGTTGAAGCATGATGACAGGCAAGATAGGAGGTGCTCTTGTCCTTGTTGAAGGAAGGACACTCCCCGTGAGAGAAGGGCTTCTGCTGTCACATTTTCTGTCAGCACAGCCTTTATTTTCTGTGGTGGGGCTCTGGTTCCATCTTATTTGAAGGTGGAGCCTTACACAACAAAAAAAAAAAGTATTTGCATTTTTCAAGTTGACCAAATAAGGATTTATGGGGGTTGAAAACTGCCATTCTCAGAAGCCACATAGCAATCTGCAGGTCCACATCAGGTGGAAAGATACACAATTGATATATTCCAAAAGCAGGAAAATGCTATTATTGCTACAAGGGATTGCCCAGGAAGGCCATGAGGAGACAGGAATTCTGACTCCTGAACCAGGAGTTCCCAAAGGTTTATTTTCACCTGTGGTTTAGCCAGGTGAAGGCCAAGCTTGTTTGATCTACTGGCACATTAGTTGGAGTAGGGGAGAAGCACAGCAGGGATCTCCTTGATGACTTGGACTGGCTACCTAGAAAAGAGGCTTGACAGAGAATCAAGTGAGTTATTAAAGTCTTAATTAAGACTTTAGTCTTAATAAGACCTTATTTATTAAGGTCTAATTAAAGACCTTTAATAGGTACACCTTGGGCAGTGCAGGAGCCTGGCAGAGGCTACACCTGTGATGGACAATGGTCATGAGTTTTTCAGACAGATATAAGTTTGGTCTATATGCATATCAGGGGTCCAATTGCAGCTCCAGGTAATGAAGTCATATCCCCCTGGTTTGTTTTCCCCCCAACTCACTTCTGTTTATACTTTTCAGGCCTGAGGTTGTGATGATGACTTTGGTTCTCAGTCCTTGGAAGGACTGTTTAGTCTGACCACACTGAAGACAGCTTACTAACACTCTATATGGAGTTCAGAGTTATATACTAATGCAGTACAGGACCTGAAAAATATAAAAGCTACAACTTAAGGCATCATTCTAAGCACAGGACTCCCAGGATGGCAGACTGCTCCCAGTGCTGTCACTGGATACAGCTACAGCCCCTTGGAGTTTTCTCATCACAGCAGCACTCAGCCACACAGCAGAATTTCAAAGCAGAGAGAGCTGTTCCTCACCCTTCTGCAGTGTACCCAGAGGAAGTCAAGACATCATTTTGAAACACACAGTGGATGGGACTGGCAATGTTCAAGTGGTGGATTATTCCCTGAGCAGAAACATCATTCCAAAGGGTGGTTTTTACCACGGTAGTAGTCATGTTCTGCAGCACAGAAAGGAGAAATTATATCAGTATTTTCAGGGTTGTACTAGAGCTTCCCAGCTTCAGGTGATTGGGTGTTGTTCCCTGTTCTCCTGACAGCAAAAATCAAATAGATTAAATCTCCAGTATCTTTGTTGCTGCTGTACAGAGAGGCAAAGAAAATACACCAGTCTTCCTCCTTTTCCTTTTTGTCATACCATAGAATCATAGAATCACAGAACAGCTATGGCTGGAAGGCATCTTAAAAATCATTAAGTTCCCAACCCCCTGCCATGGGCAAGGACACCTTCCACTAGAGCAGGTCGCCCAGAGCCCCATCTAATCTGGTCTTGAACACTTGCAGGGATGGGGCAATGATCATTCCTTAGCAATGGTCATTGCTCCAGAAGGTGCATCCTGTACTTTGGCATGATTGGAACATAGCCATTGGTTTGGGATCCAAAGAGAGCTGCCACTCTTTGTCCCCACTACCGGTAGCTATTAAAGTATTTGTCAGCATGAGATGATGAAATTACTTTTAAGAAAAGACAGCTGCAAAGAGAATTCAGAATAGGCATGGGAAGTGACTCTCAGTTGGGAGAAACCATTGAGTTTTTCTGCCTGACCTCAAAGATTCCCCTTCTCTTTGGTGCTTCTCATTGCACACTGACAGGGAACTTTCCATCACAGGAAGGGGATTTCTTTCTCCAAAAGTTCAGCAGCTAACAGACTGTACACCTGGCTAAGGATCTGCCACTGCCTCTCCCCTCCTGAAAGAGAAATAAAGTGCTCCAGAGCTTGTTGGCATTGATCAGAGGACTTATGGTCTCAACTTGGGTGCCACAGTCACTCCAGCCCACCTGCAGCACAACGTGGGTGCCATTGCTGGTGCTCACATTGCAGCCAGGCTCCCCCAGGAACAGGGAACTCTCTGGGATGGACTCTTGCTGCAAGAACCTCTTCTGGATTGCAAGGATGATCCTCTCAATTTCACAAAACACACTCACTGCTTCTTTAATGGAAACCTCTTGGGTGGGTTTGACAAGGGGGGCTGGAGATGCTCGAGGAGAAACATCAGGAGTTGCTATGGGATCTGTGGCAAGAGGAGTCAGCACCGTGCTGGAGAACATGGTGTCCTCCAGAGCTTTGTGCTCAGCAGGAGAGAAGTCCAGTGAAGCAGGGGAGGAAACATGAGCTGAAGTTTGGGAAGATGTCACAGGTGAAGTTGTGCTGTACACAGGTTTCTTATCCGTCACTGTTGCCTTCTGGCTGAAGGGAAGAGCTGAAGAGTGCCAAACATAAAGGTAATGTTGTCATTTACATGTTCAGATTGGCCTCATCAGGCAAAAGCAAACTCCTAGGAGGAAACTCACAGTTACTGGCAGGAAACCAGCTTCTTTTGTTCTTTTAACCTGCTCTACTTCACTGCCAAAGCTGAGGTTTTTTTCAGAAAGGAGCCCATGAGACACATAAAGTGCCCACCAGTAAAGGTGAAGTGCTTTATTTCCTTGCAGCTGCAGTAATTAGTGTGTAACACATGTACATAAAGCTTTCAGAAGATCAGTGCTTGCACAATATACCCCTACTAGAAGTTGCTCAACAAGTGCTTCTATGCTTGGAGCTGTAGGAGACTGCCCAGTTCTGGCTGGGGGCATAAATAGAATTTGTTTAAAATTCAGGCCTCATTTGTGACCTCATTTGTTTCTACCCAAAAAATGGGACCATGAGTGCTTTGGAAAGCTCATTTTGGTGGATGCATGGGACAAACCTCATGTGGCAGCCCCATATTGCAGGTGTGTCCTGACAGAGATGAACAAATGTGTCAGTGGCAATCTGTAATGGTTCCAGGAAGAAAAAAGTGGGGAAAAAGGGAAGCACAGGTTCAGATAAATGTGTGTGTCAAACACCCAACATCCAACACAGGTCTGGGGTTACACCCTGAGTATCCACCCACCACTGACTGAGACAGAATCAAAACAATAAACTCCATTTTCAGGGAAGCACAAACAATGTTTCTAATTGCACAAAACTTCTCTTAAACAATTTTAGTGGCTTAAACATAAAAATACCACCTGTTTCCCAAGCAATATATAAAATCTGTGCACGTATATAAATCCTCATGGAACTGCCCAGCTTCCAGAAATTACCCAAATGAAAAAGTCACACTGATTTGCACAATAGAGGAAGGAAAATAAAGGTTGGAGCTCTTCCAGAGCTGGAGTTCCCAAAAGCTTATTATCATATTGACATCTTAGTTAAAACTGAACAAAGGTTGGTGTCAATTGACAAATCATTGTGACTTCAGTAAAAAATGTTCCTTATCATTGTGGTTACAAAACCAAATGTAAATTACTGAAGAAGCCTAAGAGAATTTAGGAAATCAAAGATCCATCCATTCATCCATCAACTAATAAACGACCTGAGGAAAGAGAGAAGCCAGATGAATCAGCTCATACAAAAATGTAGTTTGTAATATCAGCATTTCCTCCCTGCTGCCATACAGAGGTCAAGCCTCCTATCAAGTCCTTTCTGTTACTTTCTCTATTACCTCTTCTGTCCCCTCTGCTACTACTAATGAAAAACACTAAGAATCTTGACAATCCTGTCTAATTTTTGTGGCAAATATGAGAAACAGAACTGTTAAAAGAACCTTAACAGCATTAAATATTAATACAATACATTCTCACTCCTAAAGTGATCAATTGCCCAAGGGGATGCTTCTAACCCTAGGGGCCTCCTCAGTTTTTCCCCCATTTCACAATTCTGAGGAGATGCTGAGTAAATGCCCAGCATGAGTGAAGCAGAAGGCTTGTGTGACTGATCCAGTTTGCAGTCTAGATGCTGCCTTAATTTTTACCTAGCCAAAGTTTTAACTTTTGAGAGAAAAAAACATGTTTTGACTTCTCCAGACCATAGGTGGGTCTGAAAGCAGCACCAGCCACCTGCTCTAGGGGGACCTGTCCCTGAAACAAAGCCTTTGCTTAGCCCAAATTTGAGGGGGGCAGGCCCTCTATAATGCACTAACACTAGATAGCTGTGAACCTACTAATTATCAGGATGTGTAACTTTCCAGATTTACAGCATTGAGTGTAAGAGGCAAAAAAAAATTATAGAGCACAGCATAAATATGTTTCTGAAGCAATTTTGCATAAGATTCTAATTGACAGCTCACAACATTCTTTGGATAAATGGATCATGTCAGGGATACAGTATTTGGTATTTCTTTTCAGAGGTATCTTGTGAGACAGAATTCAGCTGCTCTTAGTCAGGAGATTGATGGTTTTTGTTACTTGCTTCAATTACATATAAAAGAAAAGAAGCCATCATGCTGGGCTTGGCAAAGTGTGGGTTTTCATCTGAGCTCCAGACCCACAGGTGTATGAGGAAAACAACTACTCCCAGTGAAGAATAACTCACATGTTCATTTATTTCTTGGGATTTCTATTTCATGGAAAAATTATCAGCACAAAGCAGAGGGTAATGTGTTTTTTTAACGATTTTAAACAGTGATAGTTATGGCTGTGTTCAGGGACTCATTCCCACTGGCAGCTCATAAACCCCTCAATCCATGACCTCTAACATCTCCTTACCTTTTTCCCTGTAAAACTGATCCTAGATATTGTCAAAAAGACAGTGGACTTTGTCCTTTTGGATCAGGGGTACCTCACCTCCTATGTGTCATCTGTGGGTGTTCTCTGAAAAACTTACTGGATGGATAAGCAAGAGCAATGTGAAAGGCTTTTCATCCATGTGTTTTACAGATATTTTCACCGAAGAAGACACAGATTAATAGCAGCTTTTATCATCTGTCTGGTTCTGAAGAATGACTGGGTCACAAGCTGCTCCTCACTGTGTATGGAGAGGCTGCTCCAGTTGATGCTGAAGTAGGAGCTGTGTTCCAAGGCCTCACAAAAAGTGGTGATGACATGGTGGGCATCCACTTCTTCTGCAAGCAGCAAATTGAAACTTATCACTGTGCTCCCATTAGTAACATCTGTTATCTGCACTTGAATCAGACCAGCATCCATCTGCTGGAGCACCTCAAGGGGTAGAGATTGATGCACCTGGAATAAAAACAAAATGTATGTGGGGATGGGCAGATGGAGCAATTTCATTTCAGGCTGTGTACACTGCTCAGAAATGAGTGTTGTGCTTCCTGCTCTTGAGGGAAGCAGCAGAAAATTGACCTTTTGCTTTGTAATATTTTCATTCCAGAGCAGCTGAAGGATGTGGTGCATATTTAACCATGAATATTAGACAAGCCAAGCGATTAAGAGATCTCATCTGTCATTTGGCACAAGACCTTGCCCCTGGTAACAGAAAGGGAGGGAGGAGACTGCAGGGATGCTCCTGTGTTCTGGCTCTCAAAATGCCTCTGGGGAGAGGGACAATCCAATACAAGGAATTGCTGGTGGAAGTGAAGGTGTTCCTGACACTCCACACTGTCTCAGAGGGCTCTCTCAGCCCAGGAACATTACAACTTAGAGCAGGTGACCTTCAAGCTTTGCTTTACAGCTGATTTCTCACCAGAGCCAACCCACCTCTTTTTAAATGCCCAGACCAGGGTATTAAGGAGCCAAGTGGGGGCTACACTGTGGCCACCTCCAACTGCTTCTTCCTCTCCCTGATTTCTGCAGGAAATATCTGGAGCAGCAGGGCTGGATTTCAGCCATGAGTTGAAGGCACAGTTTATTTCAGTGTGCAATGCTTGGGGATGCCAGCAGTGATTCCCACCAGGAAGAGCCCAGGGAAGAGGCAAGTGCTGGGAGCCACCAGGAGAAGCAGCCTTGTTTGCCTTGCACCCACACACAGAGCTGGTGCATTTGGTGCTGGATTCTCACAGCTTTTGCACAGCCTTGTGCCCTGCCTGCTGCACATTACCCAGCCCTGACTTTCCCACTGTCTGTTACCCAGCCCTGCAGATGGCCCCAGGATTTGCAGGTGTCCTGCAACCTTTTCCTGAGTCACCAGAGCTGATGTGCTTCTCCTGCTAGGTGCCAAGGTGACAAGGCACAGAGCAAATCCCCTGTGTGCCCCTGGAAACAGCTCCCATGTGCCTACAAGTCCCACACAGCAAACTTTGGAGTGCCTCATGGAGCACACAGGCAGAGCTGGGAGGATGGAGACAGCTGGATCCCCTCTGAAAACCTGGGCAGAACATAAACTATCCTTGTCAGACCCAAAATCTCCAATTTCTCCAAGACAGGGCCTCTTAGACTCCTTCTATTCTCTGCTGTTTCACAAGCAGGTACTGAAAAGTTGGAGGTCAGACATAAGTTTTCAGCTTTCATAATTTTTGTCTGAACTTCTCAGCATTAAAGACAGACACCTGTGGCATTCTCTTCCTGATTTCATCCTCTTTCCCCATCTGAACATTTTATTTGATTAGTTCTTCTTTTTCACAGGATCACAGAGGTTGGAAAAGATCTCCAAAATCATCAAGTCCAACCTGTGCCCAATGCCCACCTTGTCCCCAGCCCAGAGCACTGAGTGCCATGTCCAGACCTTCCTTGGGCACCTCCAGAGATGGGAACTCCAAACCTCCTTGGGCAGCCCCTTCAAGGCTGTGAAGAAATTCCTCCTGGTGTTCAACCTGAACCAACCCGGGCACAGCTTGAGGAATTTCCTCTTGTTCTGTCCCTTGTTCCCTGTGACCAGAGTCTGACCCCGACCTGACCCCAGTGTTTTTTGTTTCTGTCCTTATTCCAGTTTTTCCTCCCAAAGCAGGACCCAGAGCTTGAATAGTGTCAGGGCACATTCACATTATTTGTGTTTAGCCACTAGGTGACACTACAAAACCCTTTATCCAAGAGGCTCCAGGATTTCCCAACAGGTACCACACCCTGGGTTATCAAAATAAAGCTTGATGAAGCAGGGCTAGAAAAAAAAGAGGGGGAAGAACGGAACTTTTCGGAAATAAATATAAAATATATAAGACCCTTGAATATGGGGAGTTCTTATGAGAGAAATTATTTTCAGGTCTGCCATTGTATCTGCAATTTCTGCAGCACACAAAGGAAACCTAAGCAGGGAATGCACTGACAGTCTAGAAACTGGGAATAAGTAAGTAAAAGGTACAGTAATTTGAAAAGAACATTGTTTGAAGACTGTTTTTTCACTCAGAGAGAGAAAAAAAACCTCCCCATTGTCTGTGGTTTGGCTGCACCTGCAGGGAGAAGGTACCAGAGCACACATCTGCCCAGCCAGCAGCTTCCAGGATGTGGAGGTAGATAAACTCAAATTAACAAAAGGGTAAAATCACAATGGAATAGTGAAAATTCCTTAATCCCTATTCCTACACTCATTCCAAATTCATACAGCTTCAACTACAATCATTTTAGGTGCATTCATGTACACAAAGACAGACTATATCCCTTCCAGATGAGGGGGTCACCTTCATAAGGCATTATCATTTATTAGTTTCACACCTTTTGTCAGTCCACTCAGTTTAAGACACCCAAATTCAAAACAAGCTTTCCATTTGGGAATTTATTGCACCTCAATAAATGTATTTTCAACTCAAACCTTTTGCTTTCTCAATTGATTTTCTTGAGGACAAGTCATGATACCCTTTTTGGGGTGCTGTAAAACACAAGCTGAACAAACCCCAAGACTTAGATACTTTTTAACCTTTATGTTGTTTTTAAGTTGCATTAGAAAAAAGGTGGTGAAACTGGCCTGGACAATGACAGTGCAGGTTGTCACATCAAGTTTTTACCTCCTTCTCATTATTTAAAGGATGATATTTCCATTTGCTGTGCTGCCAGTTTAACCACATGGCACTTAAGTGCTGGGGCTAAAGAACATTATACACATTAGGATTTATAAATCCTCTGAATTGTAGATTGTGACTCCAAAGAGGTTTTAAAAAAATCTCTGGCAAACTGTATTTAGCTGGAACTTGAGAGTGCTTTTAGAGCTCATAAAACTTTCTCCATTTACTTTAAAAGATCCATTTCTGGTCCTCATAACCTGAACATAACCTGAAAAGAAAATACACAGATCTTTCTGGTCTCCTAAATTTTCTTTGGCATCTAGAAATACAATATTTGTAATATTATTTACAGCAGCTATGCAATTATAGCCCATTTACAGTGGCTCAGAGGTGGAAGAAATCAACACTAACACTTCTCTCCAGCTGATCCACAAATCCAGAGTGATGGGAAAAAGAGTATAATATAATCTTTATAATCACAAGTGATCATTTTCTGCCTGAAAATCTGAGACTCGGGTAAAACTGACACAAAACTTCATTTGGTTCCTTTATGCAACCATTTTACAATTCTTCCTAAATATATTAGTACCCATGATTTTCTGGACTGAGCTCTCTGAGTGAATGAAGAAAATACATTAATTTCAGTCCATTTCCATACTGTGCTGTTCTGAAATAGCCTCGGGCAGAGCGTGGTGCTGAATGAGAGAGAGGTCAGTGGAGAATTGCTCCCTTTTCACTTTGCTAATCACATCACTCTCGTTTTGTCACAGCTTTTCTGATGTGACAGCTTGGGGCCAGAACAGCTCCGGGAAAGCTGTGCTCTGCTAACACACCCAGGAAGGTGCAAACCAGTCGTGACCAGTGGGAAACTGGATTTGATGTCCAAGAAGGATAAATGGATCACTCCCTCCCCTCCCTGCAGTTGTGTGTGACCCCAGGCTGGCCTGGCCTGTGCCCCTGTGCCAGCTGGGTTCCAGTGGCACATCGTGACTCTGTCCCCAGTCAGTCTTGGGAGGCCTTTGCAGGGTTTGAAAATCCATCAAATTGCTAGTGATGGATTTATCACCACACTTATCAAAGCCTCTGAAAACACAGACAGTGAAGGGGAGATAAAAGAGGCAATAAAGCAGCCCAGCATAACCAGAGGTTTTCCAGGCATGGGTGTGTTTGAGGGAGCACCAGATGTAACAAAATTCTGACAAATTCACTACAATATTAGATACTGTTAAAGGCAATGCCTGAGAATCCTGGGAGGGTTAAAGGCACAGCAGATACCATGTTCTGCTTTGGTATCCTGCACTCTAATTAGAAGTGAGGGCAGAGGTGGCTTTCCAAGAAAGCACTCCATTTCCAGATACAAAATCCAGGATTACAAGAACTGTCAGCCTTGAGGTACTGCTACAAAGGAAATTAATAATCACACAGCTAATTAGGAGAGGGCTGTTCAAAGCAAGGGTATCAGAGCACTGCACTTGTTCCATTAACTTTCCACCACACCCCTGGAGGAGATCAATGATTCAGTATAACCTGGTATGAGAAGGAGAGGACATGGAGGTACCAGAGAATCCCAAAATCCTGATCTTCCTCTAAAACACAGCTGCACACTTACCCTGCAGCCTCAGGCAGTCAGGGGAGGCCAGACCTTACAGGTGTGTCAAGGGACACACATGAGTTATACAGGCTTTGGGGGAAAAAGACCACACACGGGGTTTTATTGAGACAGGTAACAGGTCATGTCCTTCTTCACCACTTACTTCATCAACAAAGAGCTGTGCAAAGGTCTGATATTCCTCACTGCTTGCATTGCTAAAGCCTGGAGAGTATTCCATGCTTGTTATCCGAACTGTGCCACTAAGTTTCTGGAAGGCTGCAAGGTAAGAAAAAAGACAATTTCTATACCTGTTTTATAGACTGTATATATCCACACACCATGGACAGGTGTGTCACAGTGTCCAGCATTCCTGGCCACATGCATCAACTCATAGTAGGAGAAGGCCAGCCCTCTGAAATGTCGCCCAAACTTTAAAAGTCTAAAAATAAATCATCCAGCATCTTAGTCTGCCCTGCCCAAGCCCCAGATTTTATTCTCAAGAAAGGCTCTGTAGGTCTCAGATCTGCCAGCCCAGGGATGTCTGGGATGTTGCTCTAGTCAGGCTCTGGAATTGCTCTCCCAGGCTCAGCTGGTTGTCCTACCAGTCCCTCCAGAGGGAAACCACTGCAGCACCAATCCTCCCTGCAGCCTCAGAGAAAAGCTGGGCAGCTGCCTGAGCTTAGAGATCTACACTTTGGACAGCTGTGGTGGGATGAGATGAATCCCAACAGGGTGTACACCTCCCCCTAGTTCACATCTGCTGGATGACATTAAGGCAGACTCAAACATTTCAGTTTATTTCCTGATTTCTCAGTGTTTCCCAGCATCTCTGGGTTTGGCATTGTTACTATAGACACTGAAGTGATCAGAGAGCAGAGAAAGGTCTTCTCAAGGCATGGTTTGTGTCCCTGGCATCCATTTAGTGATGAATGCAATCATCCGATGCTGTGACCATTGCCAGCAAATTGCCTTCACTCTGCCCCCAGCTCCTAACAAATCATCACTCCTGGCACAGCAAAACCTGATGTTTTAATGGTTTATATAAATACAGGATAGTCTTCACCAAAAACTTCAAGAACTTAATCATCTGGCTAAGGATTCAGTTTCAAATTCTAAATCAAGCTACCAGTCTTTACTTTCTGGTGTAACAAACTGCTTTCCTCCCTGCACACACCAGACTGCACCTCCACAGGATATCAGGCACCAGATTCCAGCTCTGAGACTGTCACACTCCTATATTCAGTTTGAATCTGCTATTTTAGCTGCTTTCTTTGAAACAGAAGGTATTATAAAGCTCTGTATAAACTCTGTGGACCACTTTACATCCAAGTTCTACTCACACTGGGAAAAAAATCACTTGAACTAGGACAGGTACTGGAGGAAAAGAAATAGTAATCAGGTCAAGCTTTACAGGGGAGGGAAGAAATGCCTGCTTGAAGCAGGCCATTGGAGAAGGGCTCCTTTATTCCAGCATAATTCTGATCCCAAAGGAATCCTCACCACTTTGACAGCTCAAAGGATTTGAGCTTACTTTTTGCCATGGCTTGTCCTATCATGTGAACACAGGTATTTAGGGGAAAAAACACATTCAGTTGTCTCAGGTGAGAGAAGAAAATGTTCTGAACAATTCTCAATAATAATAAAAAAGCCCCCTGGTACTTAAAAGACCAGACTATGAAGAGAAAGCTGAGGTTGAGCCTCCAGATCAGAGATGAGGCCACAAGGAGTAGCTGCATATGAAATGTCACCAAACACAGGCTTTTGCCCTCTGAATTTCTTGCCCTGGGCTAGAGAGATGCCACTCTGGTGGCTCTTGCTCTTATGCCTTAGGCATAAGCCCTTCACAGGCTTCGTTCCCAGCAAAACCATTTGGCTGAATATTTGATTCATCAGGAATATAAAACAAGATTTTATAAATGGAACTTTTTTGTGTAGAATTCTTCAGGGTTTTTTCCAGCTGGGAGCAGCCTTTATGGGACTTTGTGTCAGTTCAAATTAGCTAATTTTATACTTTAAAAAAATATATATTTGTTTTCTTTTTAAAAAGCCCCCAAACATCTTTTTTAGGAGGAGAGAAAACAGCAGCTGAACAACATTGGCACAGCTGCACAAGGCAGGGCAGGATGGCAGGAGAGGACACATGGCGCAAGCAGCCCTGGGGGGGACAAGAGAGGCTGGAGAAGCAGCAGAACTGGCCTTACATAGCTGAAAAAGGCATTTTCCAGGGAGAAAGGAATGAGGGAGCACCAGAAGTGGGGTTGGATGAGTGGAATGTGAGAGATCATAGGGGAGTGGGAGATAAAAGAGCAGAAGGAAGTGTGACTTAGGATCAGAGAGATGTGGAGGGCATGAGAGACAGAATAAAGACAAGCAGAAACAAAACTGAAATAGCCAAATAGTGACACACTACAGAAAAAAAATACATTTAGTGATGGGCAGAGACAGCAGCATTCCTATCCCAAACAAAACTGTAATTTTAAGACCAAATCTGACTCTCTGAAACATGATTCAGTGCCAAACAACAGAAAAATCCCCTAATTAGCTGCAACACATCTGCCAAAACCCAAACAGATGAAGCCTTTGCCAGCCTTGTTGCTCTCAATTACAGCTCCTGAAGCAGTGTCTCTCAGGTTTCCAGGCAGCTCCTGCCTCTCAGGGGATTTAGAGAGGACTCTGACTAAACATCCTCTTGCTGAGAGGAAGGGGAAGGCAGGTCCTTTTCCTTCCCAGCTCCCTAAGTTAACTCCATAGCCAGCTGCTGCTGCCACGTCCCGGTGCCAGAGGCTGCAGGGAAAACCAGGATGTGTGGCAAAGGGACAAGCAGTAAATGTTGCCATGAGCCACACTCAGTGCACTCTTTCATGTGCTTCCTCCTCTTGGAGCTGAAGAAACATAACATCAATAAAATCAACTGCTGAATTGCCAGGAAGAGGAATCGCTTTCACAAGCTGATTTAGCAAAAGAGAAAGTGCCAATTCCTGCAGAAAATATTATTGATATAGAAAAAAAACTTGCAGGCACCAAGTAAATGATTTTGACGTTGAAAAAATAGGTTTAGATGCCTTTTCCCGAACTCTGAGCGAGGCTTTGCTTCTGCCCCAGGTGAATTCCCACACGTGCAGATGCCATGGGATGTGTACTCACTGCGGCCCGGGCTGGGGGCTGGAGAGGTGCCTGGCAAAGCTGGGGACCCCAAGGCTCCAGAATGTCCCTCAGACCAAGAGCTGTTCTCCCTTCTCACCTCTCCATCTGCTCTGAGGGTGGCAATGTCAGCGTTCCCCGTGGCCAGCGGAGCAGCGCCAGGGCCACCTTGGGAGCCAGCGTGGGGCAGGGCAGCAGCTGCACGAGGGCTGGTGGCAGCTGGGGCTGCTTGGTTTGGGAAGAGCCAGACTGAACCGAGCTGCTCGTGCCTGGCCGTGCCCCTGTGTGCGTCTGGGAGAGCGGCCTAGGCCGCCGAGCTCTGCTGCCGTGGGCTTGTGGTCTCTGTGCCCAGCGCCCTGCTGGCCCTGGGGCTGCTGAAACTCAGCTGTGGGGCCTGGCCTTTTTCCCAAGGGGTTGGAGGAGCACTAGTGGGACTGTGGGATGCTTTTTTGTCACCCAGGGCCAGCGCAGCGGGGAGGAGAGTGGCGGTGCTTGACGCGGGGCCTGCAGCGGCCGCTGTCTTGGTGGTGGCAGCAGGAGCGGGGCCTGCAGGGCTTCCCTCTTCAGGGGCAAAGTTCGTGGTGTTTCTTATTTCAGGAGCCATGGTTTCAGTGAGAGGATCCATGATCTCGCCTGCAACACAGTAAACACATCCTGAAACGGGGCCTAAAGCTGGATGAGGAGGCACCAGGGTCTGGCTTGAAAACGGCACCAAGGCCACTCAACCACCCACAGCAGCATTACAAAAAAGTTCCTGGATGTTCAGGACCACATTGTAGAAAGTGTGATTTTTATGGGGTTGAATCTGGTTTGTGCTGACACGAAGAAGCAGATTTGATTCCTGGGTCTCCTCTCCTGGGTGACAAGGCTGTGGGTCAACTCGGTAGGAGGAAATTAGCCACAGACATAGCAAAAGATGGAAAAATATTCCTTGCAGTTATCAGGCTTATCAAGGAGGATCTCAGAGAGATTTCACCTGAATATATTTATCTATTTTATATATATATATATTAATTATTATTTTTTTTTAGAGACAAGTCATATCTATCCCTTCAGCCACAGACTGCAAAGGTCCAATTATATGAACAGATGCTATAAAAGCAGGTGTAAAACCCCATGACTTATTCCAATGTTTCATGGCAAAAAACTCCCCTACAAGCTAGCCATTTTTCTCACCCATGCCAGCCTTTTTCTCACCCTCACAGTTTCTTCCAGGTCGGGATGGATTGGTATCCATGGTTGTCTTGCATCTGCACATGTAGGAGCCCATCAAACTGATACACTCTGCAAACACAGAGCAGTCATTCTCAGCTTGGGAAGCACATTCATCCCAATCTGTGGGACCAAAACAAGAACAAGGGTCAGAGAGCCTCTCTGCTGGCTGCATTAAGCTAGAAATAATCATTAAGTAGTCCTTTTTTAATTTACTTATGTGGTTTTCCTTTTCATCATTTACCATCAGCCAACCTCTGAGTAATGCAGAACACTATCTGTTTTGTTATTCTCTTGTTCTTGTACTCTGAAAAGTATTTTCTATGAGTAAAGACTTTTTAAATAATTGCCTTTAGAGGTAAACACATTTAAAGTGAAAAAAATGCTGTAGGCTTGTACTACAATTATATCAAAATCACTCACTATACCACATTTTGTGTACAGCTCCTCCAGATATCAGGTAATTTATAGATCTGTTACCACTAGCTACCACTAGATACAACATTAAATAGACTTAATCCAAATAATCTTCTGCTTCAAATAAAAAGTAAATGCTAGTAGCTCCCACAGGAACCACTATTCTGTTCTTAACAGAGGAAGTGCTAAGGGCAAAATCTCTTTTTATACAATTTTTCTTCTCAAAAGTAATGCTGCAAAACTGTGACCCTCTTTCTGGTAGTGTCAGAAAAGACATCCTGATTCATCAATGCATGAAGATGCTCTAAGGCTGTTCCTTATGTCTGATTTCAGCTGCTCTGAATCAGTTAGAGATGCCTTTTCATGCAGTTATAGACTTATTTTATTGCTGAGTCTCCTCTCTTTTGAGGGATTTATACCTGGAGCCGTGTTGCATTCACACCTCAGGGGCCTGAGAGAGGGAGAGTAGCAAATGAGGCTAAAAGCTGTATCTTGGGACAAATAATTCTGATCAGAGGCTATAAAATTGTTTTGAATAACAAATTAACCTAAGTGCTTATTCTGCAAACCTGCAGATTAATGATGGTGATTATTACTCTGTCTCATTCTGTGTGCATGCACATATATGCACTCATCTTTCTGCTTGCTTTTCATGCCTTCTAGCTAAAACTTCCTTTTGTTTTATTTTATTTTGTCACTGGGTAATTGCTGTGTCCATGATAGCCTCCATTAGACAATTTCATTTGCCTATGGCCAGCAGTTGCCTATTATGTTCCAGCCCAAGCCACTTAGAGGGAATGCAGAACTGTACAGGATTGACTGAACATCAGAGATGAAATCTCGTTAATTCCTAACCATGCTATGAAATAATTGTGACCCTTGGTGGCTTCCAACACCATCTGAGAAATGCTAATTGCCAAATCACTTACATTCACTGCCTCCATTGTCTCTGAGGGTTTTCTTTCCCCTCACTTTGCACGGCTTTTTAAGCAAATTCCTTCACCTCTGATGGCCACATTCAATCATGCATCGAGTTAAAACACTGGCACTGACTGGTGCATCACTTGTGCACGTCCACACACACACCCCCCCCTGCACTTTTTTTCCTCTCTAAACCATCACATCTCAGCCAAGGTCTGCTCTGAGCTCTCTTTCTGCACTCTTGGCAGCTCTTTGGCCCTTTACATTTGGCACTTCCCTAAACACACCTCAGCCAACAGTCCTGGTCCAAAAATTATTAAAAAGCCACCTTTGTGTTCACTCTGATTATCTATTATATACCTATAAGGGGTACATGCAAAGGGTAAAAATCTGTGAAATTCCTTGCCAAATGACGTTGCAGATGCTAAAGATGTATCTGATTTGATGAGAGAGATTCATGGAGGACAAACAAACCTTAAGAAATCCCTCTGGATTCAGGGAGTCCTGGAGCTGAAAACAGTTGTTGGTTAAGAGATTACTAGTGGGAGGTGATGCCTTCTCCAGGAATGGGCTCCTGGCTGGTGACATTGTGCTTGAAGGATCTTATGCCTGATTCAGCACACATCCCTTTCTCTTCTCTTACCATACCCCACAAAATAGATTTATTGTCTCTATTCATCATGGCAATAAACTTAATAATTTATGGATCTTCGAAGAGCTCTGGTCCACTCCCTTCCGTTGTGCTGTCCCTTCTGACTTCCCCTCCCTGCTTTTCACAGCTGAATGGACTCTCACAAAGCCAAGCACAAAGCCTGGTGGTGGCCAGGCTGCAGGGAGGACCCAGGGGACAGGATCTAAGTGGGCTTATTGCAAAAGGTCCTGTCCTGGGGCTCTCCAGGGTAGGGAAGCAAAACATCCCATTATAAAAATCCTTCCTTCGCTTTGCTCCTTATTTTCCACTTAGGAAACTCACGTTGAAGTAACTCTTCTTTGGATAGAGCTAAGAAATAAACTCCTTTTCTCAGCCCCTAAGGAGAGTGGAGGTGCTGGATGTGCCCCTGGGTAAGTGTGGTGCTCCTAGAAGCCATCTGTTTTTCTGCAGAGGAAGTGACAGTCCAGAGCTTCTTCTTCTTCCTCAGCCTTTGGTCCCAGGATCAACAACATTTTGGCAGATTTGCCAAATACTTGTATTGCAATATAAGTATATATAACATCTTGTAATTCAGGCTCAGCTGCCACTGTGATATTTGTATGCTTTGAGTGCAATTTGTCTCCTGTTTTTTTCCTGTCCTGTTCTCCTTAATCTCCATATGCTCGGCAGCTCCAAAGGGAGTTTTTCCTGCTCAGAAAGGATCAATAGACCAAGAGAGAAGAATATCCCATTCTGATGTTGGCTTTGGCAACTTTCTGAACTCTGCTGTCTCTGCCAGCTGGGAAACCTGAGGACAGAACTCAGTCCTTTGAAGATAAAAGTGGTGATTACTGAAGATCAAACAAAGGCCTGGTTTAACATAAGTTCCATGCACATTTCTTCAGTCCTATTCACAATAAGGACATTTGGGAATTCCTCTGGCTGTGTTTCTAGAGTGAATAAGTTAGATTTCTTAAACTTTGCCCCAAATACAGTCCTCCAATCTTGGAACACAAAACTGTCTAGAGGGCATGTCTAAAGGCTACAGATATTCCACAGTAACCCTGTCTGCCATTCAGCTTGAGAAAGTTATGGAAAACTTCCAGCTGGAGACAGAGAGGAGAGGGAGGAAAATGAATAGGGAATCCAAGGGCTCCACTTGGGTTAAACACAGTGAGGAGAAGCAGTGCCTGCAGGTACCTGGGGACAGCCTTTGACCCTTCCAGGCTTATGGATAAAACCTCTGGAAGAATTCTCACATCATGGTTTTCTCTGCAACAAACCACATCCTTAGTTTCTCTATTTTGTGAAGAATATTGGTGATACTGCACATGATCAAAACACAAACGCTGCTTTCTTCTCAAAAAAAACAAAACCAAAAACAGACCAAAAAAACCCCAAAAATTACCTTCTACTGCAGTGTTTTGCTGATCCACCACAAGCACAGGGCCATTGTGCAGGTAGGAAAGCACTGGGGAAAATGTGGAGGCATCCACTGGAAATTCGGGATCCTGCACAGTAATTCTGAGCCTCACAATGATGCTTCCTGCTGCCAGAGATTCAATCTGCACTTTCAGCATCCCAGATTTGTACAAGGCAGAAATGTTGGGTGGAAATGAATTTTCAAGCTGAGCAAAGGGAGAGAAGCATTGACAATTAGGGAGCCAACAGGTACCTCTTTAAATATTTATATAAGCACAGCATAGAAGATGCTGTAAAAAGGAAAGTTCCAAAGTGTTTCAGAAATCTCATTTTTCAGATATTATTGTGGCACAAAGTAATGCAAGTCTCCTTGGTACAACCCTGCTGAGAAGGACTTTGGGGAGCTGGTGGATGAGAAGAGGCTGCACATGCCTTGGCCATGTGCACTGGGACCCAGAAATGCTCTGTGTGCTGGGCTTCACCTAAATCAACGTGGGCAGCAAGAGAGGGGGGAATTCTGCCCCTCTGCCCCTTCAGGTGAGGCCCCAGCTCTGGGACTCAGAACAGGACACAGAGCTGCTGGAGACAGTCCAGAGGAGGCACCAAGATCAGAGCAGCTCTGCTGTCAGGAAAGGCTGTGAGAGAATTGGGATTGTTCAGCCTGGAAAGCAGAAAGCTCTGGGGAGACTTTATTGTGACTTTCCAGTACCTGAAGGGAACTTACTGGAAAGGTGAGGCAAGACTATTTACAAGGGGGAATGGCTTCAAACTGACAAAGAGCAGAGTTATATATATAGTAGGAAAAACTTCTTTATTGTGAGGGTAGTGAAGCCCTGGCACAGGATGACCAGACAAGCTATGGATGCCTCATGCCTGGAAGTGTCCAAGGCCAGGTTGGACAGGGTTCTGAGCAAATTGGTCTGGTGGAAGGTGTCTCTGCCCATGGCAGGGGGTTGGAACTGGGTGATCTTCAAGGCCTCTTTCAACCCAAACCATTCTGGGATTATATAATTCTATGATACCTTTGTAAACTGTGTCTATCTGACCACTGATCTTACAAACCAAGTTCCAAATTTTGGCTCAAGGGAGCAGAATTCCCCCTGGCCCTGTCTGCCTGCAGCAGAGCTGAACTGTCCTGGTAAGTGCATGCAGCAGAGCCTTGATGTTATCTCTGTATGTCACATATGCATTTTGTTTCATTTACAAGTGTGGGCATGGCTTTAGCTCCCAGGGAGCATTTGAAACTCGCCAGTTCAAGTTCATCCTGCAGCTGAGTCCAATAACAAAGAAGCCTCAGGATGAGAGACAGGAAAAATGGGGGTGGATAATTTAAAAAAACGTGTTTGAGACAGCCCAGCTCCAAGGCAATACCACAATTACATCATGGTTAATTACCAAATCAGTGAGCAGCCACTTCAGCTGAACTAATGGCATTACTCTGAACACTGAAGCTGGCACACTGCTGTCAGTATTTGAGCTGTGCAGGAGCTGGCAGTTTTACCTTACATGTCTGGAAGGCAGCTCCTTGCTTAAGCCTTTTGCTCCTGCATACACCTCAAAGTGTGCCTTTGAGCATGAACTGCAGAACCATAAATCAGCACTGCTTTGTTCCCATTCAGTCAGAGCTTGCTCAGAAACATTCCTATAAACAAGCTGTTTAGCTGCTCTAAGCTCACATCAGGGGCAAGAGAGGCAAGAAAATGAGGAGAGAAGAAATGAGGGGGGGATGTTTTGCTCCCAAACACTCAAGGAGGCAGAAGCAACACAGATGGGCAATGCTGCTTTTTCTTCCCAACCTGGATAAGCCATTCAGTCTGCACTAATCACAGAGAAGACTCATTCACCAAAATCTTCCTACACAATAATTTGCAGCTGTGGGAAATAAAACCATGTGAGGAGGTTCAACTAGCATTTTCTGTTGGGTAAATGCCTCTTCTCTGCTGCCCTTGAACTTACAGCTCCATTGTTGTTTTGGGTTTTTCTCCTGCATTTAAATTAACACATGATTATGAGTCACCCTTTGTTTTGGGGAAGCCTTATTTTGGATGGAGATCCCAATTCCTCTGTATGGGCCCTGTTCTGTGCAGCAAAACTGAAGGAGATGGCACCATCTGAAATCTCCCCCTTTTTTTTGGGAAGCTGAGAGCTGGCACCAGACTTCATGACTCAAGTTTTGTTTCTGGCTGATTGCACCTGACTGTGGACAGTGGACACATGTGTGCAGGCAAGGAATGGGTCTGGAGAAGAAAGCCTGATCAAGATACTTTTCCTTAAAGAAGAAAGAGCTTAGACAGGAGTAAAACCTAGTAAGACATTTATTGAGCAGATTGTGCTGAAATGAATGCCAGGAATGCCATTTCAATAGCCCATTAAAAAGGCTCAAGTTAATTTACTATGAGTTTATTGACAAATTAAAGATCCAAGGAAAGCAGCCTCTGTTGCATGCTTGCATTTATAATTCCTTCACTCTTCTGTAGGGGAGAATTCTCACTGGCTTCAATGCTAACAAGGCCAAGGGCTTGATCTGTCTAGTCAGTTGAATTTTGTTGTAATTCTAAAGAAAGGTCACAGGAAATAGTATGCTGATTTTGAAGGAATATTTCATCCAGGCATAAAACTCTCTATTCGATTAAATAAATGTTACATTGAAAAATAAATATGTATATTGCACAAAGATATATTATTTTACCTCTGTAAGCAACAGTCTTGAAAATTCCTCATATGCTGAGCTGCTGGAATTATGGAAGTCATCAGTGAAGTTGTAGTTGAGAATCCTCATAGTAACATCAAATATCTTGACCTCTGCAGGATACAACATTAAAAGACACTGACAAAGTAGGAAAGGTTTCAGTTAAAATTGATGTACCTGGACCAAAATCTCAGCTGATGGAAGAAAGGACAACACAATTGAGAGAGTTTGGTATTAAATAAAAAAGTAAAGCAAACAGGCTCCTACAAGCTTCTGAAACATTGAGAAGATGCACTTAGATCAGGTCTAAAGAGATATTTTGGTGCCTAATTGCAACTGCAACCACAAGAACTGGGTGTACACATATTTTATGTGTGGGTTTACACATATTTTATGTGTGGGTTTACACATACCTGGTCTTGGCCCTACATAACTCCTGCCTTGAAGTTACACCCAGGGTAGAATTGCCCTTGGGCTCATCTCTGGCCCACCCGTTACAGTTTTTATTGCTTTATTTTCCTGATCTTGGTAGTAGGGATAGTAAATACATTCTTAAACCAAAGATACAACAAAAAGCTGTGCATGACCCTTGTGTGTGTGGTGAGCCCTGGAAAACACTGTACAGAGCACAGAAGCCAAAGCCAAGAGCCAAGGAATCTCTAACTGCTTTGTTCTGTATAAACACTCCAAGGCTGTTACTCCTTGGACTGATCCTTGGAAAACTTTTCTTTTTCTCAAGCACTCCAGCTTCATACTCTGAAGTTCAGCCCTCTGTTTTCCCAACCACTAGACCTCCTACTTTCCCTCCACAAAGAGAGTAATTTCCTTCTGACCCAAACTGGAGTCATCCCTCATCTCATCAAAGGGACAAACATGAACAGCAGCATTCCCACTGTGGTCAGTAATAAATAGTTCACTGCCTGCTCTTTGAAAAAAGGAGATTTATTTCTTTATTTGCATGGAGGGTTAGGAAATAATTTAAGACTTGCGAAAAAGCAAAATTATGTTTGATCAACACACTAGGGCCTCAGGAAGCTCCCAACATCAGTTAATTGAACAGAGCTGGGCAGGTATTTGGCAGCCTTCTTACTCAGTCCTTGTAATACTCTTTAATCCTTTATTCAGCAGAATCTGCCCTTCCTCTGGGCACTCTTGTTAGCTCAGCTGAGCCCTTGACAAACCAGTTGCTTGGATTTCCCACTGGCCACAGCCATCAACCAGGAAAAAACGAGGCCTGCTGGGAGATGGGTGGGAGCAGAAAGTAGTGCCAGGCACCAAAGAAATAAATTTTTTAAAAATAATTATAGCTTAGCTTGATATTTGTAATAGTCTAATCAGCTCCAGCACTGCTTTATCAACTAAGGATAAAGTTCTGCTGTCTGATATTCTGGGTTGCATAAGTGCTGGAGTAGATGAGATAAAAAATGCTGAAGATGCTGAAGAAGGTGGGAAATGTTGTTCAGTGAGGACCAGAGGATCATTGCTGAAGTGAAAGTGAGTGGAGATGGAAGGAGGAGAAGGGAGAAGATAGAGATATACTATATTATATATATGTATTTTAAAATGTTTCTTTACCTGTTTTAACATTTTGATGGGAGATAATTATTTTTCCACAAGTTTCATAGCTGATCTCTACTGATTACATCACACCTGCTTCCAGGTGAGACACATCCATTTGCATTTCCTCTGTCTTCAGGTTTTGCACAGTTTCGTTGCCCTTGGACACCCGGACTTGGAAAGTGTGGTTCAGAGTGGGACTGACAAGCCAGGACATTTTAAAGCTGCTGCTGGTAACACTGAGGATTTGGTGGTTTGTAACTGCAGAGGGATCTGTTGCAGTCCCAGGAAGAGTTGGCAAAGAAAAAGCAACATTTCACTTTTAAAGCCTTGTGCTGTTCTAAATCCACTACAGACAAGCACTTTGATGGTCAGTAGGGTAAGGTTCTCTGTACGTCAGGACAGAATCTGCCCCTCTCACACTAGCAGATCCCCTCATCCATGAACCATCCCACTGGAGTGATTGATTTAATATTTAACCTTTTTATTTCCTTTTTCTATATGCATTTCTGTTGAAACATAGAATCACAGAATAGTCTGGGCTGGAAAGAACCTTAAAGAACATTCTGTTTCACCCTCCGCCATGGGCAGAGACACTTTCCACTAGACAAGGCTGACCAGAGCTCTGTCCCACCTGGCCTTGGACACTTCCAGAGATGAGGCAGCCACAAATCCTCTGGACAATCGAATCTCCTGCAAATCTCCTGTCACACAAATAATCAGCCAGTGAGCTACAGGTGAAACCAACAGGAGTAAGTTTGGAAGAGTGACTTTGGGTACTCTACATATGTTGACACTTGCTTTGCCTCCTGTCACTTTAATCATCAAAATGCACCCATTCAGGCAAAGGTTGCCTGGATTTATCCCGGAAATCCCCCAGACCCCAACTAACAGAGGCTGGGGGATAGTGGTGTGCAGCACTTCATCTGTTAATTCCACTCTAGTCCAGCGCAATCATTGTCATGTCAATGGGAAAAGACAGGGCCCTTCAGAGATTATTCCTCTCCTGGGAGGAGGTGTTTAAATTGGGTAGGATGAGCTGCCCTGCAGCAGAGCCAGTCTGTCTGGCTCAAGAGAGAGAGAGAGAGCCCAGACAAGACATCTCTCTTGGAGAGAGCTGGGGCCAGGTGAGAGGAGCATCACACCCCATGCCAACCCTGAGACCATGGCACGCTGCTGCCACACTTCAAGTCTTTCATGCTAATGGTTAGACTAAGGAAAAAAGGTTGTTTTCAAAAATTGTTTCAATAGAACACAATTGTTTCCAGCACTCTAGGCCAGGTGGCTGCCAAACACCCTCAAAGCTACTCCCCCTTGCATTAGAGGGGCCTCAGTTCAACTCTGGCTTCAGCTTCAATCAGAAGTTGTGGATTAAATATCCAGCCTTGCTCTCTGAACTCTCAAAGAACAACTTAAATGTATTTCCTCCCACAGGAGAACACAGTGGTGTTAAAAGGATTGTAATAACTCCTGCCTGAAAGGGCTGGATTGCCCATGTAAACACAAGTCTACTGAGGTTTGCTCCCATCACAAATCAAGAAAACATTTCTTAAAATCCAAGGTTACTCACAGCACCCAGCATCTGTAGATTGGTTGGTTATGGGCAAGAGACTTGATTTCCTTACAGGAGAGCTACTGCCAGTGTTAACAACATTTACTGAACTTGGAGTAGATGCTACAGTGCCTAGGGGGAAATCATATTATCAAAGTGTTAGAGTATTTCTAAGAAAGCAAATCCAAAATAATACTATTCCACATGAAAAGCAACAATAGAAGTAATGTAAATAGAAAAGTATTATCATATCACAAAAGCATAAAGTAATACATTATCTTAATTTTTGAGATTAAGGGATTGTAGAATTGTTTTCTAACTAAAGCATCAAATCTGCAAGCAGTTATTCATCTCATTATCTTAAAGCCTATTAGCAGGCCCATTGATGTCTGTGAGCTGTAAGTATATTTTGCTGAACTGGTACCACAAGGCATTATTTCAGCCAGTGCCAAACTCCAGCTGCTTGCAGCAGAGGGCTCAGCAGCTCCAGCTGCAGTGCAGCAGCTCAGGGTGGGATCACAAAACCAATGAGTCTGGGCTACAGTCAAAACAGGAAAAAAGCAAATTGCAGAAATAAAGCCATTAATTGTTTCTCAAGAGGCTGGGGAGATGCACTGACAACAAGTGACTCGCTCTGATAAGCAGTAGGGTCTGAAGTTTTAGGTTTTGGTAGGTGAGTGAGGACAGCTGAGGGTGAAATAGATGAAAGAGTGAGGGACTGTAAATAAATACTCTGCATTTCCATCAGAAATAGGTAACAGGTTTATGTGGAATTTTCTCCCAACAGGAGGAGAAGAGGCAGTCATGCTCCAGAAACTCCTGCAGATGACTCCTGCAAAGGAGCACAAAGTCCTGCAGGTACATCCTCAGCACTTCCCAGGGTCCCCTACATTTCTTACCTTCCTTCCTTGGGCTCAGCCAGTGAGAGATGACGGTGGCTTGTTGGTGCTGAGGGTGGCAGCTGTAATAACCCTCCAGGTTCACACAGCTGCTTTTCTCAGGGCAAGCATTGAGTTCAGCATAGGAGCATTCATTGACATCTAGGAAGAACACCACACCTTGCACAGATATGGGGAGCAGCATCAAGATTGATCAGCACTGTGTGTAGACCAGGTTCTGGCTGTGATAAATTTAGTGTAAATCTGCAGTAAGGCTGTTAAAGCCATTCTGGATGTTATCACCCTATCATTTTTTACCCCAATTCTTTGGAATTAGAGGACAGCTAGGGGCAGCTCCTGCTTACACCTGTAGGATGCCATCCAAACCTGAGATGTCAGCACAGGAGGAAGGAGGACTACCCAGTGATTTCTCTGAAAGCTGGACTGAGTAAACACAGAATAAGAAGCACTGAAAATGGTGCTTATGGATGCATTTCAGGAGTGAAATTGTTCAGATAACTGCAGAACAGTAAGTAGATTGAAATGATTTAAAATTAATATATTGAAATGTTTATGCAACCTTTTGAAAGTATGTAGTAATATGCTACAGTAATTAACAGACTATAAATATTATGTGTTTCATACAAGCTTCTGGAAGTAACATGGCAACAGAATATATCTGCTTCCCAAGAAAACAGGTTTTTTAAGAGTCTGTTTAATACAACTAATGATTGTGCTACAAATATGCACATATCTGCTTTTTCATCTGAAAAACTATGTTATTGGGAGAAAATAAATTGCAGGATTCAGAAGTGTTCCCTTCCAAACTACTCACTCTAAAACAATCATTAACTCTCTCTCCATCCTGCAACAGAAAGGTCAGGGCCGTGTTTGCAAAGTTTGCAAGATCCTCTGTGCTACCTTTGAAAGCAAATGAATGGTTATATAAATGAGATGCCAAGCAAAGAGGGATGAAAGCCCCTAAAAAGTGACAGGATTACAATCAGTGACCTTGCACGTCTGTGGCAATCACTTCATACACACGCTTCACCACAGTCTCCAGGGAGGAGGAAACCTCTGCCAGAGGAGCTGGGTGCTGCATTCCAAGGAGAACCTGGGAGGCCACTGTCCCAGCATAGATGTCCCCACGTTCACTCTGGATGTGGTGCACAGAGGCATTCAGGGGCTGCAGTGCACCAGTAATCTGGAAAACGGGGAAGCAAACACTGGAGCACCTTGATGATTTCCCAGCACACAAATTATGCAGTGGTTATTATCATAATCTGAGTGTAGAAAGAAATTCAGAAGCCATGGCAAAGTGGTAATGTTTATGCAAGGTGAGTTCTTATTTTCACATTCCACAATAGATTTATGGTACAGAAATGCCAAGCTTAAGGGGGTGTGCAGCTGATCTCAAAATGCTTTGGCAGAAGGACTAACCCAGGAAGAGATGGGAAAAGTCCTGCTTTGCAAAGTCTCAGTGTATTACAATACATTACACAGGCCACTACAATTCAGCTGCAATAAAACTGTCCAACACTTCTTACTTTGAACAGCTAAATGGACTGCTGGCAAAGGGAATAAAAAGAAAAAGAAGAAAAGCAACAGATTTGGGATGAGGGGTGGGATTAAGAGCCACAGAGAAACCCCAGAGACACCAAACCATCCCAAGTGAGAGTCAGGAATGAGAGAAGGGATCTGCTGGTGGGCTGAGCATCAGGAGTCAGTGGAATGGACAGCAGGACACTGAATAGCAGCTCATTGAACAGCTTCACCTCAACTCCACATTTCTTGAGTGTTTGACTTTCACACTGCTTGTTTTAGACCAAGATATAAAAGCCTTGGTAGATCCCTTGGTGGATCCAGCCCCCCTGCTGCTACTACGCAGCAACAGGACCAGGGTTTCTTGCTTTTTTAGTATATGAGAAGGGGATATCAGATAAGAGGAAGAATTACACTCATGCTGTTATCATTTCTGTTCTCCTGCCCATCAGTACCAGCAGATTACGGCAGATAGGTTTGTCTTGGAAAGGCTTAACTCAAAATTCCATATCAGAAAACATCATGCTTTGAAGGTCTTGAAGTCTGGTCCCAATCTGTCATAGGCCCAAAACTGAAGTGAGACAGAGCTGGAGCAAGCACTACTTAAGCAGGAAAACCTCCTTTATTTCAGTATGTCTTTAAATTGCTCTTGGAAGAGACCTGAAAAATTTGCTAAAGAAGCTGATACATCCATTTTATTTGAATTGCATAAGGATGCAGCTGACATTCAGTAATCAGAAATACAGAAATAATCAGAAATAGGGCCAAAAAATGTTAATCTGGCAGAACAAAGGGTGAGCAAAGAGTGGCCCCTGAGTAAGAGAATGATGGACACAACGAGGAGAGAGTTGGTTTCTGTACATACCATGGAGTGGAAAAGGTGGGAATCCACCCGAAGGTGGGAATCCACCTGGACTAATTCATTAAAATCCATTTTCACAAGCACTGTCACGTTGTACCAGAACATCCTCCCTGCAGCATAGGAAATAAAACAGCCAAGTCATCTGAGGTCTGGTGCTACAGAAGGCGACAGAGCTTCAGGAAGGCTCTGAGGAAACAAAGCAAGATTGAACTTGGCAAATGTGAGGGGCTCACCAACAGCTACCAGCTAGGGCCTTGTTTGCCATATGCCACAGGCAGAGGAGCCAGCCAAGGAGAAGGAGCCAAGGAAGGTTTGCTGGACCCACAGCACCCACACATCAATCAGTGCTCACGGGTGCAAGCACTGGAGCTAAATATCCTGGAACTCATCCAAGGCAGATTCCCATATTTGTTTCAGGAAGAGCTATGGTAACAGTTTTTTGTTTTGTTTTTTTTTCCTGCCCACTCCCACCCTCAGGAGGGAAAATTAAGGGTATTTCTTTTAGAAGCAGCGTTGAATTTATCAGTAACATACCCTCTGGCATGGGATCCACACAGCCTGCTCCTTTGGATGAGCTGCAGCATTTTTTCAGCCCTGGACATTCAGTATCGAGCGTGCAAGGATAATCAAATGTTTCCATATCCTTCACTGGACAAATACCAGGTCTTGAGGCAAATACACTGGATCTATTGAGTGCTAAGTAACAAAAACATTTCTGAGAACAAAAATACAGAAAGTTGTTTCCATAAAATTGTGATATTTAATTTATACCAAACACCTCCTCCTCATTTTAGAAGCATGTCTGTTCTGAGTTTCTGATGGGAAGAAAACAGCAGCCTAAAATATTATTTCATTTCAAGGGTGTAAATATTCTCAGATATTTCTCTTGTCCATGACATTTCTGTTGCAGAAATGTTGAGTTTCTAACTTTCCATTAATAATTATGGATGGATGGGCTCATAGTTAAGTTTCTAAATGTGGAGACACTGAAGCACTGCGAAACAAAATGTGCCAGGTGTCAGCTGTGACTAATCCAAATAATATATAATGATCAAAGAAAACAGGTACTGTGTAAGATAGAAATTGAGAACTTTCATTTAACATTTTATGGCACAAAATTAACCTTAGTTGCAGTAATTCTGTTCCAGCTGGCCACTCCAGGAGGCTGGTAGCCCATGCCAGAGAGACCTGCAGAGAGGGCATCTGAGGCAGGAGGTTGCTGCTTCCCAAGCCAAGGGCAGACCCAGTGGTTCTGGGTCAGTGCCAGCACAAAATCTCTTCTATGGAGGTAAAAAGAAAATATTTCCAAGCCCTACAAACTCACTTCTTTACCAATATGCTCAAACACATTTCCAAGTAATGTTCAGATCTGGTCTTTCTAAGCAACCTGAAAGAAATCTCTTTTCCATTTGTTTTGCACCTCTAGGTTTTTGATCCTTGACTGGCAATTAAAGTCAGCCAGGAAAAAAATGAACCTGATTGTTGCAATAGAAACAGTTGTGGTGCAGGAAAACCACATTTGACGTAATAAAGCCCATAGCAAGTGAAAGGTCCACAGCAAACTATAAATCTATTTTGAACAGTTAGTTCTGTGAGTTTACAATTTCTGTTATCCCAAGGCTCTGGATGAGCCTAAACGTGAAGTTTCTGAGAAACAGGAGGGGATATTGAATCTAGGACTTTTGGCCTCACCAAAGGAAGCTTCTTAGCCAGGGAAATTATCTTGATTAACCAAAATTTAAACTGAATCTATGTAACTTGCTTCCACATGCATGTTCCAGGTCCTCCTCTTTCTGGGGCTGGCACTACAGGTGGTTCCCCCAAGCAGGTCCTTTTCCTAGAAACAGCCCTCTTGATTTTCAAAGCCACAGTAAGGTGTGATACAGCTTTGGTTGCCCTTAGCTGAGTGTAACACACATTCCCAGCCTCAAGTGATTGCTCCTTCTCAGCCTCCTTTGCAGGCAGCTAAGCAGCCTCTCACACTGGATTTTGCACCAAGGGATTTCCCTGTGTTAGAAAATTCCCTATTCACCAGTGCTCCTTACTGTTCAAACCAGGTGGATCCTGGTCAGCTGGACCCAGGCATGGAAATTCCTCCAGCCCTGAGAAGGTTTGAGGTTCAAAGCAGGTTTTTTTTCCCACCTGGGCCTCTTTTTTTTTGTGTGTTTAACTGCAGTGTAAATGGTTTAATGAGTCACATGCAATCTCACAAAACACTATTGAATCCTGGCTGGATGCCACAGCAGCCATTTATCTGAAATCAAAAGGTCATCGTTTTTGGATCAGCAGAAACAGAGATGGATTCACTTCACATTTCTGCCTAATTGTACCAGATGCACTTTGGAAATTCAATTTGTGCTCTCCTCTTCAATCATGCTGGGGACAGTCACTTACCAAGCAAGCAGTAAGGAGCAAGCCAGCCAACTCCTCTGTCATTTGGATGAAGTACAGGATTTTCTCCTCCGTTATTTACGTAAATGAATGGAAGCAGAACTGCAGCTTAGCAACCAAAGGTCACTTGCCAGCCTGCCTCTGGACAGCTGCTGGATCTGCCATGACTGCAGGATGGGGCATCTCCCAGATTGATGCTGAGGGACAGCATTAGCTCAGCCATAACCCCCTTCCTTTCCCTCCTTCCATCTGGAAGGGATGGATTCTTCCAGAGGGTGTGGCAAAGCCAAGGACCAGCATCCTACATTTGTCTCAGAATCAGGTATCAGAAGGTGGAGACAAATCTATGAAATTACAGAGAAAGCTCCTGGGAAAGTCTGTTCCAAAGGCAGGCTGGTAGTTTTCATCATACAACTCTGGTTTTGGGGTCCTGGAGCATTGGTAGGCTTTACTTGCTCAGGCTGACATTTTCCATCCTGATTGCCTCTCCAGGGGTTTAATTGAGATTTGTGCTGATCCAGAATCTGACAAATATTTAACACCCTTCCTGGGTGTTACTTTTGCCTTGGAGGGGAGAAGGCTGAGGAGGATGTGATCAAGGTTTATAAAATCCCAAAGGCGGGGGACAAGGTGATGGCAGAGCTGGCTTTCACCAGCACCCACAATAATAAAAAGGGGGAAAGAACTCACTTCTTTACCCAAACAGTAGGGAACTTCTGCAGTTTGTCAGTACAGGGGGTGTGGAGACAGACAGCTTCAGAGGGCTCAAAAAGGGACAAGGCAATTCCCAGACAGAATTCCCATCAGCAGACACCACGGGGAACAGGCAGGGATGCCGATAATCCCATTTCTGCAGCTGCTGGGGGCACATAAAGGACACAAACTGCAGGGCAGCCAGAGCCACCTGCTTCTGGGTGAAGTCCCACAGGACATTCTGGCACCTTCCTACCCCAGGCTGATGCTGCAGTGCTGCCCATATGTGACACCACTGTCCCCTGGCTTTCCTGGGACAGCCAAGCACAGGGACAGCTGTGCCCCAGCTCCTGCTGCTCTGGCTGCAGCCAGCATGGGAACATCTGCATGCCAGCTCTGAAATGTCCCAGCCTGGCTCAGGAGCAGCTTGGACACCTACAATGAGCTTTTTTTTAACTTTGTAGTTGCTTTTCTGAAAACCTTGGAAGTTGCGCACACAAGGCACACTGATTAAAGCATGACTTTAACCTTGCAAATCAAGTGCAAGCAACTCCACAATTAAAGTTGTCTTGGGCCTTCTTATTTCAAGGTATTTTGTGTATGTGTGCTTAAAAACCAAACTTCATCATGTGCTGATGTACTCTTTCCCCCCCTAGCTGGGGATCAGGTGGGTTTGATGGCAGATAAGGAGTTCTCTGGTTTCATCTTATGCTGGAAAGTGGGCAGCAAGCCAGTCACCAGGAGAAATAACCATACCATCCATTCAGGCAGCTGGAAAAAAGCCTGGAGAACTAAGTCCTATCTCTACCTAAAAGACAAGATGCTGGGAGTCTTGTAAGGTGAAACAACCTTTCAGAGCTGTGGGTTTCACAGGTCCATGAGCTTGACCTGCAGTCCTGTGCCCCAATCATACAAGTTGTTAAAAGCAGCACTAAGCATCATGAAAATCAGAATAAATTTAAGAAAAAATTAAAACTCCAAGGTGCCTGAAAGCAGGTCTGAAACCAACACAGAATGGCTTGATTTCAATTTCTCTGCAGCACAGTTGCCCATTTGTGAAAGACACAGAAGCTCCCTTGCTTCCCACAGCTTTTGTGAGGACAAATTGTTGTCTGTGAATCCCCCAGGATTCACCTTAAGAGGTGATAAATAATTCTCCACTCACTGAGAGGCTGAGCAGAGCACTGAATGTGGAGGTCAGGATGGCACACTCTGGGGAGCTCCTCAAAGGGCCTCCATCATCCCTGGGCACTGGGAAATGTGGTACTTGGGGCACCGCAGAGCTGCATCAGGTAATTAAAAGAGTTCACTGATCTGCATGCATGGACAAAAAGAGAGAAAACAAAGGTTGTTTTATTTAATTCTACCTTAAGAATGAATTCCAGCACTTCCTAACTTTTAGATATTTAACTTTCCAGCTGTAATTTAAAAATGTCAAAGTCATTTGTGTGTGCACCTGTAACACTATCCCAATGGACAGATAACTAGTGAGAACTACCAGAGCAACCTGACCCAGTGACCTAGACATTTTTTTCCCAACAGCAAAGAAATAATAAAAGCAGGGCCTGCCATATCCCAGCCAGGGGTAAATGTTCTCTTCTAGGATGAGAAGGTGAGGAGTGGCCAGGAACAGGCTGCTGTGGAAAGTCATGGAGACCTTTCCACTCCTGGCAGGATGGAGAGCGTGCCAGCGTGGATAATGTCAAGAAGAAAATAACAGTAATTCAACAGTGTGCTGTGAAGAAATTTCTGCAGTTCCAGTTTCTTTTCTCATCATTTATTTAAGACTGTGTCTAGACAGTGCATTACCATTCACAGAATTTATGACTAATGCCCTGAAAAGCAAAGATACCAGAATAATGTAAACATGGAAATCACCTAGAAGCCATACAATAAATAGTTTTAAATATCCCAAATTAACTCTGACAGGAAAAAGTGTCAGGGTGACCACAGTATTTCAAAGACAAACTTGCCCAGAGTGCCCATCAACAGCATGGCAAGGACAGGGTGGAAATTCTGCAGCTAAGCTTTACAAGAGATTTACAGATTTCTTCATGTGAGATGAAACAGAATCATCAACAGCTCTCAAGCCTAAAATATCCCTAGAGATGCTTTTAAGAGACAGAATTATACTGGGAAAAAAAAATCTTTCAAGTGTTACCAGGATGCTTTTTTTCCCACACAAGAAGATGGTCTTAATTTTCAGGGGTTCAGAAACACCTGAATTTCTTGTGCAGACAGTGACAACAATGGTGACTTCTCCACATTTAGCTGGTACAGCTCGTTCCTTGTTCTAGAGAATTAAAAAGCCATTTTCTCCGATTGATTCTCAGTCTTGCCATTTGTTACTTACAGGTATGCACACCTGTGTATCCAAAAGACTTCACTGAAGTAACTTTTCAACCATAATTAGGTGTACTGGAGATTTTCCCCAGTGTGGAACTGATGCCTGGAAAATAGAGACGATGATCAGCAGCAGGTCCTTTGCCTATCAGACAAATCTGCTTAGGCACACAGTAACCTGAAGCTCAAATTCTGCTTTGCTGGGACTCTACAACAGCCATGCAGTCAAACATTAGCAGGATACAGTAAATTAGGAATTATACTTTAATTTCTCTTCTCTTCCAAATCATTTTAGGAACAAGTAAAACACAGTTTTGTGTTACCATCCTTCTGTTAAAATCCTGCTAGGCACAATATTCTACCTGTGACTGTGGAGAAAATGCCTGGGGGGAAAAAAAAACCACGTTTGAAATTTCCTTTTCCAATGCTCTGAAGCAACTAAAATGTGGGATGAACTCATTGTTCTTGACAGATCCCATGACAGGACATATGGCTCATCCCCCCTCATACCACGTTATATGATCTGGTGCAGGAGCAGGTTTGGGGACATTCCCACAGATCTGAGTCACACAAGTCTTATGACCCAAAACAAGGGCCAGGGCTGCAACAGGACCTTTCTTTTCAATCTGCTGTTCTTGTGTGTGATTATGTAAATGCCCAGGTCCCTACTGAAAGGTGGAAATAGAGAAAATGCTATGTCATACTGAAAATAGGAGACAAAACTGTGTCCTGCAGAACTTTTCTGGATGACAGAACAGTTCAGTGCTGGTTTAGATAATTCAAAATGTCTGTTCAGCTTAAAAGCATCTACATTTATCCACTGGAAAAATAAAGTTCCTTTTCCCCAGGGAATCTCCTCCATTTATGGCTCAAGTTCTGATAAAACTGGGAAATTCTGATTGAAAACTGGTAACCCTGATGTGGGAAGGGGAAAAACATCCATCTTGATACAAAGGTCATTAAGTCTTCCTGAGTAGAGTCTTATTAACATTCAGATGTTAGCTCAGACCCACCAAAAAGTTCACCAGTTCTCATACCTCCCACATTGTCATAGGTAACCAAGGAAGTCCTAAGAAAATGGGTCCTAGTGCTGTTTTGGTTGGAAAGCACCTGGTACCAAGTTGCCCTGAGGCCATAGGTTTTAGATTTGAACCAAAAATGGGTTTGCATTCTGGGAACAGACTCTGCTCCACAGCAAAGGAGATGTTATCTCAAGTGCATCCTGAATTACTTTTGAGGAGAAAGCTCCTGGTGTAAGTGCAGGCAGGCTCAGAGCAGACACTGCACCAGACAGTGAATTATTGCTCTTGGCCAGGGATATTGGTCTGAACCTGGACAGGTAATGAGCCCTTGGAGGGCCAACAGGCAGGTGCCTTCCTCAGGCTCCCCTGGACGTTTAAAGTTTAGTGAATTTGTGACCAGAGGTGGCAAGGAGCAAGAATCTTTAATCTGCTATGTCTACTTCTTGCTGTGTTGGACAAGTTTACTGTACATTATTTTAAACTCATTTATTTCAGTGAATAGGAACCCATGGCCCAGAACTGAATTAAGCTTTCACACATCTCAGCTGAAGTGAATCTTCTTCTAGAAGAAGCATTTATTTCCTCTCTTAATCTGCCTAAAACTTACCTAGGGCGCAGTAGAGTCCAAGTTGTTCATATCCTTCACAGCAATCTGTGAGAGTGATGGTTTCAGGGACTTCAATAGTGTGAAACTGTGTTCTGTAGTGTGTCTGGGGACACACCATCCAGGGGATCCACCCTCCACAGGATGTGTTCTTCTCATAGGACTTTTGGTAGGCAACCATTTTAAACACACTTTTGGTCAGGCTGTATTTGCACAGATGGTACCCTAGCAAAGAGAGGCCTTTTTCTAGGAAACAGAAACAAGCAAGGGATCAGCATTAACTTGTCACCCCAGAGCAGAAGTTCCCTGCAATATCCAGATAAACACAGTGTTATAAGAAAGCAGTGACAGAACCAACAGAGATGAATGATTTCCAGGAAGGCTGACGTTGGGAAGAACATAACTTCAAAAAACAGACACAAAGAAGAATTGGTAGTGACTGCTTGTCATAGGCATCACTTTGGTCATGAAAGGATGAAGACTGGCAGAAAATTCAAAGAGTTCTTGGTACCTTCAGATGCAAGGCAGAAAAAGGGCAATTTAACTCAAGTTAATATTAAGGAAATTTACATATGTTAATATAAATTAAGACTAGAGCACAATAGGCCCTTCCAAGGCAGAGTCATCCAAGTAGTTTAAAATCCCACTCCAGCCTCCTGCTGCCAAAGCCTTCATCACTCCCCACTGACTATAAAGGGAACAAAGGGTGAGGAACTCATGGGCAGATGAGTCACAGTAGATGTCTGGAATAAGACATCCTTCAGACATCACCCTAGGCTAAAACTGGGTACTCATACATCACTGGGAAGCACTTCCAGGTATCTGACACAAAAGGTATTCCTGGAGATCCTGTGCTGCCTCTCTGCATTTGTAGCAGACCTTGTTGATCACACCATTGAAAGCCTGCAGTGCTTCATTGACTTTGAATATAAACAAAGTCAGTGATAAGGTCATTAACTGCATCATTTCACACAAGTCTGGGGATGGGACTCAGCTTCCTGAGCTCTGAAACCATTTTTGAGGAGGAGTGAACTTGTAAGTGCTTTACTTAAAACTGAAATACTTCAGCAGGGATAGGGAAAAAACCCAGCACCAAACAACACAAAGGAACCCCCAAGAACAGCAACAAAAGCAGATGGAGTTTAAGAATTAGCAGTAAGCAAGCTACATGTTGCAACCTACATGTCACAGACATCAGGCTGGCTCCTAATGAGATGTTATAGAAGCCAGAGGGGCTGAGTCACCCTGTGTCCCATTTGGGAAACAGATCAGATGGAATTAAAATGCCTCTATCATCCTCTAGCCAAAGGAGAAGAAACTTTAATAAGGATAAATATGAATTAGCTGCAGAGATTCAAATATAGAAGGATTGTTGCTTATTTCTGAGAGCTCTGAGGGCACCAG
The DNA here is from genome assembly GCA_013399455.1 of Anthoscopus minutus. Classification (NCBI taxonomy): domain Eukaryota; kingdom Metazoa; phylum Chordata; class Aves; order Passeriformes; family Paridae; genus Anthoscopus; species Anthoscopus minutus. The sequence continues at coordinate 147,523 of VWYI01004817.1, read as the reverse complement.
GGTCAGCCAACAGACAGACTGAAGCTAACACAATATACACAACAGGCATACAGTTAAAACATTTACTGCTTATCTAATTTGTACAATTTATCTCCTGCCTGAAAACATGAAACATGTTTAAAACAATTCAAGAAGAAAAAAAGAGAATTGACAGGCTTTTAGGAATCCTGTGTTTTTATCACATTTAGCTTCCCAGCTAAACAAAAGACATTTGTGCAATTTGAGCAGGACTAGGAAAAGCTTTTTTGGAGAGGAAGATCCATTTGTAGTGCAGTAACAGTCCAGAAGAAAACATGGAATAGACTTGGTGTCTCGATATGGCCTCTGGAAGTCCAGGCCTGCTCTGCCTCACTCATCTGTGCCTTCCTCCTGCAGCAAAAGGCAGAGCTGATGCGGGGCTGTGCTCCAGGGAGAGCCAGAAAGCTCCCAGCAGGCTCCAGGGAATCTGTGCTGCTGCCTGGAGCAGATCAGCAGGAAAATATTGCCAGTGAGGGCATCGCTGGAACCCCCACTCCCTGCTTCTTTCTCCTGGCCAGCCTCCAGCAGGGCACCTGTGTCCAACCCCGGGAGCTCTGGGGACAGCGGCTGAGAGGTCTCCACATCCCTGACCTGGGAAGGAGGTGGCCAAGAGGGACAGGAAGACACCAGCCTGGCCCAAAGCCTGACTCAAGCTCAGACCCTGCCTAAGGCAGGAGAGGATCCCAAAGGCTGGGATGGAGTTCTGACCAGGACGTGGCTGTGCAGGAGGAAATGGAAGAAGTGAGCTGGAGAAAGCAAGGTGACCTCTCCGTCTGGCTTAATTTAGGATAACTCTCTGGGAGAATGGGAAAGGAAAACAAATATGTGTTCTGGACCAGGAATCAGAGATCAGGGGCTGCTTTTTATTCAGTGCATTTGATCCATTAACACCTCACATGAGGCACAAGTGCCTGACAAGAAACAGGCAGCTGTCATTGCATTTTGGAAAGCATTCCCTTGCCATGTGTGAAGACTGCTCCAAGAATACCTTTCTCTGCAAATGCTTCTAGCCATGTAGGTGTGGGGAGGGAAAAAAAATCTTGCTTCAGCTTTTTTTTTTTTTTTTTTTTAAATTAGTTTGCAACCTGAATGGCTAAATAACCTGAGTGGAACAGAATTAATACCTAAATAATTTTGGTTATAGCCCTCCCCTGGAGAAAGTGCACAAACATCTGTTGTGACCAGGGAAGGAGGCAAGAGCTGGACAAATATTGTTCTATGAAAACAAGAAAGAGGAACTCCTGTATTAAGGAATCATACTGTTATAGTATAAAATCACATTAGAGGGGACTTCAGCAGGTAAGAAGAAAGAGCTCAGCCTTGTTCCTCATCCCTGTGTTCCCTCCTTTTCTCCAGAGCTCACATAAAGCCTGGCAAGAGCAAAGCAGGGACTGGAAGGGAAAAACTGAGTAAAGGAGAGCACTGAGGATTCGTGTTGTCCGTGTAGAGCTGAGGCTGTGGTGAGGACATAGCCCTGGAAAACTAAAAATTCCAGTGTCAGCTGAGCTGGCTTAGTCTCTACAGCAATGTGCAACATAAATACAGGTATGAAATTGAGAATAAGATGGTGTAGAATTAGATACAGTTTATAATTGGAAGCTACAGCTGTCAGAGCAGATATGAAGTCATATTTCATACTTAAACATTGATACTAGGTATACACACATATATATAGACACCAGGTATAGAATGAGGCTGCCAAAGCCTAAAGAGAAGCTCTGAGATAAGGCTGTGGTGGTACAAGAAGAAGGCCTCAATGGAAGAAGTTGGACTGAAGGTGTCAGGGAAAGGTGCAGCACCAGCAACCTTTGCCCCATCCATCACTTCCATACTGTTTACATCAAGCTCTGACACTCACAGAGTTCAATTATTTTGCTGACAGCAGTTTGCTGCCGAGCAATGTGGCTTGGATCAATTTGGGCTCTTTAGCAAATTGGCTTTCTGTTCTCATTACTCCCATCTATGGCACAATCAAATGGAACTAAAATGCACTGGCTGTTGTTTTCAGCAACTCAAGGCTGAAGTCAATGGCACAGCAGAAGGCAGTCACCTGCCATTAGTATGGGTATGTCACACCTATCATTTCTGGATTTTAGAATTTTGTCTCAGAAACCACCAGCTTTCAGCATCATCAAGGTAAATACCAAATTTTTTTAATGTTAACAAGAGCATAAACAATTAATGCAAACTCTTTATTCATAGAAGCAAACAGTGAGAGGAAAGCCTGGGAGCAAAGGCTGCACAGGAATGGGCTCCTTGGAACTCAAGGTTAAACCCAGATCAAAACTGAGAGCATGACCAAAACAACAGCAATAAAAAATCCTTCATAGCATTTATGCCATGGACAGAGCTGCAGTTCTGGAAACTTCACCACTCAGGGGCCACAGGAGCCACTGTGAGCTGGGATCTGCAAAATCTTTTCTCACTGGAGAGCAGGAAGCCTTTCTTGTCTTAACATAACCATAAAAATAAACTGTTGGAACAGGTTCGTGGAGGGCAAATTCAAGCTCAGTTTTGAAATGCAAACACTCCAAAACATGGGGAAAAAAATGAATCACAGGCTCGATTTTTCTACAAATTCCAAATTTTAAAGTCAACACCATTTACTTTAAATGGCACTAGGACAGGAGTTCAATTGACCTTAATCTCTGCAAGCCTCTTTCTGCTGTGGCTTTGACAGAATAACAGAAAAGTCTGCAAGGTTTTAAGAAATATGGTTTATATTTAAATGACACTCACAAAACCACTTAAGTAAATAAAAGCAATGAAGAGCAGTCAAAAATCACGGTATTTTCCCATCTAAATGAATCAAACCAGAAATGAAGAGTCAGTTAAGGGTTTTTTAGCAGTTACAGTTGGGTTAGGGTTTTTAAAAATTACAGCCCATACCACAGATGAAATTTAAGCATGTCTTCTACAGCTTCATCTTATGCATCCCTAAGAATCTGCCATGCACATTACTACATCATTTCCTGCTAAAGCTTATTTCAAAGACAATTTTCATAAAAACTTGCACAATACCAAAGACAAAGCAGAAATGCTCCTTGTTCATTTCTGGCACAAAGGAAATGACAAGGATTTTGCCTGGGAATGAAAGGTTGGGGACAAAGGTTGTGTTTTGGCTTGGTTCGATCTTCTCTGTTCAATTATCAACAGAGATTCTTGAATGGTTGCTGGGATATTGCCAGTTCTCCAGAGAGTGGCTGCCTTGGCTGGTTTATTTCAAAGAAATATCCATCCAACATCCAAACTAAGCTGTCCTCTGGCCAGGTTTGCATCACTCACCTGTAATTTCATCTCCCCTTCCCTGGCATGTGGCTGCCCAGAGGATGAGAACAGAAATAAGAGTGATCCTGGCCATTGTAGGGCCCATCCTGGATAAACCTTTCTTATCCCTTTGTTTCCAAAGTGGCAGAGCTTGGCTGTCCTTACACGTAGGCTTTTGGATTATGGGAAGAAGTGCTCTGGGTTTTTTACCTCTTGAGAGAGGTGATAATTGCTGGCAACAGAAACAAAGATGCCCCGATGGGAATTTTGCTGGTTCTCTCTCCTTTGTGTTCTCTCTGGGGAATCTGCCTCTTCTGCCTGTTCAACTTGGCTCCCCAGGCCTGACTTTGAGAAAAAGGCATTTAAAAACTGCTGGTTTAGTCCCTCTTTATCCTTCAGAGCACTTATTCCCTCTCACACCTTAAACACTCAACTTCTGGGAGCCAGACTTACCTAAAATATCAGGTATAAATATCTTGAATTTGGTTCCTGTCCACACACCAGGTGGTACTACTTTGAAGGTCTTTAATCCTGTAGCTTGAAAGCAGACAAAGAGTAAAAGCAAATGTCTATGTGAATGTTTATTCCTGAGTTTAAGCTGTTTGTCCAGTTGCTTCATTGGGCTCCTCATTTCACTGCAATTCCAGCATCCCCTAAGACAGAGCAACGCCAGGCAACCAAGAACCTTGTTAAGTAGGGCATGAATCAGGTCTGAGACACCAAAAATCTTTTTTTTTCCATTGTCTAAATAATCAAGGCACATTCCCAAGATAGATGTGCTTCCAGCTTTACAACACATGACAATAATTTCAGTGCAATGTCACTTGGCTCAGGCAAAGACAAGGAGCGAACACAGGATGATATTTTATGAGGAGCTGACACAAAAGGATGGAAAATCACAGGTGCAGCTCTTGGAGCTAAAGCAATATGTTCAGAGAAGCACTTAAATACTTATCACAGTGTTGCAGACAATTTCACATGGATGAAAGGGATCTGGAACCACAGACCCTCTCATTTGTCCATGTCCAGGTAGCAGAGCTGGGGCCTTCTGTAGCATTGAGGCACTTGTGAGCTGTTCTTCTGGCTTGGAAAATCAAGTATCAAGCTCAAGAGGAAAAGAAAATTAAAAGGAAGAAAAACAAAGGAAAATTAAAGCTTGTCCACAAAAAAACAAAAAAAACCAACCAAAAAAAAAGGAAAAAAAAAGAAAATCAGTATTGTAGAATGCTTAATTTTTTTTTTAAAGAAAAAAATAATTGATGTGGAAACATTTCTGCTCTAAGGAGAATGTGCACCTTAGCACCAGGATGTCTTGCCAGGCTGTATCCACAGAGGCACCATTTACATCTCCTGTCAGGAAGGCAACAAGAAGCCCCTGGCTGTAGGCTGGGCAGAGGATGCCATCTGACTTTAAAACCCCACTAATAAATAAATAATCATAAGAAAGAGGGCTTAAGTCAATGAAATTCAATGTTCAAATATAAATATTTCTCTTCATTATCTGTAGGTTGTTGGGTTTTTTACCTATCTAAATTTTCATGAAAAATATCTGGTTGAAATTTTTTAGCTAGCACTGACACAAAACCAGATCTTTAGCCTTTAGAAATTTCTGGGTACCTCCTATAAAGAAGTACACGCCTTGTCCAGTTTCAAATATAGGTAATGCTGGGCTGATGTGCATTGGATTGCATGAGTTGGGACTCCATTGCAGTAGTGAATTAAATGGTTCCTAAATACAGAACATGCAGAACCCCCATTTCAAATAAAAATTTGAGAAAAGTCAGTGAAGGGTTAATCCAAACAAGAAATGGAATCATGTGTCTTTCAAGATTTACCTCACAATTTGCAAATTCTTTGAGGTTCTGATTTATATCAGCATTTTTTCTTTGGTTCCCATCAGTTAGGCTCACAGCACTTGACTTTTTAGCAATGCAGACACTGGAAAAGACCACCCAGGCAATTAAGGATGCATCCTGTGTCCTGTCCAGCCCTTTTCATATCTTCCAGCCACATTCTTGTCCTGTATTGATTGCAGCAAATTTAAGATTATGCCCTGCATCCCCTGCAGCAGCACATGCTCTTCATACTACTGTGATGCGCTGCACTTGCTCAGCACAAGCCAACACAGTCTCCTGCAAGGAAACTACAGATCCATCAATATTTTGGATACCTGAACCTCTGTACATGCATGGATGACTGCATATTACTACATTTTTAGTTACCATCATTGTATGTCACAGATAAATTTTTGGGCTTTTCTCCCTTTTAAGTTCTCCATTTCCCAGGGAACAAGTGACAGAACAAGGAGAAATGGCCTCAAGCTGTGCCAGGGGAGGTTCAGGTTGGACATCAGAATGAATTCCTTCATTGAAAGAGTTGTCAACATTGGCAGGGGCTGCCCAGGGAGGTTTGGAGTCCCCTTCCCTGGAGGTGTCCAAGGATGGCCTGGATGTGGCACTCATTGCTCTGGGCTGGGTGATGAGGTGGGGGTCAGTCAAAACTTGGACTTGATGATCTGGGAGGTTTTTTCCAGCCTAAATGATTCTGTGATTCTATCTTAGGACTTCAGCAGAAGATTTGTTCACTCTCTCTTTGGTGGTGAGCAAGGATAGCGGAGAGAAGAACAGAGAAGGAAAAGGAGATGTTCAGAATAAAAGCCCTGGCTGTGTGGTGCTGGAAGTGAGCTGGACTCCAGCCTGGAAGGAGCTCATCCCAGTCCTCCTGGCACAGTCATCTGGAGCTGATTCTCAGTTCTCCCTGCTCTGTTGTTTATACTTTCTGCAGTTACATTTCTAATGTGGAAACTGATCTAGAGTTTGCCATTTATACAAGGAAGGGCTAAAAGCCACATCAAAATCCATTTGTGGATAATGTTACAGGGTCAAGAAACAGATTTTTAGAGATGGGATTTGACTCTCCTAGACTGTACTCTCAGTAATTGAAATATTGTGGCTGACAGCAGACTTTCTCATCATACTTTTTTGGCATTTATTGCTTTAGACAGATTCACTTCTGATTTAATTAGTCACTTAGAAGATCCTGATCTTCTCTAGGCAAGGGGTTTGACACAGAAAGGTCACTGCTGGAACACTTCTTTCTTGCTTTGTATTATTTTGTCTGTAAAGCAATCATTATTTCAGATGCAGAAAATGGTCATGGCATTTCAAGACAGACTGATATGCACAAGGTGAACAGGATCGTGGGCTCATTGGGAATTATAGTTGAGGAATATATCATAGGGAATATAACAAAAACTGCTCTGTGCTTCAGAAGCCAGCAATCTTCTGGTAGATGAATAGGATCTAAAGCTTGAGAACTATTAAATCATTTAACCTAGAATCATGGAATCACAGAATGACTTGGGCTGGAGGGAACCCTAAAGCTCATCCTGTTCCAAACCCCTGCCTTGGGCAGGGACACCTTCCACTATCCCAGACTGCTTCAAGCCTCATCCAATCTGGCCTTGAATACTCCCAGAGATCCAGGGGCATCCACAACTTCTCTGGGTAACCTGTGCCAGAACCTCACCAGCCTCACAGTAAAGAATTTCTTCCATATATCTAATTTAAACCTGCCCTCCTTCAGTTTAAAAACATTGCCCCTTTTTCCCCTCACTATTTGGCCATATAAAAAAATTTATCTCCTTCTTCCTAAAGATCTCACTGTGGAAATGAACAAATCCAGGACAGGAAGGCAAGGGCAAAACCATGCTGCCAATGTAGGGGACAAGTTCAGATGAGATCTGATTTCCATCTGATTTCTGCACACTTTCTGATGCCCAGTGAATTTTGTTTCACCATCAGGGCAGTCTTAAAACTGCTCCTGCTGTAGCATTTCAGATGTTTAGCAAGGGTTGAGCTCAAGCCAGTCTTTCCCTTCGTGGGGCAGTGCTAAGGTTTCATCCCTCTTCCACATTCATAAACTTCACAAAAACCACAGAAACTTAATTGTCTTTGAGCCTGCAGCTGATCTGTCAAAACTGGCTTAAATCAATCAGCAAGGCTAATGGGTCTTATAAGAGAGCAACAGGCTGACTTAGCCAGAAATATCCTTTTTGCAGCCAAATACAAAAAACCCAAATCATTCCTGACATCAGGATACAAACTTATTCCTGCTTCTGAAAATAAATACATACAAGGAACACCTTTATGTCTACTCCCTACAGAGAAAAGAATTTCTCAAGAACTACTCAGCTTTCTGAGCCAGAATGCTTGTCTGTGATTCCAGAGACTTGAATACCCTGCCACTGCCACGGAGCTCTTGGGCTGAGTCACACAGGTCAAATTTGCCACTGCAAGGAAGCCATGGGGATGGGAAGAGGCAGAAATCCCAGTATTTCAGACCTTTTAAGAGTCACAGCTACAATACTATAAATGTGCTTTCATTCATGTTACCTGAGAAGAAAGTGGAAGAGAACAAGTCTTGCCAGCACGTTTTAGATCTCTGTTAGGATGGACACAGCTAAACTGGCAAGTTTTTGGAGGGGTCATTGTTTCCCTGAGCTTCAGGCATCTAAAGAGTGGAAGAATAGCACTTGTGTTTTTCACTGTTGCATTTCGGAGAAGAAAGCATTAAAATGAAGGGACATACACAAATGACAGTAAAAAAAAAAATCCCTGGCAGCCCTAGGAGCTCATTAACTGAACTGTGCAGGCAGAACAGTGCCTGACAGTACCCAGTGATTTGTTCTGTCTCAACAACAAATCATTCCTCAGGAAAATCTTTGGGATTTATTTTTTGGTTTTTTGTTTCATTTTTTTTTCCCAGAACACACACAAACTGTTTCAAAGTGACTCATGAGGAAAAAGTTCTTATTGGTAACAGGAGGAAAAAACATGAGTCAGGCAGAGGTCATGCTGAACCTCTGCCTGGCCCTGCTCCTCTGACAGAGGAGGTTGAGCAATCCCAGCACAGGGAAGCTCTTGTTCCCTCCAGCACTTCCAGGGCAGGGTCCCATCCCCAACACGAGCTGGGCACCAGATGAGACTTGACCACACCTCAACCATGACTGCGCAGTGCTGCAGGGGAGTAAATCCCATCTGAGACATGACATAGCCTGCTTCTTGTCTTCAGCTCTAAACCCAGGTGTTTTTGAGGGAGAGCAGCCTGGGAGGGGGAATTGCCCGTGGCCATGGAGATTTATTGGGAGAAGAGTCAGAGGGGCTCCTGCTTGACATCCCCCCAGGGGTTACAAAGGCCAATCCACCTGAAGGTCCCATTTAGGTGGGGTTCTGGCCTGTGCCAGCAGCTGCTGATGGGACTGAGCCCCTCCCTGCTCTGCCTCGCTGCCTGAGCCATCAGATCTCTGCAGCAAAGGTCTGGGAATGGCACTGACACCAACCCCACTTCCTCACCCACCCAGTGCCACAGGGCTCACCAACAGCAAACACCAGTGACCAGCCCAAAGATCTGGCCCTGCTTCACTGGCCTGTGCCCTTGCTGCTGCCTGGAACCCGTTTTTGACTGAAGGCACCTGCTTCTCCTCTTGGAAAAAGGATGACACCACCCTTTTTATCCCTCCAAATCCTATCTGAGATACAGCCAAGATACAGATGGGAAGGACAGAGGACTGTGCACACAACTGGAAATTCCACTTGTGAATCTGTGTCCTGCACACAGATGCAAAAGCTGCCCCTGTTCAGTAGATTTGAAGCACAGAGTAAACCAACCAAAACACACAATTTTCTTTTTGCTGTTGGTCAACATAAGATTTAACCCTCACTGCCAGCCAAAAGTCACAGACACAGACCCACACACATGTTTCTGATGAGAGGCTTTCCTAAGTCGTTTCAGAGGTGAATTTATAGTCCAGAACCCAGAACTTGTTTCACAATTTGTGTCAGAGCTTCTATTGATGCATCAAATTTAAATGTTTATAAGAATCTTCTCAGTTTGAAGGACCTAAAGGCACACTGTGCTCCTCAGCCAGCTCAACTAAAAGCAGAACAGCCCATGAAGGAGGAGGAGCCTTTCAAAACAGAAACACTGGATTTAGGGATCCTAAGATACAGACAAGGTATGGGATAGCATCCTGTTCCTACTGTGTGAATACTGGGTAAGGAATTCAGTCAGGTTTGCAAAAAGAACAGAACATTTCAATCTGGTTAGAAGATACTAATATTTAAATAGATTTGTTTAGAAGAAGGAACAAAGTTGTTTGAGGGAGGTGTATTATTTCTTTTTTCTTCCCTGCTCATACCTGTAATTGTGACTAACCCAGAACAAAGCCTGGATTACTCAGTATAAAGGAAGTGAGGAGCTTTTAGAGTGGGCAGAAAAGCACCAGGTGACTGAAACAACAAATTATTAAAACCAATATGAAATGAAAGTTTGAGGTACAGTGAAACTTGGGCTGCAAGAATACATGTTTTAATATTTCTGCCAACATGTAATGGGTTCTGAACCCAGACAAGTTCTGAACCCAAATCTGTGTCTCTGAGGGGGTTCTGAACAAACAGAAAATTCACTGGTGGTTTCACAGATCTCACTGTACACAGTGAGGAAATTATTTTCCTTTTTCTTCTCTTTTTTTTTATGAAAAAGAAAATCCTGGATAGCTGTCAAGTGTGACTGTTGCTTTGAAATTATTAATTTTTTTTAGATTGCTACTAAATCATCCATGCAATTAAAATCAAAACATCTCTGGGTTTTCCATGGCCTTGCTCATACCCTTCCCCCAGATAAAGACTGCAAACTCCTCATAAGATCCCCTGCACCAGGTGTCTGTCAGGAACATGCCAAGTCTGAACAAAAATCCAGCCTTGCCCAGAAGGCAGTGCTGGGCTAATCCACCCTCAGATTGGCAGCAGGAGGCTCCTGCTGCTGCTCTGACTCTGCATTTTCACACGTGGGCATTTGCCATGGTTTCGCCTCTGAAGCATCTGCTGAGCTGAAGCTGCTGCTGAAACAGAGGAGGGCAGAGCTCCAGCTTGCACAGGGCTCCCCAGCAGGGTTTGTTCCACCAGCACCTGGGAATTGAGCAATGCAAGAGTGGAAGTGCAGTACAGCCCCTCCGGGACTGTGCAGCTCCATCCTCAGAGCAGGAGCCTCACACCACCCTGGGGAAGAGCCTCTGTCTCCCAGGAGTTTCTCAGCTCTGATATTTCCACTTCTGATGCCAAGAAATCTCCTGCTCTTTCCACATCCTCTTCAAAGTGCAGCCCCTGCCTCAGTTAGACAGCACTCTTGAATTTTCCAGGTACTCAGGAAAAGAAAATCATTCCTACCTCCTAATGGCATCAAGTGCTGACCCAAACTTTGGCAGTTTCTTTATAACACCAGAGTGCTGAAAGGCAAGGCAGAAATGTAAATGCTTTGGAATAAAGGTTATGTATTGCATCACTGGTTTGGTAACCCATAGAATAAACCATCAATCACCTTTTTTGCAGAGTTAATCAGAAAAAAGGAATGATGCCTGCCAAGGAAGTTCCATGTTTGGAGCACAAAGAGACTTCACACTAGGTTTTGGCATTCTCAGGTGAAGAGAAATATGTGGTCATGCACTGTAAAGTAGGAGGAAAATAATTTTTGAGATCTTTTTCCTTTCCACAAAAACCCCAATTAAAATTACCTCATTCTATTTAACTGAAAGAAAAAAAATTCCACAACAAAACTTACTTTTTCAGATATTGAGAGCAGATACTTAAAGCGCACAAGGAGGTGATTTTCAAAATGTTCATTGGCTTGAGAAAGCAGTGGGTTATTTACTGAATCTGTTCTGCACCCTTAATTAGTACAAATGCCAGTAGGGGAACTTCCTGTGTGCTTTCTCCCATGCTGACCTTCTGCATGAGAAAAAATCCCCAGTGAAAATAGATTTTAATTCCCTCCTTGAAATCAAACATCTGGCTTTGGTTAAGGAGACACACAACCCTCTCCTTTGTGATATCTGGACTGCAAAAGCTCTGGGGCAGGGAGGATTTTCTTTGGTTTTTGCTGCTGAAAATGACAGGAATTTCAGTTTATGGATACAGTAATGCTAATGCTGCCACTGAAAGATGATGAGAGCATGACTATTGCTGTGATTAACATTCGTCTCTAAAATGCCAAGTATAAATATCAGCACACATATTTCATCATACATCTCCATCTTTGCAATTAGTTTCTATCATATTCTAAAAACTACTCAGTACTGCCCAATGTGAGAGACAGAGCTCACAAACTAATCTAAGGCCTCAAATCCTTATGGAAAGGTGGGAGCCAAGGCTGTGTCATCCTCCTCCAAAAGGCAACACTTCTGATTTAATTATCTGAATCAGTGAAATCAGCTTCATGAGAGATAAGAGATGTGCATGCCTTGAAAAGTGAGAGGCAGATGAAATAATCTTGCATCTACCACATTTTTGTTTGGTTCACTGTTCTTCTCAGAGATGGGTGGACTGGGACCCACTGGTAAAGTCACAAAAGGCTTTAGGACAGCTTCCATGCCTTTGCTGCAATATCTTTCTTAAATAAGAATGCAAAAAGCTTGGCTGATGATGAGAATAAACACTTTGCCTAAATGCCTCTGTTTCTAACCAAAAGGAAAAACATTGAAGGGCAACATCATTCCCTGCTTGCAAAAGATCTGGTTTTGATAGGCCTTGTCTTTTCAGAAGTAAAAAGGACAAAAACACTTAAGACAACTTTAGGCAGTGGAAAAGTTCACAGGATGAGCCCTGAGGGCTTATAAACAGCAGCAGATGGGTAAAACTTTAATCATCAGTCTGAGAAAATCACCCTGATGTCAGTGCTGGTATTTGATGCTTCCTCAGGATGTGGCGAAAATGTTTCCTTACCAGCAAGGTGGAAAGCTCACACAGTGGAATGACACAGAAGAGTATCCTCATGATAAAAAAAATGTTGATATTTTTTTGGATTTTTTTTTCATTTATTTTTATGGATATTATTTGGATATTTTATGGATAACAAGGGCCCAGTAAGAAAGGATTTCTCAAGTGATCCACAACTAAAGCAACATTCCCATGTCAAAAACGGCATGGCTGGGACAGTTTTGCACTCTGAAGAGCTGCAGCAAGTGCCAGAAAGGAGCCAAAAACTCAGCAAATTACCTGGAGTTTAACGCACACAAAGGATGATGTACACCTGAAAAAATCTGTGTAAGTCTCTGCTCCTTGAGGCAGAGAAAAGAAGGATTAGTCAGAACATTTTTGCTTGTCAGATGCTGCTGAAACACACTCCAAAGCAGACATGATCAAGAGTAGGCAAATTCCACCAATACTTGTATTCCCTTTCCTTCTGCTGCACCAACAACAAAAAATGGGAAGCCTAGCTTCATTTTTTTTAAAGCAAACATCCACATTTTGAAGAATCACGTGCCTACATTATACAACTACCTTGTCCCTAACAAAATAGGCTGGTTTTCTATCTAGACTTGTCAAAAATAAATTTGAGAGGTCTGTTTTCCCAAAAGGGCAAGGGTTATGCACATAGCTCAGTGTCCACTTAGAAAATCTCTTCCGCATTCCTACGAGCAGCACTAATGATTATCTAAACAGAAAGGTCTTTTTCATCTCATTTTCTTTTAGGTCCTCTTCTGTCTTTCCCCTTTTTCCATTTCTATCAGTCTGAATATTAAATGCAGATTAATGTTTTGCTTAGGTTTGTTCCTTTACATGACTCTGTCATTATATAGATTTATTTCTATATACATGCATATATATGTATATCTATACACACAAACACATGTGCTTTGTATATTGAAACAAATACATATAGGCACAAAAAAAGCATATATCAGTGGATAAATGCATCCATGCAAAGACACAAGCCTTGCAAGAGGAATTGTGTTTGATTCAACAATGTTAATATTTAAATTTAATATGATGGAATTGTATCAACCTGTTGAAACCTGATCTTGCAAACCCCACTTTTCAACCACAATTATTACATTCTTTAAGCATCACATTTTTTACTGAAAGCAAATGTGATTAGGATGAAAAAAAAAAAAGAAACAGAAACAGTGGGTTGTAACTGTGTGCAATCCATGAGGAGGGAAATGCTCCCTGCACCTTGGGTACTTGAGCTGGATGCTGTAAACACCCTGTAGAAGCTTTTATCTATCAGTTTACTTTAAGCCTCTATCCTTAACAAGTCTTTACATGTGCATCATAAAGGCAAGTCCCACAGCACCTTATTAAGTTGTTTATTCTTTCCAGCCCTCTGCATTCAAGCTAAATCACATTATGCAATTAGCTGCTAAGAAAACAAATGAAACTAATTCTGTTTTCCAGTGTTGAAGGAGCAGTTCAAAATCTGTCCTCTTCAAAAAGTATTTAATAGACTGAGTTAGGATCAGTTTGATGTCTGAATTATTTTTTCCTGCACCATGAAAAGAAGCTGTAGCTGAAGTTATGCTTAAAACCATCAAGGTGCTGCAAAAAATCTGTGACTTGAACAATGAATTTTGATGACTTAGATAACTTCATCACCTTTCCCACAAGAAGAAAAGAATTAATTCTTTTTAAGGTGTAGGAGTGACAGGGTGGTCTTGACATGCCACAAAGTTCAACTGGTAACATATTAATATTTTTTCCCTTTGAATAAGCCTTGCCTCTAAATTTTCAGCATTCAAGTGATTCAAGGATTAGAAACTTCTGCTGGCAAGCGAAGGGCAGCACATCTCTGCTGTGCTACATGACATTCATCTGTATGGGAAGGGAGAAGAGACAGTTGCCATGTAAACAAAAGGAAAACAAGAACAAAATCTCACTGGCTCTGTTGAGCTCATCACCAGCCAAGCCTAATTTTGATCAGCTCTCCCTTCATCAGCAGGATCCTCTCTGATAGAATTCATCCTAAAAGGAGATTTGGGGGTTACAGTTATCACATGGATTGACCAAAAGTTAAAATACCAATGGAGACAAGAAATTCAGAGTATTTTAAACTGTTGATTTTAGCAGGCATTTGCTTTCTAAATGTGTAATAGGCGACTGTCATCAGAACAGCTCTGGATGATTGATTTCATGACCTTCTTTGTGGAGTCAGTTCATACAAGCCTCTTCCCAGTGTTAATGTATTCTCCCAAAAATGCAGGCTGGGTCTATCCCAGGTCATAGGGAAAAATTATCCCAGCCCAAGAAACCAAGGAGGTTTCTGTCCCTCTCTTAACAGTATACTCAAGGAGAAACAAAACCAGAAAACCAAAACATTCGGTTGATCTTTTTTTATTGCTGGGGCTTAATTCAGTCACAAAAATATCCCAGTCATACAAGTGATAGTAAATACTGTTGTTGGGGGGGAGGAATACAGCAGCTTACTGCAGCTTAAAATGATATTATGAAATCTGGGTCTTCAGATTCTTCTGTCAAGCATAGGACATCATGGGTGAATAACATTCCCTTTAAACCATACCAAATATACTGTATGGTTAATTAAATGTCATCTAGAAATACATTAGAAAATTTCTTATTCCTTCATGAAAAAAATGGGAAAAGATTTTTGCTGGCCATGTGAAGACAGGATTATTGAAAAAGGAGTACATAAAAATCAACTAAAATGTAAATTGTGCTATAATAAGCTGTTCAGAGTAGTTTCAGTCTAATTCCCACTGAAAAGAAGTGGGATGAATTGAGACAACACAAGTCTCTGCGTAAATATTTCTGGAAATACAGAAGGAGGAATGGAAACTTGGTCATAAATTTGCCAAAATGAATAGAAGGTGTCATTAATGTTTGCTCTCTCTGCATGAGCCATGGGTTCTTCCTCTTGGGGGAATCACAGTGGAAAACTGTAAACAAATTTTTCTGCACAGCATCATAAAATAAACTCCCAGCTCTGTATTCGGTGCCAGAGACATTGCCAGGCAACAGAAAATCATTGCTCTATCTTGAGAGAATGCCCTGAATTTATTATTTTTAGGCCATCCATTAGTGACAAAACTCAAAGTTTCGCCCAGGTTTTATTCCAGTGAGCCCAACCTAGAAGCTAAACAGATGTCCAGAAATGTCAGCAGTTTCAGAAACTCCAATCTCTTTGCTTTACCACACTTTGTAGCTACTGAGTGACAACAATCAGTAGGAAGCTTACAGGAATTAAGAGTTTGGCTGTGCCCACTCGGCATTACCCAGAAAAATTACCTGAGTATTACCTGAAGGGATGCCCCATTTGGAGCTTCAAGGGGATCTGTGGTGGAAAATTCCCTGCTGAAATTTCCCCACAGGCTCTGGACACACCACCACACCTGGGGAACACACTGGGCACATGCAGCAACTGTGGCACAACCTCCACAGGAACCCAGTCTTGGTGACAGGGAAGCCACCACATCCCTCAGCAAATATTTCCAGTGCTTAATAATCCTCACGGTTAAAATAACCCTCCTTTTCCTTCTTTCTTGAATTTATAGCTCCCAGTCCTGGAAACTTTAACATTAATTACCTTTTTTTGCTTAAAATATTTTGAGAGCAAATGCTCATTCTTTCCTAAGCTTTAATTGGAGAGGAGATGACTTTGAAAGGTTCAAGACTTTCAAGCAAGCAGTAAAGGCACAGCTCTACCAGAAGCTATAAATTTAGTGCAGGGTTAATGAGGATTATTTACATGCAGAGGTGTATTACATGATTGGAATTAATTATCCTCTTTAACTTCAGGATTTTTAAATCCCAAACAGAAAGTTTCTCAGTGAGTAGCAATGACAAATTTCTTCCTTTTCAAATGCTTCCTTTCAACTGTGAATGCACACAGCACCTTTGAACATAAATCTAAGAACAATTAGGCCCCATGGATGGCACTTTTAAATATTAAATGCTCTTCTCAGTACTTTATTTTGTTCACCACTGGCTAAAAGCATGCTTCCAGCCAGATTTTTCAGTTTAGGTGGCCAGTGATAATCTGATAAGCTGTGGTTAACTCCAGCACTTGCCATGGTCTCTCCACACCCAGCAGCTGCACCCTACTGACATATGGAGGTGCAATTAGGTTAAGCCCAGCTCTTAATCACTGTACACAGAAGCAAGTGCTGTCCTGTGCTGGCAGAAACTTGGGCTGTCCTTGGTGTCTGCACCTGAGTGGGAAAAGGTAGGAAGAAAAGCAACCATGTCACCCTCCATGTGCTGGGACCTACTGCTGAAAATGAGAACAACTCCTGACGTAGTATCTGCAATGCTCAGCACATGTGCTGGTCCAGGGCACCTCCTGACAGCCTCTACCTGCAAGGATTTTTGCACGTACCTGGCTGAACCTTGAAACTGCATGAAGAGCCACTTGTGGCTAAAGAAAATGAGCCACCTCTCAGCAGGAGAGTGAGTGAAACCCAGCTTGCTCCCTGAAAGGCTGGGCTGCAGCAAAGACAGGAGGAAAGAAACTACCTGGGACTGAGGAAGGTGAGGAGGGGACAGCAGGGAAAGCAGAGAAGAGAGAGGAGGGAGGAAGAGAAGAATCACAGAATGGTTTGGATTGTAAGGGACCTTAAAGGTCATCTAATTCCAGCATCCCCTGCCATGGAAGGGAGGAATGAAGGGAAGGAAGAAATCTGTATGTCGTTAGAAATAGCATTGACAATTCTATACAGACTGTAATGACTCTGAAAGACCCAATTAAGGCAATGGAAATGCAGAACCAGTAATGCAGAGATGAATCATCTGACCTAAAATAGAGGGAATGATGAAACATAGGAGGGAACAAAGTGTGTCATTTTAGCTTTTACAGCAAAATAATTCCAGACATAATCTCTCAAAAATATTTGGCCAACAGAAACTGTAAGACAGTGCTGGTTACTGCAGCTCTGTGCAGGTACATTGGAGAATTTATCTCTTACAAGCTAACATGGACAGCTCTGCCCTTCTGCAGGTCTCAGACACAAAAGCCAGGCAACACCCAAGTACAACACATGCCAGCCCATCTCCCAGAGTGGCACTTTCAGTTAAAGATATAAAATAAATCAAAAATCAGATTATCATCTTTTTTTAAAATAGGATGTCAAATACTCTATCAATTCCCAGGTCCCACTGTCACTTTTTTTCTTCAAGTGTGGTCCTAAAAAATAAAATGAGACCAGAGAAGCTCTCAGGTCTGCAGCAGTTGGGAAGCAATGGGGAAAAGTTTCCAATGAAGAGANGAGAGGAGAGGAGAGGAGAGGTGAGGAGAGGAGGAGAGGATTTCAGTTGCACATCACACATTTCTGCAGATTCCTGGGAAAAAATATGCCCTTCAGTAACTGGGCAGTCCATTGACAAGACTGCAGGAGTCAGATTCCTCAAATACTCTAGATTAGCCTGGCAAATGCTAATTTCTCCTGCTAGTGTGCCAGGTTCCAGCTGCAATTTACCTCTATGCCGTCCTTGCAGCATGACACCCTCTGCCTTTTCCCACTTCATCGTCTACACATGCAAAGGGAAATTTGTATTTTCATCATGGCCTCTCCAACAGGGAACTTCCCTTCTGCATTTAAAGACAACTTTACTAACACTTTGTGCCACTCTGGAAATAGGAGGAGACCTCAAGAGGAGAAAGAACAGCTTCATACACTGAAATGCCAAAGCTGAGTCCTTCTATGCCACTTTGAGATTCTCAGTATCTTCTGTGATTTAATTAGCCATTAATTGGCCAGATAAGTGCCATAGTCTTTTAGCCCAGCACCAAAATACACCTGCATAACCTTGAAGGCAACTTCAACCCAAGGCCCAATGTCAACATAAATTTTTCTTAGTCCAGAGTCATCAGCTCTCACAGCTAGTGAAATCTGCAGTACAGACAATAATGCTTCAGACACACAAACATCACAAAATACAAAAATAAAAAAAGCTTAAAGCCAGATTTGTCTGCATATCTTTATCCTTTGTGCAATTACTCTGATTAGCTCTGAGTAGATCTGGATAGTTCTGCCTATTAAAACTTTTTTTTTGGTAGCTTAAGAGATTTTTGCCCCTCAAGAAGGTCCATGACAACACTTAGAAAGATGCTGTAAGAAGTCATCAAGTGTGTGACAAACAAAACAGTGCAGCTCATGTGTGGGATTTTACCATCAGGGTTGTTTTCAAACAGAAACACTTGTGCCATGGCTCTCCAGGACATATTCTTGTGGCAGTGGTCACACGTGACCCAGAGCTATGACCTCTGTGAACATAACTAAGGGAAAAACATTGGAGAGATGTCATTTGTATCACTGAGAGAGGAGAAGCCAACTGTGTAATGGTACAGACAAATTTTGTCTCTTCACATTCAGAATTCAAAGTTGTATGTATGCACAGGGCTGTGCCAGCACGTGTAGCTCCCAAATCCCTGGAATAGAACATGTTATAGCCAGTTTGGTCCCCAGCAGGATGCTGGTTCTGGAGAGAAAATCAGCTTCTCTCCTTCTCACACACATCACTGGCTCCTGTGTAATGAACTGCCACAGGGAACTGGGGGAAAGAGTGTTAAACTGACAGAAAAGCAGGTCAGGCGAAAAAGCCTCTTCCAGCGCACTGCTTCTGTCCTTCAGAACTGTAAAGCAACCCTTAATAAATAAATCCCCATTCTGTTTGGGGGCTGAATTCATCATGCATAGAATGTAATTTTATAGTCCAGAACTGACAATAAATTCAGTCAGAAACCTGAACATAAAGACATCAATAATTCTGTATCTTGGCTATTTTTGCTATGCCACTTGAGTTTTCCCCTCAGTAAAGAATAAATCCATGTGGAGATGACATCAGTCAGAGAGCCCAGGCCATAGAAATGCAAAGCTGACCCTCAGCTGTCACAGCGCAGAACTTCTGTTCATGACCTGAAAGCAAGTGTTATTTTCTCATCTCACACCATGGGCATGTATAGTGCACAGAAAGGCACAAGAAAAAGTCTCAAGTTGTTATAAATTGCAAATTCTCCTTGAAAAACACATTTTGTCATCTAAGAACCAGCATGTTAACATCAGAAATTAAATTAGTGACACAACAGCACCCTGGCATTATCTGATAAAACAAAGAAACAAAAGCATATTTTTTCAGTAAGCCAATACCTTTACTTCCTAACTTCTTCACTCTTTACTTGACAAGAACTTACCACAAATCACTTCTAACACTTGGATACAATTGCTGAAAAGAAAAATAATCTACTCAACATACACCACATTTTTCCAGCATCTCAGCAATGCACAAACACAAATGGACTCGTTGAAATTCTGGAAATTGCTGTCCATCTCTGTGGAATCTCTAACCCCAGAAGATTGTCATTTGAGGCCACGCTGACTGAGACAGGAATGAAAGCACCGAGCTCCCTTTTCCAGCGTACCATAGCCCTAATAGCTCTTTGGTGCTCTCTCTGATTCACTTACACAAACCTTCTCCAGAACTGAGGCTACAGCCACGCTGCTTTCTGCCAAGAAACTCAATCCCCTAAAGCCACATTTACAGGAAAGCAGGACATTAACAGAATTACTGTACTAAAGCAAAATTTTGCACCATCATTCCGCTTGTTCTTCCTGGAAATTAACTTTGTTAAACACGAACCAAAACATAAGTGTTCCTATTTATATTTTTTTTTTTATTATAAGCACCAGAAAATTATTTTGTCTTGCTTTTCCTTGCTTGAACTTACTGTCTGGATAGAATTATAGAAAATGCTTGCCATATCATCCATCTCTCCATTTAGTTTTTCCTGAATTTCTTTACATACACAATCAGCTGGGATGAACACACTTGTAACTAGGAAACCAAAGCCACTTTTTAATATTCTTACACACTTCCACTGTAATCAGAATACTCAGGATTTTAATTTTAGAAGGCTCAGACACCAAACTCCAGCTGAAGTTATGCAGAGCTGGGAGAGCTGCTAACACAAAATTGCACCCTATCTGCTGCGCTGTGACAGATTTTCTATTTCAATTGCTCCTGCAGCTTTTCATCAACGTGGTTTTTAGAAATACCCACGAATTTGCAACCCCTTACTAGCTGCAAATGAAGACTTTTTTATGCTTTAAGTGCAGCAACCCATGACTGTCTGCCCACTTAGAGAAAACGTGCACCAATACCTGTGGCTTATTTGTCTCTGAATCATTGTCCAACCTGTGGAAAAAAATCTCCTTTTTAAATAGGAATGTGTTTCTTGCTTTTGAACAGATTTCTAGGTTAATATTGCCACCCAGCTTGTCACTGTCTGGCACCATTTAGCTGAACCTGTCCAAGCTGTTGCATGTGGGCTCCAAGTGGAAAATATTAACTAGATTGTGCTATTTGCAGAAGAACGAGGCTGACAGGTGAAAAAGCTCATGACTTGGCACTCAGAAGCAATACCAGGAATGAAGGCAGTTTTACATTATTCTGTATTATAGTAATTCTCCTGGTAAGAAATTTACATCTTCAGGAAGAGTTTTGTCTGTGTGCCTTGTATCACCAGTAATAGAAATACTGCAATTTTTTTAATGTTCACGTTGTGTGTCTCACTGTCTGGTTTTCCCTCTGAATACTGGGAACTGTCTCTGCTTTCATGACAAGACAAGTGACAGGTTTTAACTCGAAAAAGTAAGATTCCTTACTTAACTACTAGTATTTGTTACAGGAAATGTCATCTGGACATGTGAGAAGAAATAAATAAAAAAACCCAGGTACCCTTTTCCATGCACAACTGTCAGCAATGAGAAACTGGTGGAAAATTCTGCGTTTGCATTTTGGCAAGCCATTAAGTTTTGGCAGAATATTTGGAATCAATGAAGCCAGATCTCTGGAGTTCCCAGGAACATCTGCTGCATTCAGAGGCATGGGTTCATTCGAGTGTGTTCTGTGATCCCAAGTAACTGTGCTCCACATCCCAGAAGTTCTGGGATAGAAGCTGGTATCTGAAGGAATGGGGTAACAGCCACAGCATCTGCTCCACTGATAAGATTTTCAGGGCCAGAGAGACAGAAGGCAGTTTCTCAGAGATTAATTATCTCCCTCTGCAATATGTCCTTGGCAATAATTGGCTCCAGAGGATTTGGTGAGAAACAAGAGACAAAGCCCTGTGGCTGGGGCTTTGCATTTCTGCTTTTAGAGCAGTTACAGGAGAAGCTTGGAGCTGGAAAAGCCCCACTGCCAAGGGGGAACAGTGCTCCAGCAGGATACACTCCCAAAGCCACCAGAGTACACAACAGATCTCTCTGCATGGGCAGAAGACTTGAAAAAAATTTACCAAGATGAAAAATGTTAGCATCTCCATCTAATCAAAATTCTCCCATTGAAATGAAGCAACTTCTTCTGTCCTTTTCCTCGCTCCTCCCTCAAAATCAAACTCCTCTCTGCAAAACTCTTTCCCAGCTGCTAATAGAGTGCCTCAGGGTATCTGAGCTACTTCTAGGGCTCTCTGCAGAAAAAGAACCTGATGTCATTAGATTTAAATTAATCACACAAGGTCCAAATCTTCACTAAAGAAAATTTTAGGGTCTCTACATGTAAAAGAGCTGAAACTACAGATCTATAAAAAAGACAGATTAGCTGCAGGATATGACTTTATTCCAGCTATTTTTATATTGAAAATGTTATTGTTAAAAACGCTGAACTATTCAGAGTACACAGCTTTGCCCTTTACTGCAATATGTACACCACAAAAAGCAGTAATTCTCATACTTTCAACCAATGCAAGTGTTTTAGCTTTTACATGTTAATTTGCTCACAATGCCCATGCATAATTATCCTTTATTTTCTTTAAAGTTTCTTTACATTCTACATTTTGCAGGGGCTCCAGTTTTTAACAAAATTCCAGTTATAAAGCTTGTGGGCAAGAATGATCCAAAGTTAATCTGAGAAGTTATTGGATACTCCAAATGGAGAACAAACCTTATACTTAACAAACATGCACCTGGTAATAACAGCTGCAACCACACATTCAGATGAAAAATATATCAAACTAAGCCCTCCATCAAATAATCTAAAATTAGAAATGTTGGAAAATATGTTCATAAACAAGATAATCTTGAGGAACCAGAATACATTCAAATAATTTGGAATAGAACATTTGACAAAACTAACCTACTTACAGACAGCTTAAACCCTCAATAATTCTACAGAATTCCTTCCCTAGATTTCATTAGAATGAAGAAAAATCTGATTTAGAGGCATATAAGGCATCCATAATTTTTAATAACATCAAGTCAATCATGAAATACAGTCAGATTATGTCTTTTTGAATCACAGAATCTTGGAGGATTGTATTCAAAATTTTCTCAAATCATCTGTTTGTAAGAACAACAAAACTATACAACCTCAGAACGTTAAGGGTCGGAAGATCACCTCATCCCACCCCCCTGCCATGGCAGGGACATCTTCCACTGTCCCAGGGTGCTCCAATCCCCATCCAACCTGGCCTGGGACACTTCCAGGGATCCACAGCAAGCCAAAGCTTCTCTGGGCACCCTGTGCCAGGGTCTCACCACCCTCAAAGTGAAAAATTTCCTCCTAATATCTAACTTAAATTTTCCCTTTTCCCAGTTTCTATCCATTCCCCCTTGTCCTGTCACTCAGTTCCTGATGAAGAGCTCTTCTCCAGCTTCCTTGCAGGTCTTTTCAGATTCTGAAAGGTGTTTTGAGGTCTCCACACAACCTTCTCCAGGCTGAACACCCTGACTTTCCCAGCCTGTCTCCCTAGGGGAGGTGCCCCAGTCCTCTTATCAACTTTGTGGCCTCTTCTGGACTTGCTCCAACAAAATTATACAAGTCACTCCATGGGCTCTGTTCTACTGGCTCCACTTTCACTAGGCAACCTGACAAATTAAAAATATTGCTAATAAATACCTGCACAGCAAGAAACACACATGTGTAAGAACACCTTTCAGCAGGGTAATTTTGGGACAGAGATCCTCCATCTGTGCCACAGGCCCTTTACGAGAAGCACAGATGAGAAATTATGCAAGAACAGCTTCTGCTTGGCTGGGAAGTAAATGAGTACACATGACAGGAGAAAAAAAAAAAAGAAGAAAAAGTTATCAGGGCCTTGATTTCCAAGCTCAGGTTAGATTCCCAAATCCTTCCCTGGCAGCACAGCCACCATCACTGCACAAACTGGTTTATGGGAACAGATGCAACTGCTTTCCCAGTATTGTTCACAGCAGCCCCTGTGCCAGAGCAGTTGTCTGCACACCCGTACAGCAAACCAGACCAGGGAACTCTTCCAGACAACACCAGAGCTTGCTGGGGTTTTGTGCTGGCTCACACAGCCACACTAGCCTCAGGGCATGAGTCCCTGAGTGAAAAAAAAGCTCACTCCTTTCACAAGCAGCTTCCCAAGTTTCCAAAGTTACCAAAAGAGCCAGCAATGACACAAAAACCCCAAGATCTAGAGAGGAAAAAAAGGAGCCAGATCCAGTAAGGTACATCGCCTTCCCTTGTGTGGGTTTTAGCCCATCTGCAACAAAACCTTGGCAAAAAAGGTTTAAACGCATCCCTAAACACATTCTAGGGATTCTACAGCTGCTTTGGAGTATTTGTGACCTAGGTGGGATATCGAAAAGCACACTGAAAACATGTATGGAATTAGATACTAATCTCTAGAGCTGTCCTTAATGAAAAGATAATGCTTCAGATTAGCTTTCGACAAAGAAGAGAAATCTTGTAATTCTTAATTTCTATTTTAATATTGCATTTTGACACATAAAGCCCTATTCAGGTATTTAATTCAAAGCAAATAATCACGACGAGAAGCCAGCCTAAAGCAATGATAATGGCCATTGTAATTTTATCAAATCGCATCAAGAGGAGTGAGTACAGCAGTTACAAACAGCCTGAGCCAAAACCCACCAGAATCTGGCATTTGTGTCCCTGATGGCAACGGAGAGCTGTGGGCTGGCATGGGAGGGGGACAGTGGGTGGCTTTTGAGGGGCATGGTGGTGGCTTTTGAGTGGGACAGGAGTAGCTTTTGAGTGTTTGGGGGGATGGCTTGTGAGGCGAATGGAGGAGGTTTTTAAGGGACAGCAGGTGGTTTTTGAGGGGAATGGGGTGGCTTTAGAGGGGGACAGTGGGTGGCTTTGGAGGGGTTGAATGGGGAGCTTGTAATGGGGCAGTGGGTGGCTTGGGAGAGTTGGTGACTCTTGATGGGGACAGCGGTGGCTTTTGACGGGGCCAGAAATGTGAAGGGTCGGGGGGTGGCATGTGAGGGACACCCTGGGTGGCACTAGGCACGGTGCTTCTTCACAGACCACACTGGGTCTTAGCCCCGCACTTAAAATAAACACAGCACGAAAATAAGAATAGTAAGAACAATAATAACCACCGTAATAAAAACTCACGACGAAGCCATTCCGGTGAATCGCACGCGGGGTCCCCCCCACACACACGCAGCACACAGGCCCGGGGGCGGCGGGTGCGGGTTACCACAGCNGCTCCCCCCCGGCCCGGCCAATCGCGGCGCCGCGCACGTGACGAGCGCTCCCCGCGATGACCTCATCCCTCGGTTGTGGGATGACGTCAAATTCAAGATGGATGGAATCA
>VWYI01004817.1:95090-122621 GCA_013399455.1 Anthoscopus minutus | reverse complement strand
TTTTTCCCTCTTTCCTCCTTCCCCCCCCTTCCTCCACCGAGCGGGGATGCGGCTCACGCGCGCATGCGCCGGTTTCGTAACCGTAACTCTTCCCCCCCTCGTTGGCGGGACGCGGCGCAGGCGCCCCGAGCGGGCGGGAGGTGCCCACGGCCGCCGCCGCCACATCGCCCTCCCCGCCTGGGCCCGAGCCCCGAGGGGGAGGCGCGGGGGAAGCACTCAGGGCGCATGAGCGCGGCCGGCAGCGATGGAAGGAAGGATGGATAGATGGATGGATGGATGGATGGAAGGAAGGCGGGGAGAGGCGGGTCGGGAGCGGAGTTGGGGGGGCTGGAAGCGGCGCGCCGGCCTCCGGCTGCCCTGGGCTGCGGCGCCTCAGGAGCCCGTTACCCGCTGCAACGGGCGTGGGGGCCGCGAGGGTCCGGCCGCCTCAGGGCGTGAGGGACCGGTAGTGTGAGGCATATCAGGCACCGGTGGTGAGAAGGACCGGCCGCTGGAGGGGTGTGAGGGACCTGCGGTCCGGCGCTTCGCCCTCCGCTGGCGGCTCCAGGCTCTCCGCCCCGCTCCGAGCGAGGTGTAAAACACAAGAGAGGCGCCGGGAGGGCCGTGGCTCGGTGACACGGCTCCTCCCGAGCGCTTTCCATCTCCCCCAGCGAGGTCCCCGCGTGTAAGTGCAGGCAGGTACCAAACCTCATCAGTGTCTGTCAGTACAGAAAGGGGAGGTGTCAGAGGATGGACCGGGCTCTGCTCGGTGGTGGCCGGCGATGGACAGAATCTGGTCCACGGAAATTCCACCTGAACATAAGAACCTTCCTGTGCAGGGACCGAGCACTGGACAGATTGTCCAGAGAGGCTGTGGAGTCTCCCTCACTGGAGATATTCCGGCACCATCTGGACACAATCCTGTGCCGTGTGCTCTGGGGTGACCCTGCTGGAGCAGAGAGGTGGGAGTGGGTGACCCACGATGCTCCCTTCCAGCCTGACCCATTCTGTGGTTCTGTAAACAAAGTGTGGCTTTGCTGGTCCGAGCACTCTTGGGCAGGATTATGCATCAGCAGCATGAAGCACATTTCACACCCGGGTGGGGAAATCCGCAGTGCTGGGCTGTGCCTGTGCAGACAGTTGTGGAAGGTGTTTTACCTGGTCACAGCTGTCAGAACTTTACTATAATCCTGCGTAAAGTCCATGCTGATGTTATGTTCAGATTGGATGAGGCTTGTGTAAATAAACAGGAGAAAAAGGAGTTACTGTTAGACAGGAAATAATTGTGGAATGTGTGTGTGCTGAGTAAGCTCATCTTAATAATTAAATAGCAATTGCTTTAGTAGCTCTTTTTCTGTAGTTGGACTCCCAGTGGAAGTAGGTAGGTAGGCTGTACATGCAAGAAAAGATTGTGATAAGTTACACAATCACAGAGCCTTTTGTGAATACACTGAATATCTTGCAGTTAAATTAAAATTAATATTTTATCCTTAGATAAATTAACCTGAAACTCGATTTTTTTTAATGTATTTTTGTACAGGAAGTCTTTTGATATTAAATCAGGAGTAGTAAATACACACTGCAGATAAATCTAGTACTGTTTTATGTGTAGTTGTATGTTTTATGTATTGTTCTGTTTTGACTTTGCTCAAACTGACAAAGTGCTCTGACTAAAATGTTCCACCAGCGTTATGCTCATCCTCTTGAGGGGAAGTTTGGAGCAAATTTAAGCAACTGTTTTTATAAACCTTGTTAGCCAAAAAACCCAAATTATGTGGCCATCTCTTGGGTGAAAGGGGATCTGACACCCTTTCTCTCAGATGTGTGTTTCACTCATACGCTGTAGAGTTGCAATTTCTTAAGAATATTTTGTTTACCTGTGGAAAGTCCGCCCATCCTGACTGGATTGTGACCATTTCAAGAACTGTCATTTACACGTTCTCAGTAGGGGCTTGCAGGGAGATGTCACAAATTACAAGTTTTCAGCTGCAGAGCCAGACCAGGAATCTTTGAGGATTTCACCACTTGTTAGGTCCCCTGATTCCGCTTTAATGTTCAAGGTAACTTATCCTTTTGCACATATTAGCATTCTTTTTGAATATAAAACATGCAGCAGCTTTTAAGTTCCCAAAGTGCTTTCTGTGCTGTACATTCAATGATAAATGTGACAATGTTTGTGCCTGTGCTTCCCGCTGTGTAGGTTCCAAGTGCCAGGGTGACACTGTCACATCCATCTCACAATGAGAACCCTCTGGGTCACTAGAAGCTCTATACTACGAAGAAATTAGGTTTTCTGAGGTCATGGGGTGGGGTTTTTTTTGTGTGTGATGCTAGAGAATACTTGCACACAGAGAAGTAAGTGCTCTGATCGTCTTTGTAGTGATGGCTGATCACACTTTCCTCAAAATTAGTTAGGGGCAGGTCAGCATTTGGATTTAAAAAGACAACTTCACAGAAAACCTTGACCTTTCTTACTGGATTGAAGTAGTTTTGTTTTGAACTTCAGGATCTGTGAAGCAGTTACTGTTGAAAACCAACTCTGTAGCTTTCAGGGTTTTGAAATTTAGCTTCATCTGCAGTGCATGAGCAAGTGTGCACTCAGAAGGGAGAGGAAGTTGGGCCGTAATCAGCACAAGGTTTGTTCTGCACTGGGAGGGGCTGCTCTGTGAGTCACATGCTCCAGTTGCAACAATTTCAGCTCTCATTAAACTTTTGAGCAACTGAGTGCCTTCATTTTGAAATCGATCCCATATAATGATCTGATATCCTCAGAAAGAAACAGAAGTCTTTGGAAGCAGGTAGACTGCAATATGCCCTGCTTTAAAATAGATGTTCTGTGCAGGGGGAGTTTCCTTCCCAAATATTTGTTGTAGTTTAATATTAGTCTTTGTACTGTAGTGTTTCCATTTTTTTTCCCCTACTGATTATATTAAAGACATCAGGTCTTTTATATTTTCTTTCAATCAGCAGTGAAATAAAAAGAAATTTATTGTCTTTTTGTATTGACTATGTATTTTGTTGTTCTGGAACACTTCAAGCATATTTTGTGAACAAGGAAAGCAAGTGTTGAGCAAGTGTTCAATCTTCCTAAGAAACTCCTTCTATCTCCACCCCTATCAGTTCATCAGTCTTGCTGTCCATCACAAATATAAGTTTTAAAGTCATCTGGTCCTGATTGTTGAGGGGTTTTCCCTCAGATGTAGTGAAACACCACATCTTTCTTGTGCAAATTCTTTCCATGCAGTCTGTGATGAAAAGACATGAAAAATCCTTTGGCCGAATATATATATATGTGTATATATATATGTATGTGTGTGTGTGTATTTAAATGGTGCAAAATACTTCCTTTGATAATATACAATTAAATTGCATTGTTTGGGAAAGGAAGAAATATTTTTCCCTTTTTTGTCTGGGAGCATTAATCTCCTTATCCAAGGTTTATCCTACCTCAGTACTGAACAGTGTGGGGAACATTAAGGTTGCAATTCATTCTGATCAGCCTCTGACAAGCTGTGGTTACTGCAGGGACAGTTCTGACACAGGGCACAGTGAGTGTCCCACTCCCTCACAGTCTGCTCTGGACACGTTTGTGAGTATCCTCAGAGCACTTCTAAAAAACAATGTACTTGGGACAGAAAATATGCATCACAAAGCCCCTTTTAATGTAAAATTAAGAGCCATGGAAGGAAAAGCAGCAGAATTACAGTGATTTCTAATCACTGCAGCACTCTGTCATAACCAAAAGGAATTTGTTCATTCTGTACCAAGGCATAACTCTGGTATGTCATGTAACTGAGTACAGTCCTTCAGCTGTTGAGGTTAAGTGCCAAATTTCTTGGAATTCCAGTAAAAATATGACCATCTCTATTCTCATAAATACTTTTGATGATTAAAGAAAATACGGTGCTCTTGTTCATGGAGCTAGATTTTTTTAATAATTTTTTTTAACTGTGTAAGACATAGCCTACCTTCAGTTGCTTGTGGACTTGGAGTAGACTGAAAATCTTCCCCATGCTATTCCTGAGCTTGTAAATCTTATAAGTTAAAACTCAAGTGAAATTGCTGTTGTCTTTCCTGTATCATCTTCCCATTTTCTTGGCTAGAATCAGTTATGGCTGAATGACATTTTCTTTGGATCCCTTCAGTGGGAGGAAGATATCTGAATTACAACTTTCTCACAAGGCAATTTTTTAGGCTCAGCTTTTATATTTTGCATTTTTCAGATTAAATGTATGGCCTTTTCCCCTCATGTCTCATTTTCTTAAAGAAACCTTAGTGTAAACACTATTCTGTTGATAGAAAAGTACCTTACATGGGTATGTGGCTTCTCTTCCCATCCAAAATACACTGTACCCGTAAAAAGCATCATTGTAGTAATAGAAATATGACCACAATTAGGGTTTGTCACTTTTACTACGCCAGCAGAATTAAGAGCTGTATGTAGACAAGTTTTTATTGTGAATTAGACCAGTTAATGTCTCATCTAGTAAAGCAGATGACTGAATATTATTCCATTTGTTAAGTATATCTCAGTATTGTCAATACAAGAAGAAAATCAACCTGTAGAAATAGTACAAGTGTACGCATTTGGTCTACAGTTCTTCAAATTTCATGCATCTCTTACCAAAAAATGACAAGAAATATTTCTGAGGATGAGATTTCTGTAGGTGTTTAAATTTGATGGCCATCAAGCTTTTCATACTTGTACCATCAGAGAATTTATATGCAACATTACAAAGCAAATGTTGCTTTGTATTTTGCAGTACAGAACACATTTCAAGGGAATGAAAAATGAAGAACTCCTAGAGAAAGGTGTTTTAAAACTTTTTAATAATTTGTTTGAGTTTACAGCAATTTGGATGCTGAGTTACACACCTTTTAGTCGAGGGATGGAGGCCGGGACAAATATCTTATTGGATTGTGTTTGATGTGATTTAATCTTCACTGAATGTTTCAGGAGGAACTTTTGAGAGCTCCCAGCCAGCATTTCCCTGCCTGTCCCTTCCATCCTTTAGCTGGATCTGCTCGGTGTTCTGACACAAGGCAGCCCTTGGAGCAGGAGGAGACACGGGCTGCTCCTTGCAGGAGCAATCCCTGGTTGGACTGCTCTGAGAGTAAGATGAAATTGCACCCTGAGCTGCTGCTGGGTTGTAAACAAGAATGGGAATGACAAGAGGAGCTTTGTACTCTGACATTCTGTAGTTTGCTGCACGTCAGGCAGAGCTATTTTAAGTGTCAGAACATGAAACTGAAGGTATGATCTGAATGTGAAAAGTAGCCTCTAATTTCTAAGTGAATTTCATGTCTGTGTCTGGGTAACCGCTAATTATTTGTCTATAGCGTAGGGCAAAATAGATTGCAAAATATTCAAACTACAAGTAGGTTTGGATTAGAAAACAAGTTCTTTACTGTGAGCATGGTGAGGCACTGGCACATGTTGCCCCATCTCTGGAAGTGTTCAAGGCCAGTTTGGATGGGGCTCTGAGCAACCTGGCCTGGTGGGAGGTGTCCCTGCCCATGGCAGGGGGCTTAGAACTGGATAACCCTTGAGGACCCCAAACTCTTCTGTGATTCTGTGGTTATAAAATTTCTTAATTTTCTTTCCCTAAATTTCTGCTTTTATATGTGTGGAGAATAAGTAGGTAGAAATTAGTCCATCAATTTCACACACTAGCAAGCATGTTATTTATCTGATTTTATGCCTGTCTTCATACCAGTGAATCTTTCTGTGCTGCTGACCTACTGGAAATGAGAAACGTTTGTCTTTATGGAGAAAGTTAACAGTGCTGTCTGCAGCAGAAAACAGCAATAGCAGTGAGATCTCATTTCATTAAATCCTGGAAGACAGAATCCCCAAAATTGCAGCAAGAGATTATTTAAGTATTTATATAGAAAAAGATTATAGAAATGCAAACAATATTCCTGTGTGGGTTTGCAGCTTTTACCTACAGGTTTTAGGGGTATATAGGGGGATGTGTAAATCTCTATGTGCTGTATGAGAGTATCTGTGTTACAAAGGCTGTTGATGGGAGAAGAGACATTTTGTAAACTGTTGTCAAACTCAAATCATAAAATCCAGCATAAGGTCCTTGAGTAGAAGCTTAAGCAGTGTAGGTTCCTTTTTCATCTGGACTTGTGACAATTAAGGGAACTTTCTACTCCTCTGATGTCTGAAACAGCACCAGAATTGTCAGAGCCATCAGATCCTCAGGAAAGCACTCAAATGGATGCAACATTCCTACATTTTCCAGGGGATGCCCCAGGAAGTCACTTGTGTTTTTTGGCTGAGTTTTATAATCCACATTTCTTCACTTTCTTGGTGGGTCTGTCCCTGCCATGGTTCTTGTGTGTTTTCCCTGTATAAACCCCTGTTCAGTCTCTGTTTCTTCTGTGTGTTTCCTTCTCCATCCTCGTATTCTCTGCTTCCACCTGCACTTTCTCACAGCCCTGGCACCTCCTTGCTGCAATACTGCATCTCACTGGAGATGAGATGTTCAGAATATCATTTTTCCCACTGCCCCCCCAGCATGCTGTTAATGGAGCTTTAGCTGACAGTGATTTCCTTACCATGGAAGTCAGAAGGCAACATCGTCTCCTAGTTGCTCATGTATTTTAAGGTGTAGCTGTTACACTGAAACCACACATAAATATCTGCCTGATTCTGTCTGTAAAGTTTTAGCTGTAAAGTCAGTGGCTCTGTTGTTTCTAAAGGTGAAATTTCAGATGGAGGAGGCTGATGGAACAACTTCTGACAAAGAATGGGCAGATGCATGGCTTCTCTTGATGGAAGCCTGATGCTCATTTGACCTCTCAGTGAGCTGTAAGCTCCCTATCCTAGAAAACAGCAACCATATTTAAACATCTGGAATGGTTTTGTTTATTTGTTTGTTTCCGGCTTAATTTTAAGGAGTTGGATCAACTCACTGGGAGATCAAATGAGCAGCAGAGCTGGTGAAAGGAAGGAGAGAGTAGCACAGGGCTGGGAGGAGGAGATGTGAGAGAAACAGAGGAAAGAAAGCACAGGGAACTACCACTTCAAAGGGAGGTTGCTGTTGAAGATTAAGAAACTGTTGGGCCTAAGATTAAGCTTTTTCACCCTTGTGAAGAGCTTTTCTGAGATTTATTTTATTTTACAAAAGTTACTTTGAAATAGTAAAGGCATCTTTTTCTATCCTTGTTCAAAATATAAAATAAAAACAATCTTATACCAAATATGGTACTTAGGCTTTTTGAAATCTAGTTTTCTGAGATCAGTGGAGGGCTGTTGAAAGAGGGAATTAGAGGACTGGAACATTTCTCTTAGGAGGGAAGGCTCAGGGAGCTGGGCCAGTGCAGCCTGGAGGAGGGATGGATGTCTAAGAGGGGACGTCATTAATGTATTGGGGACGTCAGGAAGATGGACCAGGCTCTGCTCTGTGGTGCCCAGCAATTGAACAAGAGGTGATGCACAGAAATGATGCCCAGGAAGTTCCACCTGTACCTGAGGAAGAACTTCCTTCCTGTGCAGGGACCGAGCACTGGACAGATTGTCCAGAGAGTGTGGAGTCTCCCTCACTGGAGATATTCCAGAACCATCTGGACACAATCCTGTGCCGTGTGCTCTGGGGTGACCCTGCTGGAGCAGGGAGGTTGGATCTGGTGACCCACTGTGGTCCCTTCCAGCCTGACCCATCCTGTGATTCTGTGAAGGCTGACGCTAAAATCTCTTCTTGGCCTTCCAAAAGTTTCTGCTGCACTGGCCCTTCCTGGATCTGGAGTGTAAATTTAGTCACTGTTCCTCCTGAGGACCAGCAGCTGCTGTGGCATGAGGCACCTGCATACAGACTGGGAGATTTTCTGATGTGCTCCTGCTGTTTCCATGATGTCACCTGAACATCATGGAACATCATGTTTCCAGTCAGTAGTGAAGATGGCTGGAAAAAAAAGTTTGGAGACAATAAAAACAGATTATCTGGAGGAAAGATCTGAGGCAGTAAATCACAAAACAATCTGCAGCTGAGTACTCAAACTCCTGGAACCAAATCTGGTATTACAGGAGACTGCCAGAGTTGTGTATCTACACATGGTGCCAGGAAAGCTTTTGTATGAAGCTAAGCACAGGCAGCCAAGCACTGGCTTTGGGGAACCAGTTCTTGTCCTCCTATGGCTGGCTGTTCCTTTTGCTCTCTCTTCAGTTATACCAATGCAATAGTTCCTGATGTGGTTTACTATAAAATTTGAACAATGTTGTGGGTTTATTTCTTGTCTGTTCTGCTACATCATACAGGCCTGCAAATATTTGTACTGGCACAGCTGAAGGAGGAGTGACCTGCAGTGTGCAGGTAAGATGAGCACAAGAGAGCAGACATGACTTGAATCAACTTAGTTACTGAAAAGTGTTCATTTAGTGAAATTTTAATACATTGTACTCTGACTCAGGTATTCTTTGAGTTGACTCTTCTTTCTACTTCCAAGCATTTCAGTCTTCCACATGATCTGAGTAAATGTCTTAAGGTTCTGCAAAACAGTTCTGGTGTGTTTCTTGCTGTTGTTTAATTTCTCCCTGTTGTGTCTAAAGGCTATTAAGCTGAAAGTCAAGTGCTTGAATTAGGAAATACCAGGATTAAAGCTGCCTTTGGAGGATTGATTTGATCCTTTGCCATTTGTTTATGTTGCCAGCCTTAGTTACTGTTAAAGTGAAAGAGTTACATTTCACTGGAGCCTCCTTCACTGTGCTCGGAGCGGGACAGGGAGGGATGTTTATGTCTGTGGTGTTTAATGTGATTAATTGAAGTTGGAGGAATGAATAAGGAAACTGTGGCCAGAAGGATGGGTGACTGTTGGATTCTGCTTTAGTCCTGCAGATTTACACCACTCTCTACTGGTTTCACTGCACTGCTGCCTTAGTTGGGCAGAGGGACACATAGTAATTACATGGTGTTTATTCTGCCAGTTTTAAAAACACAGGAGCAAAGCAGATTAAAATTAAATATTTCAAAACATTTGACTAATACACTCTATTTCCACTGTATCCTTGAAGAGTGGTTTATGCAGCAGCTTCTGGTGGGTGTCTCTACACCACAGTTAAAGTTTCCTACGCTCTGTTGATCTGCTACCTCTATTTACCTTCTGCAGCTTGCATCCCAGAGGAATCACTTGAGTTTGCAAACTCACTTTCTTCCAGGTGGAGGGAAAGGGAAAGATGCCCTCCTGGAGCACTTATAACTCTGTAAGTGTTAATGGGTGCTCAGACCATGAAACTGGATTAGAGCCAGTCACACTCTGCCACTTTAAATTGCAGTGGCATCCACAAAGGATGAGGGTAATGAACCACCGTACTCACACCCCCACCTCCATCCTCTCAGTCTTCTTAAGTAAAACACAGAAGGCAAAACAAACCAGATTGCTTTCTCAAATTAAGGTTGACTGCACTGCTTTTTATAGATGGAGGTGTGGGGGAATTAGGCATTACAGCTATCTAAGGTGAGTTAAGGATAAATTAGTGTTTATGAAATGACACTGCAAGGCACTGAAATACTCAGTAAAGAATGATCTGGTGAGGAAACAGCATTCTGGTTTTGCTGTTGCCATGTCACTATGAACTCATTTGGTATTTTTAGGTGTAGAAGTGGTAGCTCAGTCCTTGATATGATCAGTGCCCTCACACACTGCATGCAGCATTTTTTAAGTAATTTCTCAATAATAGTAATTTAGACTTTTATCACTTATTTATACCCACTAGTTTTAAGATTTACCATCATCATTTATTAACCATGGGGTTATAGCTTCTCCATTATTGTTTCTTTTGTTTTGATAAACTTCACAGTTTTGCTTGTAAGCTGATGAACAGTGAAACCTTTTTGTTGTAGTTTCATACATCATGTACAGATGAAACTAAAAAGTATTTTCTCAAATCAGCTGTAAAAATAAGATAATTGCTTTTAACAGACACATCATTGACCTGTTTTACAACCACCATGGAGGCAGTGTAGAGAGTGTCCATTGAAAAAAGACGAGAATTTAATATTGTTGATTTCTCTGTGTGTGTTCGTGTGCACAGATACATAAATTGCAACTCCTGCCAAGAAGTTCTTTGTTTATCTTAAAACCTGATTATCTTCTTTTGTTAAGCTCTCATTGGGAGCAGTATATTGAGTTATCAAGACATCCTGCAGTATGGAGTGGGCTGTGTTTTGAAGCATGTGGATCATAGAAATTTCTGCACTGCAGCTTAATTTGTGCTTATTGTACTCTTGGATGCAGCCAAGGGTAACTGTTCCTCAGATATATGGGTTGTGGGCATAAAGTGCTCTAATGCTAATAAATGAAACGGGGATTTCAGTTCTCTGATTGCTTTTCATCCTGAGCAAAGCAATGCAGGGATACTTCAGTGAAAACTGACATTTCCCAGAAACCAGATCCTGCCAGTGCAGTTTTAAGTGACACATACAGTTAAAAGTAGATATTAACAGCACTTATTAAGCATAAGTAAACATGATGATGAATTTGGATTACAGACAATAATCCTGTTTCTGTCTCCCTTCCCCAAATTAATGCCCTTTCCATCATTCTGTTAAAAGTGACAACAAAACCCCCTTAATTTGTCTAGTCAGCAAGGAGACTGTCGGGGTTGCTTAGCCTCAGAAAGGTGAGTTGATACAACCAAGCTTTAGATACTTGATCCAAGAGTTTATCAATCCAGTTGTCAAGATAGATCTTCATAATAAAGCTGATGCAGAAAAAGAGATGATCACAAATGAAATGATTGAACTGTTCCTCCTTGTGGAAAGGTGTATTGCAGGAAGAGAACACAACCCATCCTTCCTTGCATCCATCCATCCATCCATCCATCCATCCATCCATCCATCCATCCATCCATCCATCCATCCATCCATCCCCAGCTAGTTAGGTGTAATATTCTTGTAGGATTAGCAATTAAAAGTATATTTGAAAGTGGGCAGATGAGCTGGCTCTTCCCATGCCTGTGCTTTTCTGGAGCTACCAGCAGTGTTTTCATTCCCAAACCTTTCCTCCACACAAGCTGTTTCTTTAATCCCATTTGAAGGTGGTTTAGCCAGTCTACAAAGTACAGGAGATATGTTTACTTTGCTTCTAACAGTTCATTTAAGGCAACCTACAGCTTTGTTGTTCTTTTTCAGGGACATCAGAATCATGGAGGGGCTCTTGCATTACATAAATCCAGCACATGCCATTTCCCTCCTGAGCACCCTGAACGAGGAGCGTCTCAAGGGACAGCTGTGTGATGTTGTGCTGATCGTAGGAGACCAGAAATTCCGAGCTCATAAGAATGTTCTGGCTGCCAGCAGTGAATACTTCCAGACTCTGTTCACAAATAAGGAGAATGAGTCTCAGTCAGTGTTTCAGCTTGACTTTTGTGAGCCAGATGCTTTTGATAATGTGTTGAACTACATTTATTCTTCATCCTTGTTCATTGAGAAAGGCAGCCTCGCAGCTGTGCAAGAACTGGGCTACAGTCTTGGAATATCTTTTCTTACAAACATTGTTTCCAAGAGTCCTCAAGCTCCTTTTCCTTCTTGTCCTATTAAAAAAATACTCTATCAAGATGAAGATGAAAGTAGTTCTCAGAAGAGAAGTGTTATAGTCTGTCAGAACAGAATTGAAGCACAAGCAAAAAGTGTAAATCAAACACAACATGACTTAAGCCATACTCCTAAACCTTCACCCTCTGTGGCTGTCAAAGCTAGCAGCAGACCACAGGTAACAAAACCAACTGAAACCCTTCACAACTTACCACTGACTGAAAGGAGGTGGCTGAAAGAAGGCCCTGTGAGCTATACAAAGGTTCATGAAACTTCTGGAACTGTGGAGGAGCAGAGCAGAGGTGCTTTAGTGAAAAGGAACATAGTGCTGCCTCAGATGTCTTTAGTAGAGACAGAAATGGCAGGTGGCGACCCAGGAAGCAGCGCTCAGCTTCTGAGAGGAAAAGTTGCAGAGATGGCCTTGAAAAGACCACGTCCACCAGTCTTGTCCCTGCGTGGGACAGCAGAGTCCACATTTTTGTTGCGAGAGGCAGGAAAAGGAAATGGTCAAGGGGAAGACAGGAATTTGCTTTACTACTCCAAGTTAGGGCTGGTAATCCCATCTAGTGGGTCTAGCCCAGAAAACCAAAGTATTGACAGAAGTGGGCCCCTTGTGAAAAGTCTCCTTCGAAGGTCACTGTCCATGGACAGCCAGGTTCCCATTTACTCACCTTCTGTTGACCTAAAGCCTGCACAGGTATCCTCGTGCTCCTCACCGGGAACTAACGATTCCCAGAAGATGTTTAATGTTGCATCCCAAAAGTCATCCTCCAAAGAGTCATCGGAGAAGTCAGCCTTGGATGAGAAGCCACAGGTAATACACCCACATCGCCTTAGGTCTTTCAGTGCCTCTCAGTCAATGGATCGGGAGGTTGCTTCCCCTCTCTCGGAGGTGCGGATCAAAACTGAGCCCAGCAGTCCCCTCTCAGATCCTGCTGAAATCATCCGAGTTACAGTGGGTGATGCTTCAGCATCGGCAAACAAAGACTTTGCTTTTAAAACTGAGGAGGAGCGTAAGGAACCAAGCAGCCTTCCAGCAAAAAGGAGGTTCCAGGATGACAGGAGGCTGCCATTCAAGAAGCTGAAGGCAGATGAGCAGGGTTCTCCTGGCTCAGAAGAGAACTTTGAGGAAGGCTCGAGCCCCACGCACCTTGATGCTGATTTCCCTGATTCTGATGTCAGCAAAGATGAATACAGCGAGATGGAAGAAGCAAGACCAAATAAAAAATTTAAATGTAAACACTGCCTTAAAATTTTCAGATCGACAGCAGGTCTTCATCGCCATGTTAACATGTATCACAATCCAGAGAAGCCCTATGCCTGTGACATATGCCACAAGAGATTCCATACCAATTTCAAAGTGTGGACGCACTGCCAGACACAACATGGAATTGTGAAGAATCCCTCACCAGCTTCCAGTTCACACGCCCTTTTGGATGAAAAATTCCAAAGAAAACTGATCGATATAGTGAGGGAGAGAGAAATCAAAAAAGCTCTGATCGTGAAACTAAGACGTGGCAAGCAGAGCTTTCAGGGCCAGTCTGCTTCACAAGCACAACAAGTCATCAAAAGGAATTTAAGGTCGAGAACCAAAGGAGCCTATATTTGTACCTACTGTGGGAAAGCTTATCGTTTCCTCTCCCAGTTCAAACAGCACATAAAAATGCACCCTGGGGAGAAACCCATTGGAGGGAGCAAGGCTCCTAAGCAGAAAGATCACATTCATATTGAGAACCCAGTGGAAAACAAGGAGGTTTATCAGTGCCGCCTCTGCAATGCCAAGCTCTCCTCACTTATTGAACAGGGAAACCATGAGCGACTCTGTAGAAATGCCACTGTCTGTCCTTACTGCAGCCTTAGGTTTTCTTCCCCAGAGCTGAAGCACGAGCATGAAAGCAAGTGTGAGTACAAGAAGCTGACTTGCCTTGAGTGTATGCGCACCTTCAAATCATCCTTCAGTATCTGGCGTCATCAGGTTGAAGTTCACAATCAGAACACAATGGCTCCATCAGAGAACTTTTCTTTGCCTCTCATGGATCACAATGGAGAAATCACCAGTTCGTCACGTCTGCCTCCACAGCCGGAATCCAATAAAATGAACAATTTTGTTGCTGCAAAGGAGGATGGTGTGTTCAGTGATTCGTCAGAACAAATCAATTTTGATTCTGAAGACTCTTCATGCCTGCCTGAAGACTTAAGTGTTTCCAAGCAGTTTAAAATCCAGATCAAAGAAGAGCCTGCAGATGATATAGAGGACGAGGTCACTGAAACAAGCAGGGAACCTAAGGATTCAGTCTCCAAGAAGGATCCCAGTTTGTGGCCCTGTGAGAAGTGTGGGAAGATTTTCACCTTACGCAAACAGCTGGAGCGCCACCAGGAGCTCCTGTGCTCCGTGAAGCCGTTCATTTGCCACGTGTGCAACAAGGCCTTCCGAACGAATTTCCGGCTCTGGAGCCACTTCCAGTCTCACATGTCCCAGGCTGCAGAGGAGGCCACAAATAAGGAGCCTGAGATATGTCCACNCCCAAAATCCAGCCTTTGGAGCCCGACAGCCCCACGGGCTTGCCCGAAAGCTCCAGTACTACTGAGAAGCTGTTCGTGCCGCAGGAGTCGGACACACTCTTCTACCACGCCCCGCCGCTCTCGGCAATCACCTTCAAGAGACAGTACATGTGCAAACTCTGCCACAGGACTTTCAAGACGGCTTTCAGTCTCTGGAGCCACGAACAGACACACAATTAGCTTTAACAGGACCCTTGGAGAGCTGGTTTGGGGGCTGTGTTCAGGATCTCAAAGGCCTGCCACATAGACTACAAATTGAAGAGGATCAAAACGATGATGATGGAAAATCTGGAATTTGTGATGCTGCTTGGATTTGGAGATTAGGGAAAACTATAACTTGGTTAGTAGGTAGAAAGCAGAGTAATTTAAAATACTGTGGTCTGGGATCTAATAGTGACAGAATAAATTTTATTTTATTTCATTTGACACTGAAATACAATTGCATCTGGATTGTATGCATGGATCTTCAACCCGTGATGTTGGTGTGTGCGTGTGTATTATATATAAAGTTATACATTAAAGGAAAGAGAAACAACAATTTGGATTCTAACTGTGAGCTTATAGTAGTGAAATACTGTAACCAATGTCATAATTTGTTTTTCAAAAAGAAACCAACACACACAAGCTCCATGTAAGTGGTTGCCATGCACTGGCAGTTTGGGAGGAAGTGGTTGGAGTGTCTTGCTGTATTGACTTAGGTCTTAGAAACCTTTAGCAATAACAAATAAACCTCAAGTTTGAGTAATCCTGATGTTATTGGATACGAATGTTTGCTATTTTAAGGGAACATAGAATTGTTTTGTTGTTGTATGGAACTTGTGCAAATTAAAATAGAATCTAAAGTCAGCAATATTATTACTAAGATTTTATATAAGAAGTAGCAGCAAGCCTGCTTTCAGCCATTTAATTATAACTTTCTAAGGAAAATTGAGAGAGGGGGTACTTTGCTTTATATAATGTCCCAAAGACTAATTTCCTATGGATACTTGGGTAGCTGAAGTTATTGTGTAACAGCCATCATAATGCATATGGTACTGTTTATAACATGAACTGAGGTTGAATGGATGTCAGACAAGTTTCATAGTTTTGTTTCCACTATTTGTACAACTGTTTGTAATTTTAACTAGAAAGGAATGTATAACTATTAAATCAACAAGAGAGAGCTCATTAAGGGACAGAAGATGAGTTGTGTTTCTAAACACAAGTAATAAGCTCAGCCATGAGTACAAAGATATGTTTTAACAAAACATTAAAATGTAAATATTTATATAGACACCTGTACAAATGAAGATGTATTTGAAATTTGTATTAAGCATACATATCCAGCTCAAAGCAGAGGAGAACATCACACTACAATCACTGTATTTTATGGATACAATGCATATAGAGTAGTTCTTTCTGCCGCTTTCTAGCATATGTGACTGTGTTGCAATTTTCCAATTTGTTGAAAATTGTGGTAATAATGAGCTGCAGATATTCTCTGTGGTTCCATTATTTTACCTCAAATGGCAACTGGAGCATTTAGTGTAAGTAGGATTACACATATTTACCAGGAGCTATAGTAAGGGTCCAATTTTTTTCTGTAAGTCAAGGAAATATTTGCCCAGAAGTAGGAGGTGAAACAACAGTGAGAAATTCTTCTGCTAGAATTTAAACTTAGTGGAGGGGTGGTGGGTTAGAGTGAACATAAATGATGCAAACAGTGTTTATGATCCTGACCAACTTTCCCCCTGCAGAGTTTGGGAGAAGGGGGAGATAATTCCACGCTGCTGAGTCAGAGCCCAGTCTGTGTCCACTGAAACCAGCACAAGTTTGGTCACAATTTCAGGGGGAGCAGGAATGAGGCTTGAATTCCCTGTGTAACCATGTGTGTAACTGTTCTTTCAGTATCCCAAGTTCTAAAGGTAGAATTACAAGCTGATGCTGAGATTCAGCAAAATCAAGCACAAGTGTAACTCCTAAGAATCTGAGGATGGGCACGCTTAGGCACACACCAGTTTTTTCTCATTGAAATTCCAAGTGTGCCACCATT
Source organism: Anthoscopus minutus (assembly GCA_013399455.1). Taxonomy (NCBI): domain Eukaryota; kingdom Metazoa; phylum Chordata; class Aves; order Passeriformes; family Paridae; genus Anthoscopus; species Anthoscopus minutus. The sequence goes on along the minus strand of VWYI01004817.1, from coordinate 106,508 downwards.
TCATCCCCCAACAGATATTTAATTATTTTTCCTGTAAGTGAAATTTGAAAGAATTAACTCAGGATGGACCCCTGATTTTTTTTCAGCTACCAAAAAATTGTAATGTTAGTTTCAAGCCTCTTCTGCTTCCTTTTTACTGCAATCTAAAATTGCTACTAGATGCCTCTGAAAGTAACATGTTGTTCTTTTTTTGTCCTCTTTCAGGCAACCTGTGCCTGAGTATGATTAGGCTAATTTGCTTGAGTATCAGTTAAACTCTTTCAGTGGCATTGCTGTTAAAACAAGGTACTTGCTTAATAGTGACATTTCCAGTTACTGACTTTTTTATTCCACCTAATAAGACTATAAAATTCTTTCTTACCAGAAACAATTTCAGAATAAAACGGTTATTGCACTTAAACCTGGTTTTAAAAATCAGAAAAACATAAAGCCTTGCTAAGTACCCTTTATATATATTTAAGAAATCTGTGTGTATAAAATATGAACGTGTTTTTGTAGAATGGTTCCTAAGTTTTCCCCAGTGATTCCTCTGCACAACAGCCTCAACAACAGAGAGTTGAGCTATAGCCTTGTAAAATTCAGTTTGTTTTCTGAAGGAAGATGGCAACCAGCTCAGCTGGGTCACAGCCATCTCACTTTCAGCTGGGACTCTGCCCCGTGCTATGATGATAAATTCTACACACTTTAAATCAAAACCTTGTGCAACATCTTTGAAGAAACCCTGGCCTTTTTCCTAGTGTACTAGGTATTATAAAGAATCCATAAAATATTTTTGGTCTAAGTAACCTCCTAAGTTTTTCTTCAGTTGCTTTGGTTTTGGGAGGGTTTTTAAAGTTTTGTTTTCCACTTTGAGCATGTTCTGTGTGATTTTTTTTTTTTTAAATTTTTTTTTACATTTGGTTCCTGTTTAGTAAAGGAATTCAGGATCTCTAAAATTTAAATATGAGATGTTTATATAGCAGTTCTGGTTTTCTATTAGCTTTTATACAGTATCTTAAAAAGCCCTTGATAGAAGTGTTTATTTTGGAGGATACGGAATAAATATGCTTCCACTTATATAACTTTAATATATGTCTTAAAATTTAAATTATGAGAAAAAAATGTTAGTTGCTTGTTTATAAATAAAGGTCTTTTGAAGAGTGTCTAGTTTGGCCACAGCCAAAATAAAAGGCAAATTTATTGATACAAAAGCCTGTCTTCATCATATTTTGTTTAATTTTATAGCTGTGTATTGAAGTGACACAAAGTTAGAGGTCTTGTTAAATATAAAAAAGTGTTTTACTTTTTTTTCTAAAATTTGTGACAGGAATGTGCAGATGTTTTAATATATAGATTAGAATCTATAATTCTGTCCTTTTTTTGCTATTTTTATAACCTATCAGATAAATCTCAGAGAACTATCCTGCTTCAGTGGGAATGGAAACTAGTGTTGCATTTCAGGGGAGCAGTGTTGAGCCATGAAATGTATTTTGCTTTGGGACTTTTTTTCCTTTCAGGCACTGTGTTGGCAAAGCCTCTAAGCCTATCTTAAGTCCATTAAGATCAGTCTTAATTTTTTAAAAATTGTTCTTTGCGAGTTCTTTGCTGAATTGGGGACCATGACCAACTTTGAAAGTGAGCAAAAGTGAGAAAGTGGCAGCAAATTACAGGAACCAGTAACAAAAACTGTCTCTAGTTTTGGGTGATTTGGTAAGGGAGAGGAAAACACCCCTTGGCAGGTGATGCAGGAGATAACCTGGTGGAGTGGGTGACCCCAGAGTTTGTCTGGGCTGTTTCAAAACAGAGATGGTGTGTTATCTGTGATCCCAAACAGCCCGAAGAGGCTTGGCCTGTGTTTTCTGTTTAGGCAGGAGCATCCAGGAGGTTTTTTTGCCTGATGTTTGTTTTCCCCCAAGTGGGACTTGCTCCAAAGCTCTACGTGTTCTCTGTTGCTGTTCCAAGCTTCCAGTGTTAAAATGAGTTCCTCCCATGGGATAAGGACAGACTATGCCTAATTTCTTGGCTCTTAACAGTGAGTGTGCAAATATCTGGCATGAGCCTGTAATCTGGCATGTGCCTATACTGTTCAATAAAATTGTTTACATTTTCCTACCAGAAGATTTAGATAAAAATCAAAACAAGCTTAGGGGGTTGGTTTTTTTGGAGGGTTTTTTTTGTTTGTTTTTTGTTTTGGTTGGGGTTTTTCTAGTGTTGCTGTTATTGAATCAGTGTTAAAATATTTTTTTTCTGTTGTTGCTGAACACAGCCTGATAGTATTTTTAATGTTATTGATTCTTGTTTATTTAAAATGACTTGTGAAAAACTGTACTGTAACTGCTCTGTGAAAAGGGACACTATCAAGAGAAAGGCTGGATACAGAAAATGGACATACCTATATTAGAAATACTTTATATTAATAAATAATACTGAAGAATTTAAAACCAAATTGAGTCATAACACTTGAGCTGCTTGGGCATGAAAATCCTATTATGGGCAGCCTCAGTAGTTGTGAGGATGTCTGAAAAATGTAACTGAATTCTGTGGGTTGAGCTGGTTTTTCATGTTGCTTTTCCTCTCACTATTCCAGAATAAAGGATTCTTTTTCCTTCTCCAGTCTCTCAGTGGTACAGATTACCTTTTAAAGACACAAGCTTCCCACTATTGCAGCAGCAGCTTTAATTCCAATATGTGCAGAAAACCAGAACAAACCCTCTTTTGCAGCGTTAAGTGCAAAATACACATAAAGTATATTTTTTAAGGCTTATTCTTGACAGTGTCCCTTTTTAAAAAGCAGGAAAATGGGATCACTTTAAGTGCTTGGGTACAGGGGAATAGTTTCCTACTAGAAATTGGAATTATCCAATATATTTTCTAGAGAGTTTTCTGGTTAGTTACACAAAATCACTTGTCATTTTAAAGGATTATAGAGGTAAGACAAGCAGTTCTGGGTTTATAATCCTGTATATCTTATACATTCTATATCTGTTCAATACACCAGGATGGGTTTTTACTTTTTTTAGGACCGAGACTTAATAGCTTAAGGCAACATTTTCTTTAATGTAATGTAAATCCATTGCTGCTTTGTACAACTTTTTCTACTGTGTGTTTTCTTTACTTAGATCTTGACTAAGAAATGTTGACGTCCAATAAACTTACACTTTGTTTCTTTTGAGTCACTGTGTCTTCTACTGGAATCTCTTGGCAGAGGGTGGTCTTATTGTAGAAACCATTGTGTCTGTGGGGTAGGAAGTGAGTTTGTAAAAGAGCATCTTTTTCCTGTTTGTTGGATCTAAGTGCTACTTGTACATTACTAAAATAATGGGGATTTGTTTGTTTTAGTAAATGCCTCACTGAACCTTTTACTGGAAAATCCAGGAAAACCAACTGCTCCAGACAATCTCTTAAAAACTTGAGCACAGCTCAAATCCTGCTTCATGTGCAATCAGTGATTTGTGGAAGGAAGTGTCTCCATCTAACACTGGACTGAGCCAGATGTTTGAAAAGGCACAGACAGCAATGTTTCTGGTGTTCTGCAGTGCTGTCATCCAAAGCACTTCTGCTGCATGAACTTCCCTCTTCAAAACCCCCTGTGTGGGAAGGTAGTGTGTGGATTCCCATAAAGCAGAGAATGATCTTCTTATGTTTTAGGAATGGGGTTTACTCAGTTCCTCTCTTCACAATAGGTGTGATCTGTCTTTGAGAACACTTAGATCACTTTTCTCACCTTCTTGGACTGCTCATTTGCTGTCTTTTGCCGTTTTTGCCTGGTGTGCAGTGTGGTTGGACCCACTGACCAGTTTCACCCACATTGAAAGGTCTCAAGAGTTCATGTCTCACAAGTTTCATGCAAATCCCTGCCTGGGTGTCAGGGAATGGTGTCAGTGGGACACCACATACGCAGTGGGAAGGATAAGATTTGCACAGAGGATGTGCTGGGCACTCACCTGCACTTTTTACCACAGCACTTGTCACTGTGTGTGCACTGCCCTCTCAGAGGGAGTGGGGCAATGGCTCAGGGGGAGCACAGGGCAGAGCTGAAGTTCCAGCTCTGCCAAATGATTGGATCAGGGGTTAAAAGGACACTCTGAGCTTGGGAGGATTTGGGCCTCTCCTTGAAAATGAGGACCAAGGGCTCATGGCCTGTCCCTCTGTGGGATATCCCTGCCCCTCAGGTTAGGGGAGCTGTGGAAAAGGCAAAGAGAGGGTGGAGAGCTGCTCCGACCCATTCACAGTTTTAAATCCCCAAAGATTTGGCTCTCTCTTTCTCCTTTCAGATAGGAACTCCTCCAGCTCATCCTGCATCCAGTCAATATTTGACACACAATCCTCTCTGCATCAGTTTCAGCACAGACTGAATGGTTCACAGAGAATGCTCCAGAGAAAAAAAGCCTGTGTTTGACATAAAACTCAAGAAACAAATCAAAATTATTAAAAGTTACTGATAATGCCATGAGTATTGCACCTGTTTTTGTGGTTATTTTTGTTCTAATTCCAGCTGTCCCCTTCTAAGACAGTTGGTCTGCAAACAAATCCAGCAATGTTTACTTTTCCATTCATAGGATATTTCCATTTATCATTCAATATACAGATGCAGGAGCATCCTTACTATAAGACCAACAGGGATAGTATTTCTCTTTCCAGTCCCGAAATACCCTGGCAATAAAAACTTTTAAGGTGTTGGCTGCAATGAAACAACACACACAAAACTTTTATTTCCCTTTCATTTTGCATATGTTGAACGAGTACATTGAAAGTCAGTTTCTGCCAGCAAAGAATTTAAATTCTTTTCAGGCTTTAAATTTCCTCGGCAGTTTTGATAAACCCTTAACAATTTATTAATGTCTTGTCAATCCAGGATCTGGGATAGATTCAGCTCTTCAGTGTCATGGAGCACTGGCTGGTCATCAGCTTGAGCTGACAGCTGAGGGCTCAGGCTCTCGCCCAGCCACGTCCATCGCTCCAGTGAAGTCCACTGGAGTTACAAACCTGCTGGGATTGCTGACATCCAGGGATGCTTCTGCTGGAAAGAAGGGACCAAGCTGGGGTTTGCAGGCTCTGCAGAGAGATGGCTGAAGGAACAAAGGGCAATGAGCCAGAAGAAGAGGTCAGAGAAAGCACAATGACAACAGCAGGAGAATGTAAGATAAAGGAGAGAGCACACTGTGACCCTGCCAAAAACAACAGGAAAAAAGACAGCCTCTATTTTAAGGTATCATTTGTAATTAATATGGCTCTTCTTGGTTCCCACTTAATCCTTTCTTCCCTAATGAACGAGGTGTTCCTGGGGTGTGACACCTCCAACCCTTTTTGGCCAACAGAAACTGCATCCATTGCTTTTGCCATCCATTAATTTATGTTATAAAGTCTATGGAACAGTTTAAGGTAAAAAATACCCAAAAGATATTTAATAATATTTTAAAAATTTATTATTGTTATATATTTAATAATATTTCCTCTACAGTCTTGCACTGGGGGAAGGTTTAGTGCTCTTGCAATAGGCTTTGAAGGCTGCAAATCCTGAGGGCTTCTCCAGGTGTGACAACTACAGCTGTGCAGTATTTGCTGCTGCTGCTTCATCTGTGCAGCCAAGGGCCACAAGAAGAAAACTTTGCTTTCTTAGCTCACATTCAGGTTATTTGTTTCAGGAGAAATTTGACAGAGGTCTGTAAAGGCACTTAAATTCATTTTTTAAAAGCATGAGGAAAAAAACCTGTAAAAATACCAAATTCTAAGTTTGGAGGAGATTCACAGATACTAAAATGAGATTTGAAATTGGGTATTTTTAACCAAGTATTTGCTACAAGGCTTAAGTGAGAGAGAATCATATAGCATGGTTCTTTTATGGAGATACCCTATAATCTATAGTGTGCCTTTAATGCTATGTACTCATTTCAGGAGACAGAAACAAAAGACTGCACCATCACAATCAAAAAGCATGATGCTGAAGGTGAAGTCCTCTCTCTATATATGCACAGGCCCTTGGATTTTCTTATCTGTCCAGCTGAACTGGAGCATTTTCACTGTTCTTCCAGAGGAAGGCATTTTTCAAAGCCTGTTGGTTTCCTACAAAATTCCTTAAAGTGCTGTTGCTCTCAGTCTGAAATGTGAAGATGTCTTTTGCTACTTACCAAGTCCTTCTTTCTGATGTCCCACGTTCCCAAAGCCAGCTGGTCTGAGTGTCCTGAAGCATTTGTCTGAGGGGCACACGGGTGTTTGTACTGCCCCGGAGCAGCGCGCGTCCCTGGGAAGTGCCAGCAGGAGCATCTCTGGGGATCCTGGCGCTCTCTGGTGGAGAGAAAAAAACGGGATCCAGCCGTGAAAATAAAGGGGAAAAGAAAAGAAAAAAAAATTAAACCAAAGGCGGCAGCTCGGTGTGTTTTTGTTTCTAAAAACTCAGGGTATTTCGCTGAAGTTTTGATCAATATATTTTTAAAGAGTCATCATCACGGAAAAAATAATAGTCCCAAAAATAATTTTCCTTTTTTTCTATTGAAGTGCCAGAGACATTCCAGGCAAAATGTCTCTTGTTCGCCTTTGTCCCTTTTGCAAAACTGTGACCACTCGGGATAGATTGATTACACGATATCGAATCACAGAATGGGTTGGAAGGGACCTTAAATCCCATCCAGAGCCACCCCAGCCATGGCAGGGACCCCTCCCAATGCCCCAGTGCTTCTCCCAGCCCCAATGTCCAACCTGGCCTTGGGCACTGCCAGGGATCCAGGGGCAGCCCCCACTGCTCTGCGAATTCCATCCCAGCCCCTGCCCACCCTTCCAAGGAACAATTCCTTCCTAAAAATCTAATCTAAACCTTCTGTCTTTTGGTTTGAAGCTGGATTTGGAGAAAGGGAAGAGTGTGATCCTACAGGGAAATGGAAAAATTTTATAATGATCACTTATAAATGATGACACTTATAAAATTAGCAGGTGGTATACAGGTGGGCTATGGCTAATACAAACACCATGCCATTATTTGTCTGTTTTCACACTTTGTTCTTTTTCCTTGTGTTCTGGTTTGGGTTAAACCATGACCCCATAACAGGCTGCATTAGTGGTGCATGAAGGCCTTCAAAAGTGAGTACAAGTATCCAGGGTGAACCAGCTTGGGTCAATTCAAATGGAATTGAAACATGGCTCTCCAGCTTTGCTTTATATCTAAACACATAATTCAAAATTATGATTGGTCAAAAAAAAACTTTGTGACCCATCTGCTCTGAAACTTAGCCAATTTGTCAACAATTACATTAATGGGGCATGGTTGTTTTTTCAAGACATTTTTAGGACCAAACCTGTATTTTAATAACAAAACTAATTTCTGATCTAATGAAACACTTGGTTCCTGGCAGTGTGTCTTCTTAAGCAATCAAGAGATACAGGCAAAGAGGAACTAAATGACCTTAAATGAATGGCTGTTTTTCTACTATGAGGTCATGGTGGACATGTCACTTTTTCTTCTACAGAGATTGGTGTTTGGATAGATCAGATGTCTCCTGATTTTGCAAATGAACTGAAAATAAGAGCAGTTAGATGGAGGTCTAATGACATCATCACCTCTGAGCTTTTTTTGTATGGAGCAAGACACCTTCATTAAGAAGAAGATGTTCTCTGGAACACAAGCTGGGAGGGTTGTTCCAGATCAAGAATGTGCCAGCCTCCTGGTCCCCATGCCAGCTCCAAGTTATGAGAGCTTGCTTGGTGGCACATCCTTGGTGCCAGGCTGCTGACCACCTTCCAAAGAGGCTTCTGGGCATCCCACCTGGCCCTTGCTCCACGTCTCTGCACACCCATCACCCTCCTCCTCAGACAGCCGTCACAAAGACTCACAAGTGCGGACTCAGGATGGGATGTGTCACCCCTGCTGAGTCTCATCTAGAAAGGGGCTACAGAAAACAGACTGGAGAGTGCTCATGAGGGCAGGACAACATGAGGGACCAATGTTCTGGCTTTGGCTTTGTGCCCTCCTGGCCCCACAGCTCCTGAGCAAACCTACCACAGTCAGCAGGCAGGACAGGGCTGTGACCTGTCTCTGTGAGAAGGGCTGATTTACGAAAGGAGAATGGGTCTTCTCTTCCATGAGGAGTTACATGCTGAGGGATCACATTTCAGGTATGAAGATTTCCAGATCTCCTTCTGCCAGCAAAGCTGTCAGTGAGGAGTGTGCAGTGGTTCCACCACAGGCTGAAGCTATAAAATCTCAATAAAGACATAGTTATAGCCTGTTTATTCACAGGTAAAGGTGGCATCACACAGAGTCCTGGAACACTGCAAAAAGCTCTGCTGGCCAAAGTGTAGTTTTGACAAACTAAGCATATTTTACATTGTTAAACTCTCCTGACAAAGCACTTGTTTTCAAACCTCATGTTAGACTGCACATACGGCCTCTTATGAACCTTCTCTTCCTTTCATGTGTAGAAAATGGAGCACAGAGTTAGAGAATCAGTGGGAAAACTTTGAATTGGTTTTATCTCTTTGCAATGTATTTGGTTTTGTATTTTTTATTTTAAATGCAGTGACTAAACATACTCTTTCTTTTTGTAAATTGTTGTGTTCACAGCTTTAAAAATGAAATTTATTAAATAACTATGATTAAATTAACTAGCTATGAATAACTATAAGCTATGATGCTTATTTCTGTACACAGGACTTGGGGTAATCTCAGATCCAACACTTCCCCGTGCTGGGAGCGGCCGGGGAAGCAGCACTAATTTGAGGCATTTCAAGGTCTCCTCCAACCTTGATGGTTCTGTGACTCAGGGACTGCCCCGAACCAGGTGCAGCACCTGAGCCTTGGTCTTGTTGAACCTCGTGAAGTTCTTGTGGTATCACTTCCCAAGCTTGCTCAGGTCCCTGTGCATGGCCCCTCCTGCCGCGGTGCCACTGCTCTGCTCAGCTTCCCATCCCCTGCAAACGTGCTGAGGGTGAGCGGGATCCACTGTCGGTGTCACTGGGGAAGCCATGCAAGTGCCCCGGGGCGAAGGCCCAGCCCCGAGGGACCAAGGCAGAGCCGTGAGGGACCAAGGCAGAGCCCTGAGGGACCCCTCTCATCTCCAGCCCCTTGCCCAGCTGGTCAGAAGACCAGGCCCTCAGTGAGCACTGGGTGGGGGCTATGTGCATCTCAGAGACTGAGGAGGAAGAGTGGGAATCTGACGTGGATCGTGAGATTTCCCAGTGGAGAGATGTTGGGAGCTACCAAGAGGTGTCTGTCTGGGAAGAATGCACGGAGCAAGGGCTGTTCCAAGGAGATGCCAGTAGCTATGGAGAACTCTCCAGCTGGGATGAGGAGGGCAGGAGGGGTCCTAGGGAGAAGCTCTTTGCTACCAAGAATTTTCTGCCTGGGACAAATGCATGGAGAAAGTGCCGTCCCCTGAGGAGAAGTCGGCAGCTCCCCGGAACCGTCTGACTGAGAGAACTCTGTTGGCCAAGAGCTTTCCAAAGAGGAAGACTCCGTTGGCCAGCAGTTGTCCCAAGGCAATGGTACCAGACTCTCCGTGCAGTCCAGTTGAGAAGATGATGGTGACAGAGAGCTTGCTCAGGACAATTGGGAACACGTGAGCATTCACAGCATCCGGGTCAAGCCCTTGCTGCAGGGGAAGGACGTGGGACAAAAACAGCTTCTTTGAGCTGAATGAAGAAGTCACGGAGCAAAGACTGGGAGTTTTTGCGGCAGACAAAGGCTCCCAGTGCCTGTCCCTTGAGAGGCCTGGGCTGAGCGCGGGGCGGCTGAGCCGTGCCACCAAGTGCTGCCCTGGGCCTCGCCTCCCCACCTGGCAGCCCAGGGCCTCCTCACAGCACCGCAGCTTGTCCCCCCTTGGAGGAGCAGGTGCCAGAGGCAGGGACGGAGAGCCCGGTGCCTGCCCAGCTCAGCTGCTTTTTGTGCTTCTCCCAGCTGGGAGCCCAGGCCCGCATGGAGCCGCCGGCTCCCCGCAAGAAACGCCCGTCCCGCTTCAGGCGGGCGCTGCGGGCGCTGCGGGCGCTGCTCTGCCCCTGCCTGAGGCCACAGCCGGACGATTAGCGCCCGCTGCCCACGCCAGGCCGGAGCCCGCAGCTGGCAGCTGGCTGCTGGCCCGGAGCCTGCCCGCTGTCACACGGGCTGCCTGTGCCCAGACGTGTCTCTCCAGGCTCAGCAATCCTCAGCTGCTTTGTATCCTCCCAAGGGCATCTCCCCAAGGCCAAAAGTAACCGGTGTGGCCAGCACCAAAGCAGCGCCTGTGGGGGACAGCTGGTGCCAGGTGGCTCAGGACTGAATCCCAGAGAATCATCAAGGTGGGAAGAGACCTTGACGGTCATGCAGTCCCACCAGCACCCCAGCACCACCATCATCACCCCAAAACCACAGCCCCAGGTGCCACATCTGGATGACTTCAACACTTCCAGAGACAGCGACTCCACCACCTCCCTGAGCAGCTTCTTCCAATACCCGACTACTGTGTGAAAACTTGTTCTAATATTTCATATGAACCTCCCCTGGTGGAATGGAAGGCCATTTTCTCTCATCCAGAAAGGATTACATCCTAATCCTTTGGGATTGTGCCCGTGAGGAATGGGCATATATCGGAGGTGTTTCTCCAGGGATGTCACTGCAGGACTGCAACACAAATGATTTTTCCAAAACAGTGAAGGTTGAGTTTAAGAAACGGTATTAATAAGGAAAAAAAGATCACAACATCCCCACTCAGAAAAGCAAACCAAAAAAACCAAAACAAACAAACAAACAAACAAAAGAAACAAAAAAAAGGACAAAGAAAAAGAAATAATAGTAATAAATAAGAACAAGGAAAGCAATATGAATAGTAAGTTGAATAAGAATATGAGGAGAAGAAAAACAAACAAAAAAAAAGAAACAAAAAAAACCAAAGAAGAAGAAGAAGAAGAAGAAATAATAGTAAATAAGAACAAGGAAAAGAATATGAATAGTAAGTTGAATAAGAATTATGAGAAGAAGGAGAAATAGTAGTAGTAGTAGTAATAAGAAAAACAATAATAGTAAGAACAAGAAAAAAAATAATAAGGTGAAGAAGAAGATAAAACAGTTGTAGAAGTAAATAATAATATCAAATTAAAATAAATATCCACACATCTTCTAGAACAAAGGGAAGGACCATAAGGTCCTCTAGTTCCAGCTGGTTATCTTCTGCTCTCTCTCGGAGACATCTTTCCTATTTCTTTCTATCTCTCTACTTCCCCTTTCTTGGTAAACAAAATCCATTTAAATAAAATCTGTGTGTTGTCCTCATGTGGTCTCTATTGCAGCTTCATTTGCGCAGAGGCATCTCTCCCTCATGGGCTCATAACCTGTGCAGGATCCCTTCCAGCCACAGGCATTCCGGGATTCTGTCAGCTCCTCGCTTCCCTTTTCTTCTTGCCTCTGCTCCGAGCTGGGAATGTGTTTGAAAATGTCCAGCAGAGCCTTTGCTGTCTGCTCTGGGAGCCCACACGGCT
>VWYI01004817.1:54181-94352 GCA_013399455.1 Anthoscopus minutus | reverse complement strand
GCCGCCCGCCGCCGCTGCCCCGGGGCGGCGGGACGAGCTGCTGGAGGAGGGCGGCTCGGTGCTGGCCTGGGCGCTGTCGCGGGGCAGCTGGAGGCGGCAGTGGCGGCGGGCCTGGGTGGCGGCGCTCCGAGCCGAGGCGGCGGAGCGGGCGGTGAGTGCCGGGATGCAGGTGATGGATGGGTGGCGGAGGGACGGAGGGAAAGCACCGGGGATGCCCGGCGGGATGGGGCCGGCGCCTCCCGGCCGTGGGGCATCGCGCCGGGACGCGGCTCCGGGCGCTTCCCGCTGCGAGAAGCGGCTGTAGGGACGCCGGGACTTGCTGCAGGGATGTAGCGGGTGTGTTCCTGAGCCTCCGTGCGTGTGTGTGTGTATTGACACGTGTGCGTTCGGCGGCTGCTGGGCTGGGGTTGCGGGAGGCAGCTGGCCAGAGGCACCGGGGTGGGCGCACGCGTGGGAGCAGGGAAGGATGGGGAGGAAGGAAAGCCCCGGACCCCGCAGCCGCTGGCAGGGGTTCGCTCCGCCGATAACATTGTCCGGGCGTGAGGACGAGGAAACAATGGAAACTTCCTGGCCTGGGCCTGCGGCCCGTCCTTCGGCAAATAATTCCCAGAGCCGGGCTTCCCCCGTCACGTCTGAGGCCCTGCTGAGCCCCCGGGTGTGTGCTGTGGCTCCGGGCGCCGGTGGCCTCCAAGCCCGCTGGATGCTAGGTGGGATGCTCAGGGCTTGGTCATTTCTTCTGGAACCCGGGTCGGTGAGGATGCACAAAACCTGCCATTTCTCCCCATCCCAACCTTCCTGAAAAAGGCGTGGTGTGACATCCTGGCGCTGGTGTGTGATGGTATGCCCAGTGCGGTGAGGAGGTTAGATGAGGCTGTGGCAAGCTGATTTCCTTGTCCTGAGGACTGCACCCTTGTTGTGTCAGTGCAAAATGCTGAGCCTAAACTCTAGGAAGTGGCATGTCCCCAGGTCTGTGAATTTGCATGTGTCTTAGACCTAAGAGGTTCCTTCTTATTTGTCGGGGAGCAGGCTGGGGAAGAAGGAAGAGTGAGGCAACATGTGTGTATGAAAGATAAGGAATAAAAATTAGCACTTTCCTAATATCACTGTAAGTTGGGCAGCAGAAAGAAAATACTTAGTTCACCCTTTCAAATTGCACAGTGTGGTTGAGAAAAGAGTGGGTTGTGCTAAGAAATGAAGGTTGGTTTGCCCTGCACTTGTGGGAGAGAAGGGTCCAGACAGCTTGAGCACAGGTGCTGAGCTGAAAGTAACCAGACACAAGCGCAGCCCCTGTCCCTGAGCAGAGGGCAAAGCCTCTAGGGCAAGGACACAAGCACCCTCCCTGCCCAGGTGAGCAGCTGGAGCCAGGAGTTCAGCACCTGGCACTGCAGCATGGCGTTGCTCCCGCTGTCAGCCTCCCAAAACAATGTCAGCAGCACCAAGCTAATAAAATTCCTGCGTGCAAAACAGCCTCGGGTGATGAGGGAAGCGGGGCTGAGTGCTCGGTGTGGGAAGCAGGTGAAGAGTGCAGTGCTGATGCTTCTGAAGGGATGACCTCAGTGCCCAAAGGCTGCCTTAGCCTGGCTGTCTGTGTGAAGACTGGGTGGCTGTCATCACTGTCTGCCTTTGCTGATGAGGAGGGCTGGGCAGGGGAAGGCTTCTTTCCTCACCTCTGCATGATGATATTTGGGGTTTCTTAGTTTTGGCATAGCCTACAGCAGCCGTATTGGAGGGCCAAACCAAACACACCTTTTCAAACTACAGCACTGATAAATCCTTGCTGAAGAACAGCAGTTTCACTGTTCATATTCACTGTTGCTGTTCATGGACTTGGCTCTGCACTGTGTACCTTGATATTCTGCTACAGGGAAAGATGAGTTATGATTAGGCCCATAGTTATGTCCTAAGTATATGTTTTCAAGCTCTACCCTGTATTACGGAGTGGGGTGTCATGCAATTAATACATGGAAGTTTTGACATACATTTGCAATTCCAAGAACTTGACTGGCAGTGCATTTTTATCACTTGTTTTCAAGTGATGGGTTCATTACCTAACAATGCTGCTTTTTTTCTTGTTTCTTAGGATTCTCAGTTGCTCACGTTTGAGGAAGATGACCCAGCAGAACCACTTGAGCTAGCAGTTAAAGAAGTTACCAGTGTTGTCAAGTCAGCTGGAGAGAAGGTAAACTTTGGATTTGTTGCCTTTCAGTGTACTTTGGGTCAGGAAATGTTTTATTAGTGTCAGTGGAAGTTTTATTTGTCAATAGATCATACCCTTGACCTGTGTTTGTTGAGGCAGGTAAGAGGCTGCCTCTCTAAAGAGCCTGTGCAAACTCCCTGCATTGATTCACTTTTGTGAGCAGAAATGTGCTCCAGGGCATCCACCAAATGCACAATAACCAAGGTTATGCCAAGTTTATAGCTACACCCTCAATGAGCTCATGGAGCAGCCCTCTCCCCCACCTCTACAGTCCTGATGATGGTTCCCCATCCCATTGCTGAAGTGTGCAGTGGGAGCTTGATTGAGAAAAAAGAAATTTCTCTCCTGGGACAGGGAAACATCTCTGTCTGCCTCTTGCTGTTTGTGTGGCTGATGACAGGTTTGCTTCCTAAGTGGGAGCTGAGTAAGGAACAGGTGCAGAGTCCTGAGGGTGAAATCTTGACTCTGCTGGACCCTGTACTCAGTGAGGAGCAAGTGATTTCTTTCCTCCTCTCCCACTGCGAATACTGGGAGGTAGTTCAGTGCCTGTGAAATTAAAGTAAGGTAGAACATGGCTCTTGGAACAGTAAAAATGTGTGAAAAGGGGGAAAAAATCTGTATCTGTTTCTTAGCAATGACAGCTCCTGCATTTTTGTCCTAGTGACTAACTACTGGTTACATTAGGCACCTGCATCAAATTAGCCTAATGCTTTTCTTTTAGTTTTACTTTGTTATTTTGCTTTGCTCATCTGATTTAGATGCTAAGCAGCTCTACTATGATTCCTTTGAAAACTATGCATGCTTATCTGCATGATACACAGCTTAGAGGCACACCCTGACTGGTGGCAGCTGGGGATTGTAAAGCTGTTTGTGTACTTATTTTTCCCCCTTTTTATACAAAATTTATTCCAGTACCAGTGGTTCCTTGCCCCAGCAGTGGGGCTGGAGAGACTGGACTTGGTAGGGTTGTAGGGTTGGCACAAGTGTTACTCTGTGCCACTGGAAGATGCCACGGTGGGAAATTGTAAGGAGAGGGCACTGCTAGGTCTGAAAGTGATGTGCTGTGTCATGTGTGAAGCCAGAACCCAAGGGAGAGCTGCTGCAAATAAAAGCTGGCAAATAACAGCACAAAAAGCTGGTGTCTTGCAGTGCAGTGTCTAAAATGTTGCTGGAAGGGACAGGCAGGGCTGGGTTGAGCCATTCCAGCATCTTAATCGAGGTGTTACACTGCAGACAAATCTGACGTGGTTTCAAAACAGCTTAGACCAATAGAAGCACGTTTTAAAATCCATTGGAATAAAACAGGTTTGCTTTATACACTGGGCCCTTCTGAACTGTGCTAAAACCCATTTCAGTAGTCTTGTGCACAGCTGCTGGAAAAAGTTCTCAGAATCATTCTCACTCCTTCAGTTAAGGTACAGCCTGAATATTTATTTGAATTACAGGGTATAATCACCTTAGAGTGGCAGTGTGGCAGCTACTTTTCCTTCTTCTTTAAATACATACCTTTCTCTAAACACCTCAGGAGTTCTCTTATATGATAATTGTGTCTTATATTTCCTGAGGTAATACCAAGGGTGTTTGGTTTTTCAAGGGTTTTTTTGGTGTTTTCTTTTTTCCTCGTCCTCTTCAAACTCTTGATGTTTGCATGTGAAATCAAAATTTCTTTCTGCAGCTTGCCCAAACTCAAAGTTCTGACAGAAATTGGTGTGTTCTGCAGACATGGTTGGAATGCTGCTGCTTCTCAGCTTGGCCCAAGCTGTGGTGATAGGAACAGAGCTGCTCTGTGGCTGAAGGTTACACCACACTGCCTCTTGATAAAGCCCCTATTTATGTGTTGCCTTCACTCCAATTTTGGGCCAGAGCCTAAATATATAGAATAAAGTGGCCTGTTTTCATTGTGTGGTATTGGTTGTTTTGTTTTAATAAACTAAACATTAGAAATATTCTCAGTCTTAGCTTTTTCTGCCAGCCTTTCCATTAGTGCAGTCTATTTCCAGAGGACTTGAACTTCACGACAGAAACAGCAACAAAAAAGGCAACAAAAAAAAGAGGATTGTCTTGCTGGGGACTTGGCAAAGAGGGTTTGGATGAAGCAAGCTGTGACAGAAGTCTCCCTTCTTTTTCTGCTTCATGCTCAAATGGAGAGGGGTAAAATTCCTTCAGAGTGCCACTCCTTTAATGTCACTGCTGCACTCCTAACTGGGACCTTTCCTAGTTACATTAGTGTGTTTATTTCTGATTCTTTTTGGTGGGGTCAACTACCTTGACCATGATGTACGGTTCCTGTTGTCTTTTAACTCCCCGTTTTGCTTCAAAGCCATCCCAGGTATTTGCTGCTTCAATGGCTGGGGCTTTTTTACAAGTCTAGGAGGAATTATGGCCCGGGGAGATTTTTTCCTTGGCTTTTTTTAGTTTTTGCACTAATATAATCCCTTCTCCTTAAACTGTTTACTCTTCTTCCATGGTGCTTGCTGTCAGTAAATGTATTATGAAGGGATTACATTTCCCGCCAGCTTTTGTTTAGCTTGCCTACATAAGTTGGTCCTTAAATCTCCTTTCACAATGCTGTCCTGGCTCTTAAGTCGCTCCTATGCACCCATTCCCAGCAGCAGCTCCATGTTTTTTAAAATTAAAATTAAAATTAAATCCATGTGTTGGAACTTGATGGCTGAAGGGCCACACAGCCCTACAGGTAAGGTCTCACAATGCAAGGAGGCAGTTTCTTTTTGTCTCTAAAGTACTTTCCTGAGGGATTTTGGGCTCCAGTCTGCCTCTCCTGTGGCTGCTTCACGCTGTGAGTGCCTTGCTGCATCAAGGTCTCTCTCCCTGTGGTGCTGTCTCCATGATAAGCTGTCCTTTGTGTGAGCAGTAGTTGTTAATTCTTACACACACACACACAAACTACGTATTTTGTATTGCATTCCTCTCCTACATTTCAAGGTTTTTCAGCTTTCCTGTGTGATGACCTAATCTTCCTCTATGTTGTCGCTTCCCATCTTGCTTTCCTGAGCATCGTATTTCTTTAGGGTTTATCCTGAGATATTTTGGACTGTGCGATAGGTCTGGTGCCTGACAGATTCTTTGGTAATCTGTTTGCAGTGTTCACCTCCCTGCTTGCTGTACTGTCCTCTCCCTGAAAAACCTCCCAGTCCTCCTTAATGGGGGAATGATGGAGTGAGTACAAGCTTAATTGTCAGTGGGGTGAGCCTACAGAAGTAAACATAATGATCTAACCTCCAGCACTGAGTGCCTTGTAAAGGGAGGACATGGGGTGGGGATTGGTTTGCCTCACTGGAGGTGATCCTGGCTTTGGCACTGTCTGTCTTCCAGCTGCTAATACAGATGTGTGTGTGTCTCCTGTAGGCTGTGCCAGGTCTGCCAGCTTGGCACAGAGATCAGGGAAGCCTTAGCACCCCAACACAGGAACTGTCTCTGCAAGACAGCTACCGCAGCACAGACTGGCAAACCTCTCCTGGGGTTTTCTGTCCCTCTGTCTCAGATGGTTTGGAAGGGCTTGCACGATAGTGAGGCCAAACTAGCAATTCTAGTTCTGGTGTTGGTGTATATTCCCCTTTCTGAAATAAAAGTACTGCTTCCTGCCTTTGCCCCGTTTGATGTTCATTTGAACTTAGTAGGTGGATTGAAAATTCTTCCTGTCCTGTCTCCTTGTACTCCCTGCTTGTTTATTTTATTCCCTCACTCCCCATTTTTTCCACCTATTTGAATTTGAATGTGTTGGTCTCAAAAGAGTGGATAAATTCACAGGTTCCATCAACTTCTGCTTTGTTTCTGTTGCTGACATGGGAACTCTCTCTCTCCTGCACCGAGTCCATTCCTCACCCTGACTTGACTGTGGTATTTACCACCATTTGGAAAACTCTATTTACAGGCAAATTCGGTTTGATTCTGGCTCCTAAAAATCCACAATTGCCTGTGCCTGGGTTAGACATTGCATTTGTCATCTCCCCTTCATTTGCTCTGGTCACTTGGTCAATCATTTGGGTAAAGAAGGAGTAGACAAGAAGCTAGAGAAATCCCCTCAAGAAATGAAGGAATGGGCTCTGGTAACCAAGATCATGTAATGCTTCTGAACAGCTGAGTGATAATGACTGTCAAAAGGCAGAAGTTTTTGACTTGAAAAATTTTCTTGTGGTGAGGTTTTTAAAGCTGAGCACACAAAACTGTCTGTGTGGCCATTGACAAGATAAATTTTCCATGCCAAAAATGAGAACCTTCTCATAGTAGTACCCTGTGAGACATATGGGAAATGGTGAGGGTTCTAAATCTTACAGTGAGATCAAGGCAACTTTCACTGTGTGACTGCCTCAATTCTAATTAATTCTAATTTTCTCATGAAAATGTTAAATATTTTTATTACTTACATACTACTGAGTAACCTCAAGTAACCTGTTCTTTCTGGAAGTAAATACCAAGTGCAGTAAAATGAATCTCCTTCTAGAAAACAAACAAAAAACGTAGTCAGGGGGTGTGCTGGGGGTTTTACCAGCACATGTGGTATGATCAGGGCCTGGGGAAGGTGAGGGAAATGTTCCCCATCAGGGCTGTCAGAACTTCCCCCTGAAGTCACAGTCCTTCAGCTCAGGGAAGGAACCTGCTGCTGCACTTGGGGAGGGAAGGGTAAAGAAAAGAGAATGTGTAGTGCACAAATTAATGGGGTGCCAAGTGCCAAAACTAAAACCTCAAGGTTAGAGGACACCACGTGTCAGGAGAAGGGGCATCATGGTGCTTCTTGAGATGAAGCAGCTTCTGCTGCTACTTCAGGAAGGAAAAAACTGAGGTTTTGAAGCCTGTCCAGAGGAACTGCAAAGGGAAAAAGTCTGGATATAGAGGGGGAGGGCAAAGCCGGGGGAAGGCTTTTAATAGCTGTGAGTACACACATTTGGACGCTTGACTTTCTCAGAAAAATAATCTTGCTCAAACCTCCGTGCTTTTTCAGTCTTCTTTGTTCCTGCAGTTGTTTATCTGGAAGAGAATTGTTTTTAGGATAATTGCACTCAGAGTTTTAGATAGGAATGAGCAAGTTGTGTCACAGCATCTGCAGCTCAGTGGAGCTGCATGCCAGCACGTGGGGAAATGAGCCCAGACAGGTCTGGGAGTTTTGGCCACTGCAGCTCATCCCATCTTGAGGAAGTCAGGTCAGGGATGAAGAGGAGAGGCTGGAAACAGCAGGAATAACCCTGGCAGTGGGGTGATGAAGTCCCAGCTGTGTGTGGGGAGGGGTGGCAGAGGACTGAGGCAGAGCAGGGACACAAAGGTACCTGAGGAAGGGCTGGGAACTCCTTCCATGGGAGATCCCCAAAACACATGGAGAGAGGGGTGTTCCTGCCAAGGGAGGTGCTGGAGGGAGAAAACACCTTGGTCTTGGTTTCTTTGTGCTGCTACTTCACCTCCCCCTGTTTCTGCTAATTTAGGAGATGTGTCTTGTCCACACGTAGGATCACAACAGGGAGCTGAGGGTGATGCCTCTGGGAGTTCAGGATCAGCTGGTCCCAGCTGCTGTGCAGGGCTTGGTTTTTAAAGAACAGTTTGTTATAAAAGTGACAGGTTTTCTGGACTCCAAAACAGAGGGTTGATAACTGGTAAGGGCAGTGGGAGAGAGATCGAGGAATATAAATGAAATTGAAGATGAACTCCCTTCCTATCAGTCCAAGTTCCTCTGTTTTCTTGTGAACACCTATCCTTCCTCTTTCTCCCCCTGCCAGCCAGAAAGGGGTGCTTTGCCTGGCCCTCCCTTCTCCAGCTCTTCATCTGTGCAGAGAAAATGAATTTGAGGAAGCAGGTTGGAACAAGGCAGAGAGAAAGGAGCGGAACATGGGAAGCTTCAGTGTTTTTCTTTGTGTGCCTGCCATGGGGGAAATGGCCTACATATTTCTGCTTGGTTCTATCAAAATCACCTGCTACACTTCTAAAGGAATGTCACTCAGCAAGGGAAGCAGCAGTTGCATCTCTTTAATCACCTTTTCACCACTTGTGGCAGCCTTGTAGATGAAAACAAAGCTGCTTTCTCTTCAAATTCTAGCTCAGAATTCTGCTTCTCTCAGTATTCTGACTCCATCATCTGTCCTGCTTCAAGAACAAAGGGATTCACTGACATGAATATATATTATTTTCCATTTACAAACATGGAACCACTCTTTTTGATGATTGGATTTAAAATTGGCGGGTGGCTGTATGTGAATACCACAGATTTTTAGTAAAAGTGAGGGCAGAAGGGGAGTAGGGCTTAGTAGATGTCATTGGCAGAAAATAGATTAATCAAGGAGACTAAAAGTCCAAACTCCACTGCTCCGGGCTTTGAAATGAAAGGTTATATATACATATATATATATGTATATATGAAACTGATTTGGCATCTTGTGACAAAATGCAGAAAGAAAAATGAAAGTTCTACTGCCTGCAGTGTCTGTTTCTATTCTTCACTTGGAATTAAACATGACTGAGAAACAAGTGGCACATGAACTCATCTACCAACTCCCTGGCCACACTTTTATTTCTTTTAAAAGCATTAATCAACAACATACCTAGCAACCTTGACTCTTGGACATCCAGAAATTCCAGATGAATGGCTCTGCATTGCATGTACAGCAAGTCCAACTTGTTCTGAATGCATTGGACTTCCTATAGATGTGTGAAAAAAACATGTATGGATGATAAAACGCTGCATTTAGGATATGGAAGTGTCAGCAGTTCTTGCACCACACCTGTTCTTTTTCCTCTTCTTCCCTCAAAAAAGAGGGAAGAACCTTTTCCTCTTCAGTCTTTAAAGAGTCAGTATCAGTCCATTACCTTGAATGAAATGATTGATTTTGTTTCATCTCAGCTGCAAGTAAAACAAGCAGCTGGGCTCTTTGTTCTTCTTACCTATTAAAAATCCCTTGTATTTTGCCATAATACTTGGTGTTGGTGTTGTTTGTGTGGGATTAAGGTCAGAAATCACTTCTGAAGGAATCTGGAGTTTGGGAAAGGGGAGCGGTGAGGAAAACTCATTTGTCCACTTCTAAACTATAATTTGCAAAGACATAACCTGAAAAGGCAAATCTTATTTCCTTGTGGGTGTGGTTGGGATTTTTATTTGTCATATCCAGCTCCCCACCTCCTGCTCCTTTGTAATTAAGTCTCTACCTTAATGGATGTACACAGGCCCTTGATAAAGCCCTGGCCATCCTTAAAATGTACCCCAGAGAGCCCAGGGAGATGAAATGTGTTTAAGGAGAGACTGATAAGGATCTTCCAGGAGTTGCATGATTCCTTTCAAAGCTTTCAGCTTTAATTCCAGGGCCCATAAGTGGAGCAGTAAGTGCATAAACACAAATTTAATAGCACCATGCAGAGTTTATGTCAGACAAACCTTGCAGGGAATTATTTGTCTGTGCACTGCATTGACCTGGTTCCCTTTGCCTGAGTCAGAGCTGTCCTTCCCACAGTGGAGCTGTGGGGACAGTAACCACAGAGGGACAGTGACAAGCCACTCTCCTCTCCCAGCACATGTTTGCAAAACAAACATGCCTCTGTGGGGTGATGAATAATTTCTGACTTCTACCCCATGGGCTTTCCTGTGCTGCCAGGAGCCCTCCAGGAATTTCTGCACACTCCAGGAATTTTGTGTGGCAGCTCCAGCAGCTCAGTCAGCAGAGGGGAGGGAGCAAAAACTACCCACTGTTTACAAACTCAGTGTGATAGCAAGTTAAATTACTGCTCTTAAAAGTGTATTGCAGTCAAGTGGCACTCAGACTTTTCCCAGACATTTAGCTTTGTCACCACATTTCAGGGCCTTTCTTGGTTTGGTCAAAGGCTTGAATAAATTCTTAAAGGCTCCTTCTCCTTCTTATCCAACTGGAATTACTCAGACAGAATCCTCTGCTGTAGCAGCAGGTTTGCACCATAGTTTCACATTTGTAGGATGCCACTAAACTAAAGATTGTATGGTAAATCAGCTGTCCTGTTGTAGGCTACTTAGAGCAGAACAGGAAGAAGAACAAACATCTTTGCCCTCTTGGAGCTTTCAATGCATAGATCTGTGAAATGGAAAGGAGTCCTTGTCAGGTGAGGAGTTACTTCTGAATTAGGTAACAATACAAAAGAAATGTTGGGAAATGCCATTATTTGCAGGTATTAAATTTCATGTACAGATTTGGACACTTGAACTAGGTGCTTTTAGATGAAGGAAGGAGAAGGAGGTGGGAACATGAATGAAATTGCTTGGAAATTTCCCACCTGTGCAACTTAGCATAATTCTGGTAGTTTAAATTCATTTCTTATTTTCTTTCTTGCCTTCACCAGACCTTCCGAAGACTAATTGGTTTTTCCCTTCGTTTCCCCTCATCCTTTTCCTTTCTCCAGGTGGTTTCTTGCAATGTTGTAGGAGATTCTGTTAAATTCCTCGTTGCTGTCTCAGCCCCTCCGCCCTCAGCTGCTGAAGCTCAGTCGTATTTTGTAAAGCTGTCTCCAGTCCACTTGCAGGTAAAGTCTTTAGTGTTGTTCTCTCTTCCCTTCCTTTTGTTTCCCCTCTGGGGCAAGTGGTAAATACAGAAATTAGCCTGTCTCTTCAGGAGACTGGGGATAAATAACATGTTGGGTAGACTACTTGGATATCTAGAACAATTCCCTTTTGGGGATGTACTTTCAAAGCTTAAGCAACTTCTGCCTCCTTAGAGTGTCACTTTGAAGTCACCTACTCAGAAACTGGTGTCATTCTTCCTGTGCTGAGTCACAGAGTGGAGGTTGACCTACAATTTCCTTACAGGACACCACAGCACTCTCCAGTAACTCTTTTTCCTGTCCACAGCTTCAGCTCTATCTGAAAGACAAAGGAGAAGATGTCAAAGTTGAGTGGTTCCTCATTAACACTGATGAAATCAACTTTGAAATCCAGCCAGCAGTGCAGGAGGTCAGTCAGTAAGTTTTATTTGTTGTAGTGGTAGAGCAGATGAGTCTCCATCCCCTTGGTCCAAAATGTAGTGGAAAACATTTGCCTGTGAAACCCCTGCATCTCTGAAATCCAGCAACACCTCTCCAGATTACTGAAATAAGTCTGTATTTGACGGATAAATGACTTTGCAAACATCTTTCATCCAAATCCAAGGAGTGAAAAATCTGTTCCTAAATATCTTCTCTCAGAACAGTTCTAAAATACAAAAATGCCTCAGTTGTAATGGTGTTTCCATCAAAGCAATTAAAACATTGCTCTTTCCCTAATTTAAATAAATTTTGAAAACTGGCAACCGCAGATCAAAAATGGCCGTGGAAAATACAGTTATTTAAGGAAATGATGGATTATCTAAAAACATTTTGATGCTTTTGGAATTGCACCTGATCTTTCTTTATGAGCACTGATTCATTGGGACATCCCCTGCAAGAATTTCATCTTGACTGGGATTCTTTTCTCCCGTTGACCCTTCACAGTTTTTTTTATTTTTGGCACAAATGTGGTGATTTAACTGTTTCTTACAGCTGTTGGGGAAGACTTGTTTGTGTTTTGTGAAGTTGTTTTTTTGACTGATGGCCTCATTAAAAAATAAGTTTATTGTGGAGTTGCTTCTAAAGACCTGTACTTAGAAAGCTAAAGTCATAATAATTTATTACCACAGCTTTTGTCCATGAAAATGTAAAACTCATAACTAAAGACAGACAAGCCTTTTAAAATGTGTTTTAATGTAGGTTTTACTATGCACACATAGCATGTAAATGACCTTCATATGCTGGGGTGGCATGTTGATTATCCACATTTGAGCAGTCATCAAGTATTAAATCCTTCCTGACCAACACAGATGACTCTGGTGCAGTGACTGGACTTCACAATCAGCTTTTTGAGAGGTGCCCAAGCCCAGCTTTGCAGAGTTGCACCTGTTCTGCTTTGCCTGCATTTTCAGAATGAGCCTGTTAAGTTCTTTCTTTGTTAGCAGGCTGTATTTTCACTTTGAAGTTTGTATCGGCACTTATAGAAGAGGAGAGGCAATAAACAAAACTAAAACTTGTGAGCAAGCTACACCTTAGAAATTGCTTCAGCTCCTAAACTTCAGTGTCAGCTTTTGTGCCTTGTTTTTTAACTCTTTCGGAAGCAACACTGTGTGTACAAATAAATACCTTTAATTACTTGTGATTATCTCCACAGTGGTTTTGACATCACACTGGGTATAATAACCCATTTTCTCTTGGTAATGGCTGGGTGAACCTGAGTTGTGTTGGGCAACCTGGCTGACTGATAGGGTTTGGATTTACACAAGCTGACTTCATGTGCTGATGTGCCCCAGGCTGGCTGTGGTGTACATCCCTAGCCCAAGTCAAACCCAGAGTGGAACTTGTTGTCATTATAATTTTGGGGTGGTAGTTAAGCCATTGTGGCTTGTCTTTGTCAAGGGAGTGGTGGTGGAGAGTTACTTTGCAAAAAAAGGATGGCTAAAAATGAGGCAGAGCTGACAGGAGGCTCTTTAATCAGTCTCCTTCCCAAACAACAGCAAATACCTATGAACAGAAGTCCAGTGAGTGAGGTTGCTGTTGTTACTGTTAAATAACAAATGTCACATCAGGCTGATGCCAAAGCAAAAGAGGCAACTGGGATTTTACAATTTAGGTAAGAGCAGTGGAGGGAAATTACCTCCAAAATAATGAAGACTAACCACAATTTATCTGCTTATTTAAGTAACTTAAGCAATGGAATTGCTGTTACTAAGGCTTTAAAAAGCCTAATTTACTTTGATCTTTATTAAAGTGAATCATTATTACCAGTTTCCTTGGTGGTTATTTGAGGGCACATACATGTGGCAGATTTTTGTGGGACTGGCCAATGCTGTTGTATGTTTTGAGCATGTCATCCAAGACCAGTTAGGTAAGAAGGCAGTAAAGCAGGATTTCTGCACACAGCATTCCTGGGATTTTTGGTGAAACACCCTAAAAGTTTCTGTAACACCTGGGTAGCTGGGAAAGGGCTGTTATTCCCAATCTGTTTGACCTGTTGTGCAAGGTGCACATCAGTGCAGTCTCTCAGTGTGCTATCAGAAAAGATGGATGGGTCCCCTGTTTTTAGGTCAGATCTTTGTCTCCTACTTCAGTCTTTCCTTTGGAAAAGAAACCTGACTGAGATTTCAGAGTTGTTGTGTTTCAAACTGTCCTTCCTGGGACAGCTTCATTTAAAAATCTGCGCCCTGTTGGTAACTGAGCAGAAGAAAATTCCTGAGGAGCAGGCATCCTCCAGGAGCACAAGGAGGGCAGAGGCAGTTCATTCTCTTCACACACCTTAGAATTAATCTTCTGAAGCTGCATGTGTGCACACAGAATCTGTGGTGTATTCTGACCCCTCTGAAGTTGTGGTGCTAAGCACAGATGGCCATGAGATTTTTTTATGGGCAAACTACAGCTCAGTGCCTCAGAGCAGCACGGCTCTGTCCATACACTGCACTTTTCAGTGAGGTTGAAGACCCCCAGGAGATGCTATATTTTTTTTTCAGTGCAGCACAGGATTAGTTTCTTCTCAGCTGTTGCAAGCTGGCATAACTCCCATTAAATCAGTGGAACAGTGCCGATCTGCTTATCTGATGACCTGATCTGCTCTCTCAGGGGAGCACAGAGCAGTGCAGAATCTTTAAAACCCCATTATAAGGTAAAAATTGTTAAAGAAACTTCTGGTTTTGTGGATAACAGCTGTGCTTCCTAACTCTCAGAACAGCATGAGTTTTTCAGTGTTTAATTCTAGGTTTCCTTTAATGCATAATGGAGAAATTTAAGTAATTCTTTGCATGCTCTGTTGTTAAATTCTGTTGTAGGCAACAGAAACCACATGTCTCTCTCTGAACAAAGCTAATGTTTGATGGCTTTGGTTGTTCAGATATATGCCAAATATATTTTTGCCTCAACTTCTTCTGAGTTTGGAGAAGCCTGATTGTTTGTTTCCTCACAGGGACAGACTGCAGGGACACGTGCAATATCTGAAACTCTCAGAGATGTCTTGAAGAACCTCTTCAGCTCAGCTTCTCCATCTGTAGTGCTGAGTGTGAGGCCTGCAGATACAAAGGAGGTTCAGGTAAGGCTCATTCCTTCCAAAAATCTTTGGAGATTCTGCTTAGTGCTTTTATTACATATTCATGACTCACAAATGAGTAAAACAGAGTTCAGTGGCAAGAACCAGCTGGGACACGGGCTCAGAGCAGCCTAGACCGTGGCAGTGGAGGCTTTGTGGCCATGCTCCCATTGGTGTTACCAGCCCTGCTTCCCTGTGCCAGTGTGACACAAGGGCTTGGTGCTGGCATGTGCACAGTGCCCCTTGTCCTGGTTGCCTTTTGCAGAATGTACAGAACATGAACCTTCTCCCTCAGGGCACAAGTCCTCCCAAACCTCCAAGGGCTCACGACCTCAGGCTGCTGGTGAGGAACATCGCGGCGAAGCTGAGCGATCTCGGTGCTGCAGGTAACACAGCCCAGGAGCTGCTGCTCCGTGTTGGGCAGGCCTGGGGTTGGGTTGTTTTACTTTCCTTTCAGGTGAGATAATGTGGAAGTTCTGGGTTACAGCCTGCTCTCAATAGAAGGTTTAAGAAGTTGCTGTATTCTGAGATACAGACTTCATAGAACCCCAGAATGGTTTGGATTGGAAGGGACCTTAAAGCTCATCTCATTCCACCCCTTGCCATGGGCAGGGATGCCTTCCACTATTCCAGCCTGGCCTTGAGTATTCCCAGGGATGGGGCAGCCACAGCTTCTCTGGGCAACCTGTGCAAGTGATGACTTAATGTAAATTTTAGTTTATTTGAGTATTTAAACATCTTGTTCTTGTACAGAAATCCATCATTGCTGAAAACAGATTGAAATGACCACATGTATAAAGCTTGCTGATTATTTTCTGGCTCTTAGTTTTAATTTCTAAAAGTTCTCACTTTGGCTGTACCCAAGATGAGGGGCTCAAATCCAACTCTCCATTAGCTGCTGGCAGTGACAATGGCTTGATTCAACATTACCTTATTTTTCTTTACTTCTGAGTGATTTGCTGCTGTATCTCAAACTGTCCTCCTGTGTTAGAAACTCCTGGAAGGTGTTGGGTTTTTTTTTGTTGTTGTCAAGGACATTTTCCCCTGATGAGTTTACTTCATCAGGGGAAACGATGGTGCCTCTTGCAAGTGGAGAATGAAGCCAAAAAAGAGGTCATGGCCTAATGAAGTTAGTGTTGGGTTTGGAAAGCAGCACCAGGCCTGTCTTGCAAGTAGTCAGGCATCTCCAAGTGCAGGCACGTCTCTGTCTCTGACTGAGGCATGAGCAGGCACAGCTCGGATTCTGTCAGCGGAAATACACACTGGAGGCTCTGTTATTTATGGCCACTGAACAATTCTGTAACAGTGTTTTTAATGGAAGCTTGTGGCTGCTAAATTGGGCAAGGCAGTAGTTTTAGATAAATATATCCTACTTGCTGTTCTCCTTTTTTCAGTTAGAGGTAATGGGTTTCTGCCCTTGAGTCTTGCATAATGCTGCTTTGCTCCTCCTGGTTGGGAGTGACTTTCCTAAAGCTCTGCAGAGCTGTTTTTTTCAAAAAAAAAAAATCCCAAATTATTTTTAAAGCAATTCTGGAACTCTAGGCTGTGAAATGTCATATATCAATAAAATTATGCTGGCAACTGCAGCCCAGTCTAGTGGAAAGTGTCCCAGCCCATGGCAGGGGGTTTGGAAAGAAATGTTCATTAAGGTCCCTTCCAACCCAAGCCATTCTATGATTTGTTACTGTTCTGCAATCTTACAGTGCAAACTAAACTTCCCAAATGATTGGGTCATTTTGCCTCACTTTAAAAGTCATGAGATGAGATGAGATACCTTTATGAGCGTAGGGTGCAGAGAAGAGAAGATTCACCTTCTGAGAATTGCTGCACCTTTCCTATAAATGAGACAATTCATGTGCTCTGCTCTGGGAACACAGAGGTTGGGAGGCAAAATCCCCATTTGCTATTCTAGCAGGAGATGGAGGGAATTTTGCTGGTTCCCCAGCAGCTCCTGGAGTGCAAATATTTGGAACTAAGTATGAGAAATAAAGCTTTATCATGGGGTTTAACTGGTACACCTGAAATCCAGTGGGAATCCTGCACAGCTGGAAAGGTGCCAGCTTCTGGGCATAACTTGCTGACTTTTAATTCATATTCCCTTCCCTCTTCCTGGCCTTCCCTTGCAATAGTGAATTATCCTGTTGGAACTCAGGCTCCATGGGACTGTGCAGTATTTCAGGCTAACCTGCACATGTACACAGGGGGCTGGGGAGGGGCAGCTTGTCTGTGCTGATGAAACCATGGGTGATTGATGGATGCTGACAGGGTTGATAGCAGCTCTGGCTCTCCTGCAGGTATCTTAGTTCAGCTGATGAATACCCAGAAGCAGAACTGGTCTCTGCTTATGGGCTGTGCCTGTTTTTGTCCTCTTAGTTTGTGTATGTAAACAGAGATCACCCTAGATTTTGTTCTACATTCTCTGCAGGGAATCATTTAGAGCGCAAGTGATTTCTGGTGGTAAGGAAGAAGTAGTTAATGGGTTACAGCAGGGTGTCCCTGTTGGGTACAGCTGGTTTGTGGCTCAGGTGAAGCTCCAGGCAGGGCTGTGCAGGGTCCCTGCCCTGGGCAGCAAGACCAGGCTCAGACACACATAGCTGGGTGAGCAGAAGCCAGCCCAGGTCCATCAGCTCAGGCTCAGCCCCTGTGAAAGCAGCTCAGCTGCTTACTCTGGGTCAGCTTGGATCCCAAATAATCTGTGTGTACACAGTGTTTTGTCTCCTCTAATCACCTTGCCAGGCCCAAGCTGCCTCTGTGCCTGAGACAGGGCTGATCCAGGGCCCCAAAGCATCCCCAGAGAACAACTGAGGGCTGCTCATAGCAAATACAAACCCAGATTCTTCTGGAGAGCTGGGGGCAGCATCTTTTGTTTGCTTTGCACACAGCCAGTACTGAGCTTTTTGTTGCTTTCCTTGATGTCTTGGAAGTCTGGGTTTAAATTATTTCTGGTGCTGTGAACGCCATATTAAAGAAACTGTTTTAAGAGGAACCCATCTGGCAAACTATTTCCCAGTGGAGCAGCAGTGTAACTACTCTTAATATGCCAATTTGTAACACTATCAAATTCTGAGATCAAGGCAGAGATAAGTCTGCAGCAGTACTTTAAAACTTAGTAAAAACCACAGTGCACAAACCATTGTGAATTAGCACTGCTGTCATCAGTCACTTGCCAGCAGAAAAAGCTTATTTTCATGTCCAAATAAACCACTGTGACTGTGGCCAGGAGGAACTTGGAAAACTTCTAGTTTTTTTTTAAAAGCAGTGAAAGCAACTTTACTCCTTCCCCACCTCACATCCACAACATCACCTGCTCACTCTTTTTTTTTTTGTCTCCCCATTTTTTTGGATCGTTTTATGCCTGCACTTTTTTGCTTCATGGCAGGATTTAAATTGGGCTGTCATGTTTCACAGTGTGTAGGGTAGTTCATAGGACAGCAGTGATGCAATAGTGACCTTTGCCATGAATGTACAAACCAAGGGAAGGCATTTATTCTGTGGGAGGGTGAGGAAGTGTCTGCAAAAGTCTGTTCAAAAGTGCAGTGTGCAGGGAAGGGGGTTTCTTTTCAGTAAGTGGCCTCTGGATAACAGAGCATTAATAACTGGCTTCTGATTTTTCTTGCCCTTACAGGCAGCACAGACCTTGTGTGTATAGTTCAGTTGAATGACCCTATGCAGAAGTTTTCCAGCTCTGTAGCCAAAAATGCTGCACATCCCTTTTGGAAGGAAGAGTTTATCTTGTAAGTAACTTACCTGCTGAGAATACTTTTACACTAAAGCACTTTTTTCTTGAACTGTGTGAGAGAAGAATGGCATTTTGAATTAGGTCCGTTCTTGGCTTTTCTCTGTGTGGCCTCAGAGAAATCTGGAGCTGGTAGGAACTTCAGAATATCTAATTATCCTCTGCATGGATATGAGATACAGGTCTCAAGGTGTTCCATGGTAGATATATTATTCTAGTGGCTGACAGCAGTCACAGGCATAATAAATCGCCTCACGCTTTCCTACAGTGTCAGAAAAGAAATGCTAGCAAGGTTTTGAAGTCACTTTACTGTGAAAACTGCATTTGAGGGAATCTAATGTCTCTCCATTCCCTCTCCGAGTGGGAAAACCAAATGTGCAAAAACAATTGACCATCTAAAAGAATGGTGGCCATGACTAAAAAGGGAGTGTAAAACTTTACTAGATTTTCTTTCTCCTGTAGAGAAAAAAAAAGGGAGTTTCAGGCAGCCTACACAGTATTCTGAGATTCACACAGCTGCTGTAAAAAGGTCAAAAGTGAGCAGTTCTAAAACTATTTTTACTTTCACTTTCTAACAGCAGAGCAAAAATGGTTTCTGAGGTGCATGAGTTTAGGAAAGGGGGGAGGCAGTGATGAACTTTGTTTCCTGAAGTATCAGAAAGTGCTTCAGCAGTGGGTCTGTGAGTCACTTCAGCCCTCTGTTGGTGGAACAGCACCTGTGCTCAGTGTTGCAGAGCAGACAAGTTCCCAGCAGTTTGGGACAGGAAGTTTGTAAGAATAATACCCTTTTCCAACTGAAAGGGCTGAGAGAGGGCAGGCAGGACGTGATTAACTTGACTGGAATTTGGCCTTGACACTAGGAATAATGCTGGGGTTTCCACACTGCTTTTCAGAGGTGCATGAGGTAAGCTTGGGGGCTTTTACAGATAGATGATTAGGATTTTGGCAGGGGTTTTTGAACTTCTTTCAAGTTCCCACACACAAACCTCTGCCCTTTTATTTCTTCAGAGCCAAAAATATCCTCCAGTCTGAACACCACTGTACTGACCACCATGTCAGGCTCTGCTTTATCTTCATGGCAAAGCAGCAGTAGTGCCATCAAGGTGCTCCTTTCCAAGTTTTGGGGTGCAGGAAGGGTGGGAGTGGCAGGGAAAAACTTAAAGTCTGCTGCATGGCTGATGTGCCACAGCATCTTGTGGAGGTGGGGTGTCTGCAGCCAGGATCATCCACCATCTGAAATGGAGACTTAGCAAAATGAAGTACATGTTTGCATGCCTTTAGGATTTTTGGCAGAATGCCTGCTGAGAAGGTTATAAAATAAAGTTTTACTGAAGGGTTCCTCAATAGGTACCCAGTTTGCTTCACTGTCTCAGTCAGGGGAAGGGTTTTGTATCTATTGTCTAGTCCATCTTAGGAAGTACCACGTGTGTAATTCTGAGAGTACTTCACCTGAGTTTTGTCACACAGAAACTTGTTCTTGTTGGCTTTGCAGCATCCTTGAGTTTCGCTTTGGGAAGGTGATACTGACTCTTCTCATTTAAAGCTGTAACTACTTTTGTTTTCTTGCATCTGTCCTATTTTTGCAGGACACTTGCCTGCTTTGACAGGGATGTTGATTGAGTCTGTTCCAGCATCTTGACTTGCAAATTTGATCCTGCCAGGAGAAACAAAGCTCTCTGGTGTTGTGGTGTAGCAGTCAGACTAGGAACCGTCTTCATCTTGGAAGGCAGTGTTTGTCAGCTCCTGGAGAGAGGAAAAGCCTCTGGAATTCAACAGATTGAACCTGTGCAAGAGTGGGGGAGGGACCCAGGCCATGTTTTTTCTGACTGTGATCCCTTCAGTGATTCTTTCCCACCTGCAAGGTGCAGTGTTTGGCTTGGAGAGGGCTGAGGAAAGCTGGGGAAAGGGGAAAACCTACATGGGAAGGAAGATCTGCTTGGCCTGCAAAGACTTAACATGGTTTTGTTTCCTTCACAGTGAACTAAGTGCCAAATCAAAAGCATTGCAACTGCAAATAGTAGAAGATGGAAAGTTGGATAGTAAGTATTAAGACTGAGTTGTTTTGCCTGATCAGCATGTGAGCTTTGCTGAGTGTTGTCAGAAGTCCCCTTTTATTTCTGGATGGCCACAGAAACTGTGGGATCCATCAGTAATCATGGGTGGAAGGAGAATACACTGAGAAGGTGCCTCTCTTGTGGCCTGAGTTAAGGTTACAGAGAATCTTTGAGTTTCTTTCTAGATTGTCAACATACTGAGTCGTCCAGGTACTGCTATCCTGTATTTTTCCATCTTCCAAACATCTAATTGATCCACTGTGAACCTTTTTGGTTTCAAGTTAAGCTTGAGTTCTTTCTGTGGCTGAAGGGGAATCATGGGGGTTAACTGTAAATCCTTCCTTTTCAAGTCCCAGAGACTGCCTAACAATGCAGGTATGAAAATCACACTCAGGTGTAAAACACTCAATTCTGACTATGTTGGATTAAATATAAAACATGGGGGCTCAAACATTTTTACAACTCAATTCTGTTGTTTCAGAATTATTTTTAGTAATCTAGATATACAAAGTTGTGCAATACCTTGCTTATGATATGTGGTCATTGGAGGGATTGGAAAGTCGAAAGCTTTAAAAAAATTCTCTGATATGGATGTTATTTTTTATTTAAAAAAAAATTTATATAGAATCAGCCAACTTATGTTTTTCTTGGACAAAATAGAGTCTTGACAGTACCTAAGCCTCTTCAGTCTTTCAAACAACACCAGGAATGTTCTACGTCCTAACTTTCAGCCTGGTTTCCTGAAGTAAAAGATCCCGGTGGATTGCACTGACAATTCTCTTCCTCCCCCTCTGCCCCTCCACACACGCTAGCTGTTCTTCTCCAAAAAACTTTAATAGAAGACTCAAAGTAGAATCATATTAATGAGCAGAGAGCTGAGTTATATGAATATAATGTGGATCCCTACTTGTATAATACAGGTATAGACAAGAGTTTAATATGCCTGTAATACCTGTTCAAATTTTAAGTGTTTGAGAAAACCATTTAATACAAATTCTCAGCGCATGTTCTGTGGTAACCTGACCCCAAAAGGCCAGTGAAGTGTAGGAATGTATTGTTTTTAAACATTCTGCTTAGCACAGAAAACCAGGATTTCATCTCTGAAACCATGCAGTACCTTTGCTAACAATTTGTTCTGGTCTAGTGGAGCTGATAAAGTCAGGGGAGGAACAAGAGAATTGCTGAAGATTTACTAAAGTTCAAATTAAGAAACACTACTTGTGTTGTGATGCACCAGTTAAGCAGGAATCCAAATTGTCCTCTGAAAGGAGAGATGCAGAAACTGCTTATGGAGATTGTCCAAGAACCTAATAGTAGTTTCCCTTTTTCCCCTAGACATTCTGTATATAAAGGGAAAAATAATGTCCAGAAACAACAGTAAATAAGTAATATTTCATGTTTCCATTCTTTCCTGTTGCACAGTATTAGGCCAGGCTGAGAAATAGTCATAAAATGGAAAAAAAAAAGCTGTAAAATGCCACTTCTCTGCCCCGTGGTGTAGAACCAGTTATTGCAATTTTTTGCCTGAATTTTTTCTCCTCCCTTCCCGTATTCTTTCCCTTACACATCCTGTCAGCTTGGATATGGGCTGACCTTGCTGATTTTATTCTTCCAGGCCCTTTATCTGGGAGGGTGACTGTACCTCTGGACCTGTTCAGGAAACAGCCCTCTGGCCTGCACAGCTTTGCACTGAGCAGCGGGAGCAGGGAGAGCAGCTCGGAGCCAGGGCCTGGGCTGGGATCCATCAGTGCAGAGGTACTGCTGGGCTTGGGGCTTTGGGGTGGATCTTGTACTTCAGGAAGGGCTCAGGAATACTCATCTTGTGCTTGGACTTGTGGCTGAGTCAGAGCAGCTTGTTGTGATTGCAGGGTGTTTGTGTCTTACTGAAAGAATTAACTCTGAAGAGTTTGGCTCAGGAAAAGCTTTAAAGGAGTACAAGCCAGAAGGAGTGTCCTTCTTGCCTGACTGTGCTTCTGAGGTGGTGTTTTCCTGTCTCCTTAGTTCTCTTTTATAGAACCCAGTGAGCTGAAGGCAAGGCAGGTCTCCTCTCCAGTGCTGGCCACCAAGATCGAAAAGGATCGCACTGTGATGCCCTGTGGGACTGTGGTCACCACTGTCACTGCTGTGAGAACCAAACCTCGCCTGGAAGGGAGATCATCCCCACTGAGCACAGGTCAGCACCTCCAGATCTCCCTCCTTGGGCACCAGGAGAAGCACTGGGGGTGGGATGTCAGGAAAGTGCTGCTTTCCAGAGTTCTCTGGTGTGTTGGAGTGGGGTTGTTGTTCATGTTCTCCAGTCAGGTTTTAAATTTTCATGAAAGCTTGTTTCTTACAAGGGGAACAGTTAATGTTTCTTTTCATACTGGCTGTAAATCTTCACCATGGTGTGGTAACATAGAAGGGCTGGGTTTTGGTGGGTGACAAATATATCAGACTCTCAGAGGTTTGCTGATAACAAACCATCCTGTGCCTTCTAACCCTGATCTGTATTATCATCTCTGATGAAGGTTGGTGTCACCTGGTGACAATACACTTTTTTTCAGCATGTCCTCCAAGAGCAGATTTTCCAATTTTTCTTGAGGAAATAATAAAAGTAAAACCTATGAAGAGTCTTGGTGTGAAGCATCACAAAGATCTGTGCTTTTTAAAGTTGTTAAAGCAAATCTTTTATTTAAGTGGGTGTTGTTTCATGTATTACAGCAGAATGTTTAAATACATGCTTTAGTGTTTTGAACATTTAAAAATGTTGAAAAAAATTCTCACACTTCACTGGCCTTTTGAGGTCAGGTTTACCACAGAACATTGAGAATTTCTGTTAAACAATTTTGTCAAACACTTATAATTTTAACAGGCATAACCAGTATAATAAATTCTTAATAACATAATAAAAAATGTCTTGACCAAAAAATAACCAAAGAAACTTGGTCCTCAGATTCTCCTGTGAAAACTCCAGTTAAAGTAAAGGTGACTGAAAAGGATTTCACTGTTGAAGCCCTCCATTCTCATGGTGCTCCAGTCAGCAAAACTTTGTCATCTTCAGATACAGGTAATAAAAAATAGGTAATAAAAAAAAGGTAATAAAAATGTTGGAAGCTGCTAAGGAGAACATGTCTCTATTCTGCTTGTGGGATTAATGTGATCCTGTTAAAATGACAGCCAACCCCTGTGGCTGCTGCCTGTCAGCAGCACTGGGGTGTTTATGTTACAAAGCACTGTGGTTTGGAGTATGGCAGCCTTGCAGTAAAAATCTGGTTTTAATTGGCAATTTAAATTACTGGTTTTGAATAAATAACAATGAGCTGTGGTTTGGAGCGGGGAGGAGACTGCAGAAAAGCCAAAAGTAAGTCTTTTCTCTTACTTTTGAATGAAAGATGCCTCCTTTCATAAAGGCACAGGGGATGCTGCACTAAATTAAAAAATTAAAACCCTATGACATGTAAGTCCCCTGTGTCTGAAGAGAAGGCAGAGGCTGGACTGATTAAGCACCACTCAGTTCTCTTCCTAGCCCTGCCACTGGGCTTTTCTGGGCTTGCTCTGCCCATTTGTCCACCTGACTGAGTCACCTGGATACAGCTGAAGTTCCTTCCAAGTGTCAGGTGACGTTGACAATAATTATAAACTCACTTGGAATTGTATATAAACCTGATTTTGTCTCGGGAATTCACCTTTTGAAGTTGCAGCTCTAAATCTTCAGCTTGTTTTTTCCTGTGTGTGGTCACTTTTCAGTGGCTCTGTGGGCAAGAGCAGTGACAGATGTGACCCAGTGTGGCTGCCAGTGGCACCTGGTGTGGAGTTCAGTTGGCTTTGTACAGGTCTGAGTGGGGAAGGGGCACTCTGGACATGATCTGGGCTGCTCCTGGCACAGTCAGGAGGTTTCTGTCCCTCAGAATCTACTATCTTGCTGTCTACTGGCCAGAAAATTTGGGGAAAGGCAAGAAGCAGTAACCATGAATAGCTGTAACAGCACTTGGATCTTCTCCTGTCTCTTGGATAAGAAATAGTCTGATCCCATGAAGCAGTGTGGTATTACTCCATCAATTTGGAAAATGTTAAGATAGTGAAAGACTTCTGAGTTGACTCTCTGAAGTGTTTATGATATTAAAAACACAAAACACTTACTGGAAAATTCACCTGGAGACAGCTTATTCCATATTGTTATGGACAATGTTTTTATTGGAAGTGCAGGGGGATTTCAGTGAAGTGTTTATACAGCATTGCAGGAAGAATTACTTATAACAAAAGCCAAATGAAAGAAACATAAAAGAAGCTTTTGGTATGGCAGTAACTTAGGTAAAAGTTATTACAAGCATCATGGCAAAATAGCAGCAAGCACTCTGGAAAAGATGCTGTGTCTGTGCCATTCTGAGTGATGACAACAATAAGAATTAATGCAGGGCCTGGGGAGATGGAAAAAGTTAAGGTTTGAGGTGAGTGTGCAGACATACACATATTCTTTGTTCTGGGCCTCATCTTTTATTACATTTCTGACACATTAACAAAGGCACTGCTCAATTTAGTTACCATTGGTGCTATTCTTGCCCCTCCTCTTTTTGTTGTTAAAGCTCTTGCTAGAAAAGTCCACCTCAGGCAATTAAACATGGGGATTTTTGTCTTGTTGACTTCCTTAGCCTTGTTTGTTCCTGAGCTTGCTGAATTTGATCAATGTGTGTTCGTGTCTTAGATGCCAGAAAGGGCCATGCTTAAAACTAAACTTGTGTTTGTCACTAAAAAGCATTTTATACAGATTTTATATTCTTGTACAGTGGTTAGAGTGGTTAGAGGGGAAAAGGAGGTGGACTTCACAGGATTTGGAGGATTTGCCTCACAGGAGGCAGCTACTTTGTCTTCCCCACCCTATCACAGTGCCATAGCAAAACTGGAAATGCTGAGCAGGGAGGTCTGGAAAAGGAGCAAAATAACAAAAAATTACCTGAGGAAGTAGTGATGTGCTAGCTGTGTACCATGTTAGAACTATGGTGCTTCATGACTGTAATAAGTCATGATGTCCCCACTGTCACCACAGGGTAGCAATGCACTGAAATAATGGGGTGTTTTGTCCAAGCTTCCAGAACCTCCTTTGTTCTCACGGAAAGGGTTTGTAAGTGCCATTTTGGTACCTTTTCTCCAAAAATGAGTGACAGGAGGGAAAGCCGGGACCTGATTGCTGGCTGGTGAATTGCAGAGTTTATGGTGCTTATGCTATCTATTATGTTATCTATTTCTGTGAATTTTAGGTCAAGGACAAACTCTGCCTGTATCTGCTCTGTTTTTTCCTGTTTTTCCTTCTCCCCTCTGAAATGATCCTTTCTTCTCAGAGCTGCTGGTACTGAACGGCACTGACCCTGTGGCAGAAGCAGCCATTCGGCAGCTGAGCGAGTCTGCAAAGCAGAAGCTGAAGTCTCCTCGAAAGAAAAGCACCATTATCATATCAGGGGTGTCCAAGGTAGAGCACAAAACAGCGCTTAGAGTTAATGCTTAGTTCTGTAAAGCCTTTCCTGCACTGACTGCAACGTTAACATGACTCCTGCTGTCCCTGCAGAATCCAGTTTTGTGTGCCAGGTTGTTTCTGTGACTGTTTCAGGTTGAGTAAATCAGAGTGTTGGGTTCTGATTGTTAGATGTGACAGCCTGACCAAAATGCACAGTGTCCTGGGATAGCAGTGGTGTTAGGGATTTGGGAAGATCAGTTTAGGTGAGAAGAGAGGATAGTCCTTCTCTGTGTTTCACCCATGTAGGGACGATGCACTGAAAAGGTATGAAAGATTTTTCTACTTTTTTCAAAGCTGTTAAAACCCTCTGAAAAACCTCTGGTCTCTGTTCCAGAGGGAGGGTAAACAATGAAACAGGATGAAATGCTTTGATGTTAATTTTCTTGTAAGGAACAAAAGATTCTCTGTGTATGCTGACACTTCATTACAGCAACACATATAGGGGAATCCTGTTATTTGTCATGGGGCCAGGTGGAAGGCATTTGCTTAATTGATTTTTTCACTCATTTGGCCTTTGCAACATGATTAAAACTTTGCTAAATGTTCCTCTCCTTTAGTAGTGCTAAGGAAGCTTCAGGTGGCTTGCTGATGGTCCTTAGCAACACAATTACAAGTGTAAAGAGTTAAAATAACTCTAGCAGGGAGGTTTGTTTTTCTCCAGCAGGATGACTTGTGTCAGTTTTGTCTCCTATTTCCACTGGGCAGACCTCCTTATCTCAGGACAGTGAAGCTTCACTGATGATGGACTATGCTGCATCCATGGACAGCTCCTGCAGGGAAGCAGATCCACCCACTGTGGAAGAAGCTGTTGCAAAAATCACCTCTGATGAAAAGCAGTCACTGGGTGCTTCAGAAACAGTCCCTGGTACCGACCCACAGCAAGGCACCCACAAGGCCTGGGGTTTGGAGAATGGCAGCCAGCAGTGGGACACCAGCACACTCTTAGACCAGACCTCTGAAGAAATATCTGGGAGCTCATTAAGTGTTTCAGAAACTGGGAGCATGAAAAAATCTAAAGGTACCTGATCCTCACTTCCACTTCAGTGACTGCTTTCTCTATGTAATTGACTGCAGTAGTTGATCCTTTCTTATTGATTTTTTTAATCCTTCAAACTGCTTGTGGTTGTGGTGTTGGTTGAAACTGTTTTACTTGCAGCTCTCTGAGCCAGCTCAGGCTTTCTTACCCTCCCCTCCCTGAGGAAACAGCTCTCCCTTAGAAGCTGGCAGCTCGTTACGCCCAACTCAGTTACTGGGGAGAGAAATCACATTATCAATCCCTCAAGGAGCACTTGTCCTTGTAGCCCAGGACTTGCCCTATATTGGCACCCCCACTCCCAAGGTGAAGATGGCAGGGATCCACAATTGCTTTGCAATACATTCCTCTTCCTCCTTCACATCTCTGAGCACAAGGCTCCCCTGCCCTCATTAAAGTGTTCAGGGAAGCACCACAGCTGAGGCAGGAACAGCCTGCTGAAGAGTCCCCCTTTTCACTCATTTCATGAATGCATAATTTGCCAAAGAAAATGGAACAAAAGTTAATTTAATAATTAAATAAGTCATCAGATCATTTTGCTTAGGTAGATACACACCTGAATAGCTTCAGTTTGAAAATGTCTTAGGGTTCTTTGTGTTTCCTTGGTAAATGCAGTAACCTCTGAGCTCTGGTTTGTGGCAAACACAGAGGCTATTAGCAAGTCCTACAAAAGAGCCAGTGCACTGGACTGTGCCCCAAACAGGCACACAGGTTGCACCTTAAAGTTGCAAAAAACACTCTGCTTTTCACTCAAATCCATCCCTTTCTGCCTTATTATTTTCTGCCCTTTCCTCACCCAGAGATCCTGGGGAATGGCTCACCACAGAACCTCC
Organism: Anthoscopus minutus; assembly: GCA_013399455.1. Classification (NCBI taxonomy): domain Eukaryota; kingdom Metazoa; phylum Chordata; class Aves; order Passeriformes; family Paridae; genus Anthoscopus; species Anthoscopus minutus. The sequence continues at coordinate 66,974 of VWYI01004817.1, read as the reverse complement.
CTATTTTACTGGATTCTCACCCCCCTCACCCACAGGGCAGACACTGGAGCTCTTTGTCAGGACCCTCCCTTAGAGCATGGAGTCCTCTGGCCTTGCCACGGCTGCACTGCTCCACATGAGGGATCAGGAGGGTACAGCAACAATCCCTGTCACACACATGCTCAGGCACTGGAAAGTCTTGGGTGTGTTTGGGGTGAGGGGAGTGGGTTAGTTGTCAAGGGATCTGGCTCATTTTGGAGCATGGAAAAGTTTAGGAAGCTGTGTGAGAAACTGCAAAACCTCTGGACTCTTCTTAACATGTAATTCTAAAACAAACAAGTGGAAGTTTGTATGGCAGTTGCTGTCTAGTTTTGGGTTTCCTTGTGCAAAGAGGTGAGGCTTGTATAGATCCTTTTCATACAATTCAGTATAAGACTGCTAGAAACTGCAAAATATCTCTGACAGAGTTGTATCATCTTGAAAAAATACTTGAAAAAAACTGGCTCACATCCCTTTCATTGTACACAGATGTCTTTGTGGAAGTCTTGAATCTCTGCTTTGTCACAGCTGAGTAGCTTTTATGGAGTAAGACAGGAAAACATTTCAACCCCTCTGCCTTCAGTGAGCTGTGAATAGTTCAAGGCTTCTGTTTGTCAAATGCTTTCCCTTAAAAAAAAACAAACAACAAAAAAACCCACCACAAATAAAACCGCAAATGCAACAACAAAAAAACCCCAAACAAAACCCCTTTTGCTTTGAAAAGCCTTTTGTGTGTGTTAATGTCTTAAAGTTAGCACTTTTTTTTTTACTCTTGCATATTTTTGTTTGTTTGTTTTTTTACCTTTCTGACTTCCTGTTTCTTACCCGTTCCCTTTTATAAACTAAAGATGACTACTATGCCAGCCAGAATTAATTACCTACACAGTAAGTTATTTTGGTCTCTTTTCTTTCTTTTATCCCTAAGAAAATGTAGCTTTACAATGAGAAACTCATTGTAAAAACTGAAGCAAAAATTAGTTTGGCACCCATTTTCTTCTTCCCCCATCCATTCCTTTTCTCCTTCCAAAATTTCCTTCCTTTGCTCAGGTGTATTAGCAGATCAGTCTACTGTGACAAATCATTCTTCTGGTGGTTGTGCTGTCCAGGAAGGTCACACAGAGAGGGCAGCAAGGAAGGCTTGGAGAGATGCTCTACATTCCTAATCTCTCTCCATCGTGCCCATTGCTGTAGTATCTGGTAATCAATCAAAATCTGCTCATGCAAACCATGTGTGACCCCATAACTGGATATACATACAAACAAAACTTATTTTAAAACCTTCTACTTACAGATTTTTATATAAAGCTTTTCTAGCCTAACTTACAGAGCTACCACAATCTCAGCACATATTTGCAACATCAGCAGCTTTTTACACCACCATCTGTCTGAAAACTGTTTTGGAAGTTGGGAAGGAATGGAAAGCAATCTCCTTGTAGACGTGGACGGAAACCTTCCTCCATTGGCACAAACGAGATTCAGAAGTGATCCCACCCCCATGAGCATTTTCAGAACACCCCACAGTAGTGCAGCAAGTTCCTGCAGTGCTCTCTGCTCATCTCCTGGTGCTGGAGGCAGGGCTGGCACATGGATGCTGTTGAACTGGAGGCATAAGCATACAACCAGCACATAAACCAGCAGGAGCACTGCCAGGCTGCTGCCCTGCCCTGCCCTGCCTCCTCCCAGGGCTGCATGTCCCCACAGCAGGCAGAGCCACTGCCAGGCAGCATGCTCCAAACGGGCTGCAGACTGCTGGGCATGTGGCAAGCTGCCAGACAGCACAGGCTGAACACCAGGGAGCTCTCGTGTCAGGGGCTGCTGCTTGTGCTGAGCCTGTGCTGCCCTCAGGAAAGCACTGCCCAGGGTTTTTCAGCTGCAGGGAGTTGTCCCAGGCCACCAGCACAATTTTTGGAGCATTCTTAGTTGGGTGCTGTTTCCTGGTGTAGAAAATCAGTCAGAATGATAGAGTGGATGGGATTAAAAACCTGCTTAGGGGTAAATGCTTGTGTCCCAGTGCTGCTGGCACGGCTGCAGCTGCCAGGGCTGCTGGGCAGAACAGCTGCTTGCTCAACTGGGAGCTGCACAGCGTCCCCCAGCCTCTGCACATCAACAGCTCTCAGCGTCCTGGGGTGGAACACTGCTTCTTTTGTGCTGCTGACAACAGCTTGAAGTGGTACTGCCTTGCTGAAAGATCAATCAGAGGCTGATGGGAGAGCAGTCAAGATTCAAATCCACGAGTTCTAGTTGCTTTCAGCTGAGTTCTGCTTCCCATCCCATTGTGGCCTGTGAGGAGAGTCTCAGCAGCTGCCAGAAAAAACATGCTTGAATATCCTCCCAGGTGCTGAGTGCTTAGCCCTTAAAGTACACGGTAATAAACCCAAGTACATGTTTGTGACTGCTCTGGTGTGTACAAAGCAGCATCTGGATGCCATGAAATACCTGTTCTGTGGCTGTCACTGTGTGCAAAGTGACATGAAGGCCTTGTCAGGTCCTCAGGGGACAAACATTTAATTCTAGCTGTATCAGTGTCCCATGAAAGAGTGGCACTGTGTATTGCTTTTTGTGTCCATTTGCAGTGTGAGGAAAAGCAAAGTCAGGACCATGCCATGACAGGAATTAATAGCTGAACCGGGAAAGGATCAGGAATCCTGATAGTGGTGCAGGGAGGAGGTATGGAAGCTTTGCCAGAGAGGTCCTCACATCCAAGTGTGACTGCCAGAAGCTCCTGTGCTGGCTTGTCACCTGGACCCTCCTCCTTTCAAATGGGCTCCTGCCACCTGGGACAACAGCCCTTCCAATTCCATACAAAACTGCTGCTATTTTAACACAGAGCTGATGCCCTAACCAGGCTGAGTGCTGCTGGTAGCCTGGAGCAGTGTCCCTGCCAGCTGCACACCAGGCACACGGGCACATGTGGAGAGGGAGGGTGGAATTTGGCAGAATGGCTGCAAAAACAACCCAGGCTTGCAAAGAGAGGAGTGGTGATAGCTGCTGTTGGCAGCATGAGTCCCTGGTGAGATGACAGCTGCAATTGCCTTGGCTGCATGCTGGGTTTGACATGGGGTCAAGGGAAGGAACATTGCAAAATAAAGCAACTTAATTTACCGCAGGAGGGATTTGGGCAGACTTCTGAACCTGTTGGAAGCAGATGTAATGTTATTTTTAATCTGCTTGAAGTGCATTGCTATTCCTAACAGAGTTTTAGAATAGCAAATGCTTTGTGAGTGTTACTCTGGGTGGTGCTGCCGAATTTGTATAGAACACCTGCTTACCTGGCTTGTACAGAACCACTGCATACACATTTTCTGCCAGGTACTGTTGTCCTGCACCTCAAATTAAAATTTGCTTCATGTGGTGCCTCACAGGCTAATCTTCATCTCCTTTGATCTCTGAAACAACAAAGAGTAACATTATTTCCTCTCTTTCATTCTTTTTATAAAATCCTTTCTACTTTACTGGCTGGAAAGATTGGATGTGCCTCTTTGGCATGTGAGAGCCCAGGGTACAACCCACAGCAGTCGCTGTGCATGTGCATATCACCACTAGCGTGGCCTCCAGAAGAGCATTGGAACTAAGTGTAAGGAAGGAGACTTAAATCAGAGGATCAGCTTTTCTCACTCATGCTGCAATTAAAGCTGAGTTTCAAGAGGACAGCAGCCTATTCTGTCTAAAGCATCCTGCACCTTTTCTTTCCACAGGTGGGATTTTGAAGAAAAGCGCAAAGCTGTTTTTCCGCCGGCAGCATCACCAGAAGGACCCGGGAATGAGCCAGTCCCACAACGACCTGGTGTTCCTGCAGCAGCCTCTGTCAGAGGAGAGCCGCAAGAAGGGAGGGACACTCTCACGGATCCTGAGCAAGAAGCTCCTTTCCAGGAACAAGAGCAAGAGCAAATTGAACGGTGCTTCAGGAGAGCCGTACCTATAAACCCAAACCCTCTCCGATGGGATACCTGCTCACCAGTTGAGCACTTGTTTACAGAGCACTGCTAGAGAATACAAATATGGCTGATGACTTGCATAAAAGGATGTTCACTATTAACAGTGGGTTTTTTGGTTTATTTTTCCAAAACACTTTTTCTCTCTGATGATGAAGTCACTCCTCCAAATACAAGCAGTGCTGAATGTGTCCTGACAGCTTTTAGAGGAGCTTCTTGAAGAGGAGGGAGGATGGGGAATGGTGCAGGTGGGACCAAGAAGGCACCTGGTGTCCTGGAGTGCACTGGGAAGAACATTTCCAGCAGGTAATGCCCTTGTGCCCAGCCCTGGAGGCACCTCTGGGCTGCTGTGCCCAGCTCTGGCTCCTCAGCACAGCAGGGCCAGGAGCTCCTGGAGCGGGGCCAGCGGAGGCTGCGGAGCTGAGGAAGGGCCTGGAGCAGCTCCGTGCCCAGGAAAGGCTGGGGGAGCTGGGGCTGCTCAGCCTGGAGAGGAGCCCCAGCTGAGAGGGGCCTCAGCCCTGTCTGTCCCTGCTGTCCCTGGCTGGCCCTGGTTGTTCCTGTCCGTCCCTGGGTGTCCCTGGCTGTTCCTGTCCATCCCAGGCTGTCCCAGGCTCTGCTCCAGGCCCAGCAATGGCCCCAGAGCCACGGGCAGGGGCTGAGCCCAGCAATTCCCCCTGCACAGGAGCAGAACTTCTGCCCTGGGCAGTGCCCAGCCCTGAGCAGAGCCCAGAGAGGGGCTGGAGGCTCCTCCCTGGGATATTCCAGAGCCCTCTGGACACAGCCCTGTGCCCTGAGCTCTGGGATGGCCCTGCTGGAGCAGGGAGGTGGCACCAGATGAGCCCACTGTGACTTCCACCCTGACTGATGCTGTAGGGAGGACCCAAACGTGATCACCTGATTTACATCCATGGGGAGCTCAGAACTGAAACCCAGGTTGTGAGACTGAACCTACAGAGAGAGAGGACACAGCTGTGCTCCCTCCCTGCAGCCTGCAACAGTAGCTACTGATTTTTCTAGTCAGATTGAAAGGGGGAAAGAAGAGGCCCAGATCCAGTTTGCATTGTAATTTGGAAGCGGATGAGTGTTCAGCAGCAGAAGGAAAATGCTGACTCAGATATCCTACTGTAATAACTGTAGCCTGCTTTAATCACTGCTCAGCCTGTGTAGGTGGAGAGATGCCTTTGACTTAGCCATAAATCAATAAATTATGCAAATACCAATACTAGCATATTGTTTAATGTTCTGCTTAGAAAAAGTTACGCTTAAACAGAACTTGTTTTTTTATTTCTAAATCGACTTGAAGCTACTTGCAAACAAAGTATTTGCAAAATCTTACATGTAGCTTTTCTTCCCTGTGTGAGAAGCTGTATTGCTGATTCAAAAACTCATCTTAGGGGCTCTAATTCCTTCTCCGAAGTGCTTGTTAGACAAGTACATAAAACATCCTATCAAATGCAAAGCTAAGAGCAGTAAATGGTGAATAGAGCATAGTTAACCCTACAGTGCTTTTCACTGGAAAGTTTGTCTTACTTGCCAAACACTGAAATCTTGAAATACACAGTTGTGAAGAAAGCTTTTGAAAAAGTATTAATTCCCTTAGTTCAGTTTCTAGATCTACCAGTGTTGTCATGTGCTGAGTGGTTGGTCAGATGAGTTTTTTAACCTTTTTTCGTTGCTAGCTCCTTTAGTCTAAAATGAAAATCTGATGGGAGTAAAGGCACAGTTCTCATTTTGGCTATGAAAAAGAGTAAAATGTCAGTATTTCACAGGTACCATCTTTCATGCTTTACCTGTACTTTTCCATCATCTACATTCCTGTTGAGGACAAAGGACCAAGCATGTTCTCTTCAGCCAAGAAAAACATCCATTCATTCCAACTCAATTACTGATGTGAATGGATGATAGACCTGGTGCCTACTTTGCCAACAGTGATTTTTCCCCCAGCCCCTTTCCTTCCTTTTAAGTTATCCAACACTCTGACAGATATTTGGGCTTTCAACTTAAAGCATTCATCAAAAATAGAAAGTTACTGAAAAATAGAAACACATTTCAAATTTCTGACAGACTTAAGGTTCCCTGGTAAATCAATATCAAAGTAGAGGGGGTTTGGTTTCTTTTTACCATGAAAATATTAGAACTGAACTGTCAACATCTTTTTTAACTGTTTAAAAATACTGTTTATGTGTAACATAAACATAAAAATACTGTTTATGTGTAAGATCACTGTGGTAGTACAGTAGACCAGACTATCAAGTACCTTTAAGCATGCTGCTTGTTATGAAAACACTTGGAGGCATTTTAATGTTCTGTATTCTGAAAATTGGGTACAAATGAGTCTTCTGGAGCTGTACTGTGCTTGGAAATCCCAGTTCAGTCATACAGGTTTTGCCAGCCTGAATGTGCCTGAACAGTTTTGTTTATTTCCAATTGACTACAAAGTAGAAATTTTGTTCCTTCATTTGTTCTACAGTGGTTCATGATTTGAGCATGAAAACCCCTGATGCCATGTTCCCTCAACAGGCACTTTCTCTCTTGATTTTACCAGGAACTCTCTGTGTTATGGGGCAGGGTGGGGGTCAAGTCCTTGCCGTTTTTGAATGCTCAGTCATTGTTGCTGAAGGATAAAACCACAACTGGTCCCTAAATTCAAGAAATCCAAATGAAACTGAGCTCTGTGGGTAGCACATCCATACACTAAAAACAAAGAGCTGTGGAATTGGGAATGTAGAGGCAGCACATAACAGTACTTGAAGTATTCTTAAATTACTGAGCTGGGATTTTAATTTACAGCAGCTTTAGCACATACTATAGAACGGAGTGAAATAACACTGAGTAACTTGGAGGATACAGCACTAGGATTTGCTTGTAACTTACCCCAGAGAATGGATACATATGAAAAAGATGGCTCATCTTAAGGTCTTGATCACTTGAATGCTTGTCTTGATGATGGAAATGAAGAACATTACTGCAAACTGTGTCAAGGTTTGGGCTCACGTGTTAAGAGAGAATGAATTCTTCAGATGAGGAGAGCAAAGCATTTGGTGTTAAAAGGGAATCTGTTTTTTTATTTGCCTTCACTCCTCAGGAAAATAAACATTGTTTGGTTTGATGTTGGATCTCTGTATCTGGTGGGTGTGCTCCTCACCTCTTCTTACTCCTCTGCAAATAATTTATGTCCTGCTAGCTAAGACACTACACACAAGGGGACAACTGAGCTGCTCAGTTGTGACAACCCCAAAGACCCACAATAATGAATCCCATCCCCTCCTTAGGTCGTCATTTAAGATCAGGAGATCTGAGGATGTACATTTTTTGTGTATTTGGGTCAGTGTGAGCTGGATCCTCACAACTTGCAAGATCCACACTGCAGTTTTGGGTCAGAAAGACTGGATTTGTTAACTGGTAGAAATAACACCATGATGTGTCCTGTGCAGTTTTTATCGAGGATGCCAGAGGGAATCACCTTCTGTGTTTTGTAATTTGATCCACTTTTCAAGTGTCTCGTTATTAAAATTACAAAGAATTTTAGTAACTACCCGCTTGAACAGCAAATAAAATTTTTACATGGCATTATTATACCAAAAATTTGTTTACTGCCTTTGTAATTTAATGGTGTCAGAACAGTAGATTGGAAACAACCCATGAAATATTCATTCCTTTTGTCCCTTTTCTCATACTTTTGTGTTTCTGAGTGTTCTGTACAGCAAAGAAACCATGGTATTTATTTCATGAGGACTAAGAGATGAAGGCTTGCTTTTCCTTTCTAAAGAATTTTTCTGCCCACACCTGCAAATTCTTAATTTGTTTTTGTAGTTTGTTTTGCTTTATGGTGTTTAAACTTTAAATTTGCCTCAGTGCAGACAAACCCTCACCAAGATTTGTCTTAGCTTTAGTGTGAATTTTGACTGAGTAAATAGTACAAGACTTAAATTGCTCTTTGTAGATGAAAGCAATAAAACTACCTAATACCTCCAGTGGGAATACAAGCTAAGTAACTTTCTTAAAGTGATTGAGATCCTTTTCAAAGTCACTTTAAAGAAGAGGGGAAGACTTTATCCCTAGGTCATAGGTATTTCCTATCCTACTTGCCCCAGGAAGAATATTAGAGTAATTTCACTCCTAACAATATATGAAATTTGGGAATCTGAGGCAAAAGGAATACCAGGGTGGAAAAAAGTTCATTTTGAAAGTGAAATACCTTTGTCAAACTTCTTCCACTTAATAGACAGGTCCTACACTGCGTGCAGGCATAAATACTGGGTTTTATTCTTATGCCTTCTGACAGATTTTCTTTTTTCCTGCTCTTTCTTTGGGAGACAGGTCGGGGCTCCAGGCCATACAGACCTTGTGCTGTCTTGCTTTTGAGAGGACTGGATTTATAGTGCTGCTTTTTTGATGAAATTGGCTGTCAGTTACACCTGTTTTGGGAATCAGTGGAATTTTGCAGCATTTTCCATCCTGGTACTGCATCTCCTTGCTGGTTCTAGGTGTTTTTCAAGGGAAAATTTTCTGCTTTGTATTTCTTGCCGAGTCCTGGTGTTCTTGATGTGCAAAATATCATAGGAAAAAACAAAGTTGAAAGCATAAAATGCTACCAAATGTGGATGGGGAAGCAAAATAAGAATCTTGCTCTTGTTTTAACATCTTTTTTAGTTCTGGGAGCTCTGGGTGAGAGCTGCCTGGATTTTTCAGTTGAGTTTATTGCAGGCTTTGATTTGGAGAGCTGAGGTTTGAGACAAGTGCTTATAGAATTAACTGTGCCATAGCTCCGGGCTAAGACATTCCTGTTGTGAGTTGGAACAGCTGACCTCATGCTCTGACCTCCACAGGACCTAAGTGGATTTATTCATGTGTTTAAAGTCAGCATATGCTTCTGCACATTGCTAAGCCTCAGCCTTGGTGACAAACAACTCCAGATTAATTATATAACACGGGTGATTAAGTTAAGGGTGAATAATACCACTTCACTCAGGATATCCAAACTGCTACTATGCAAGGTGCTGGCATGGTGTGAAAATAGCTGGGAAGGATGATCTGAGGTATTTCCAGTACTATAATTCTGTATTTCCCAATGATGTATTATGCTCTGTATTATTCCAGGTGAGGTAAAACTTTTTTTTTCTAGCATCAACTGTCATAGTCACTTCTTCTGTGGTGTGTTTTCCTTTCTGTGCATACATAAACTCAAGTTGGTGCAATTATGAAATCTATGATGTACAGATTTATTATATCACTACAAAAACCTAAGAGGATTTTTTTTAAGAAGTAACTCCTGCTGTACATACAATAAAAGCCAATTGTCTCTGTGTGGTGTGCTGTCCTACATACCCAGGTGTAACAGATGGTTTTCTACTCTTCTTCACTAATTTGACCTATTGCTTAACACAGACCATTTACCTGTTTGTTCAGGAGCAGAGTTCTTTCCTGATAACCCCAGCCTATCAGGCAGCCCCTTGTTGCTTGAGAAATCACCTGAAACATTAGGTAGGCAATCTAATGGCAGAAGGAATTGTGGGGCTCACTGTGGTTACTCAGTATTTTTTTCTCTCAGTTATGTCGTAATATCCTGAATCAGGGAGCAGAGGGGAGGAGTGTTAGGGCCTGGATCCCATGGAGAAGACACCAGTACTAGAATGAGCACAGCCTGGGAATTAGGTTCTCTTATAATGATTTTATTGAAAAGGTTATGTTATAAGTTAGTGCTGCCTCAAAGCCCTACCAGAACTAGGGATAAAAACCCAACCTCACACAACAAAAAACCCAACAGAACAAATAAAAGGCATTCATGTGAAAATAGCCACAATAATGTTTCTGCTTCCTTTCCAAAGCTGAGGGCTGTACCCTCTTTTACAAGGAAATGTTAGATTCCCTAACTGGGAGTTACTGCCCATATTTACATTCCTGTTTATTTAATATTATATAAGTGCTTAGCTCAAATTTCCTGATACTCTCCTATTAACAAACCTTCATCCTTTTCCTCCCTGCTCTAATCTGTGGTGAGTTTTTTTACCTTGTGTGATGCCATTCCTGTACATTAGCAAAAGTGACAGGACCTGTCAGAGGGAGAGCAGGAATGGATGTAGCTCCAAGTGTGGCACCATATTCTTCCCTCCAGTTCATCATTCTTAAACAATAAATATAAAGTATCTTCAATTTTTCACCCCTCTACCCAGGTGAGTCTGCATAAGGTGCAATTTCACAGTCTGAGGTTAATGCTGAAAAAAATAATTTTGGAGCTGCAGGATCCAGACTCACATGCAGTGTAAACGTACAGATAACTATACTGAATTAATTTATACTTACTTTGACAAAGAATGCACTGCAAGTAGGATGAACGACTCTTGTGTGCTGGATGCTGGAGAAAACCAGGCAGAAGTCCATGTGAGTATGCACAGAGATATAGAGGGAAAATAAGTGAAAGCAGACTGTATAAAAACTACCAGGCAGCTTCAGTCCTTGAATAAGCAGATGATTTGTACATGCAGTTAGATCCTTTAAAAAACTCCCCTTGCTACTCCTGTAGTCATTTAAAACTGCTGGTGAGTCATTTTGAAAGAAGAAATGGTTCTCCATCCTGAAATTACCACTGTTTTGCCAAGTACTATATTTTGAAAATTCAAATGCTGCATTGTTTGTTTCCCCAAGCACCTGGCAAGACCGTCCCAGTATGGCCATGGTGCCCTGGGGTGCATGGGGATGGGCATTCCCAGCAGGTCAGGGCTGATGCTGCCCCTGTGCCCTGGAGGCACCTCTGGGCTGCTGTGCCCAGCTCTGGCTCCTCAGCACAGCAGGGCCAGGAGCTCCTGGAGCGGGGCCAGCAGATGATGACAAAATGAGTCTGGAGCATCTCTGCTGTGAGGAAAGGCTGGGGGAGCTGGGGCTGTTCTGTCTAAGGACGAGACACCTGAGAGGGGCTCTCATTAATGTGTATAAATAGCTAAAGGGGTGATGCCCTGAGGATGGATCCAGGCCCTGCCACAGGGTGAGAGGAACAGGCAGAAACGGATGCACAGAAGTTCCACCTGAACATGAGGCAGAACTTCGCTGTGCAGTTGACCAAGCAAGCCCTGAACAGATTGTCCAGAGAGACTCTGGAGTCTCCCTTGCTGGAGTAACTCCAGAACCATCTGGACACAACCCTGTGCCGTGTGCTCTGGGATGGCCCTGCTGGGGCAGGGAGATGTGACCTGGTGACCCACTGGGGTCCCTTCCAGCCTGACCCATTCTCAGAATAGTCTACACATCTCTTTTGAAACTGGTACTTGGGTTTGTGGGATGGGTGACAAATGAGAAAGGGCCTGGCTGTTGCCAGCTGTGAAAGATGTAGCCAGATGTGAGAAGAGCACATTCTCTGGAGAAAACAGAGCTGATGCCAGCTTCCCACCACCTTTTGATCTCCAGTGGTGTTCTGACAGTGAAGGCTGACCAGTCATACCATGGTGGCAGGCAGCATTGCATAAGGTTTTGGGGGGACTCCACTGCAGGCAACACTTCCCAGCAGAGCAAAAAATTGAGGTATCTTGCTTGAATACAAAAAGCCTGCATGCTTCTTGCCCTGGCCACTGCCTGGAATAGTGGAATATCCTGAAGATTTAATCCCCCCTGAATGATTTGTGCTGGAAGGCACAGCAGGGCTGGGTGCTGATAATGCCAGAATGTGAGATTTAGGAATCACAGAATTACTTAGGTTGGAAAAGACCTCCAACCCTTGATCAATCCCCACCTTGTCACCTAACCCAGAGCACTGAGTGCCACATCCAAGCACTGGACACCTCTGGAGATTGGGACTCCAAACCCCCCTAGGAGCCTCTGCCAATGTCTAATCGCTCTTTATGTGAAGTCACTCCTAATGTCCAACCTATACCTCCCCTGGTGCAACTTGAGACTACGTCCTCTCATCCTGGAGCACCGAACCTCGGTGAGGCTTGGATAAGGAGGCTCAGGTGCTCGTGTACTTGGCCAGGGCTTGGGCCAACAGCCCACGGAGCACCTGATGCGGCTTTTGTCCAGAGAAAGCTGGGGAAGGGTCTGGAGAAAAAGCCCTCTGAAGAGAGACTGAGGGAGCTGGGGGTGTTTAGCCTGCAGAAAAGGAGGCTTGGGGGTGATGTTAGTGATCCCTACAACTCCCTGACAGGAGGGTACAGCCAGGTGGGAATCGGACTGTGCTCCCAGGGAACAAGGGATAGGGCGACAGGAAATGCCCTCAGCTGCGCCTGGCGAGAGTCAGGTCGGTAGATAGGAAGAATTTCTTCACTGATGTGGTTAAACATTGGAACGGGCTGCTCAGCGAAGTGGGGAAGTCCCCACGCCTGGATGTGTTTAGGGGAACACCGGACGTGGCACCCAGTGCCGCGGTCTGATGGACGAAGTGCTGCTGGGTCATAGCTTGGACTGGATGATCCCGGAGGTCTTTTCCAACCTAACCGACCCTGCGATTCTGCTTCTGCCAGCCCTTCCTCCAGCCCGCTCCGGGCCGCCTCCCCCGGGGCTGGCACTGCCCCGGAGGAGACGGGAAACCCGGCGAGAGCCACGCGGGTGCTCCGCCACCTTCAGCGCGGCCACCGCCCGCCTCCAGCCCGGCCCGCGGAGCCGCCGCCCAGGGCTCCGGGGGCTCCGGCGTGGGACCCGCCCGTGAGGGGACGCGGGTGGCGAAGCCGGGCGCTGAGGCTGTGAGGCGGGGACCCGGCCGGGGTCAGGGCTCCGCCGCACTACACTTCCCGCCCTGCTCCGCGCCCGCCCGCGCCGGCTTCCGCTGGCGCGTGGTTTCCGGAGCGGATCGGAACCCGGAGCGCGGATCCGATCCGGGTCTGGCCATTCCCGGGGCAGGTAACGCCGGCTCCCCG
>VWYI01004817.1:0-54003 GCA_013399455.1 Anthoscopus minutus | reverse complement strand
GAGCCGCCGCGGGCGTGGGGATGCGGGGCCGGGAGCGGGGAGCGCCTCGGCTTGGCCGCAGGGGGTTGGGGATGCAGGGGGGTGGGAGCTCCCAGGTGCGAGGGCGTGATGCAGAGGGAAGAGGCTGGGAGGAGGAGGAGGAGGGAGGTGTGGGGATGCTGCCCTGCCCCGGCGTGTGCCCTGGGAGAGGGTGCGGTGGGAGACAAAAGGAGCGGGGAGCCGCGGTCTGCGGGGCTTCGCACATGTGAAATTATCTGCAGTACGCTCTTTTTCTGCTCAGGGCCATTAAACTTTGCATGTAGTTTATTCACACTACCGCGGGAAGTGCTGGGAAGGGCAGGTGGCACCGACTCCGCCAGCTGCTGTGTTACTCCATGCCCCCCTGACTGGCCTAGAAATAGGCTCCTTCCTCAACAATAATTGATAGAATAGTCCTAATATTTTTAAGAAATACAAGGCCTCACTGTAGTTTACCAGATGTTCTGCAATTCCTTTGAGTGGTAGCATGAACAAGTTCTACTACATCATGAGGAAAACTGCATTTTTAAGTGCATCCTTCCACATATGTATGTGCAGCACCCATCTGCTTGTGTCCTCAAGTTATTCACACTCAGAGAAGCCCATTCTCAGGCTGAAGAACTGGTAACTTTAATTCTATCTTGTTGATCATTAAGTTCAAACACAGATTTTCAGGCACTCTTTTAATTTTTCTGACCTACTTTTTTTTTAAAAAATATCCATTAGCAAGATCAAAATGGCTCAACTTAGTGCTTGAGTCTGATCTTTCTTCAGCAGTTTATAAGGGAAAAATGTGATTTTATATCCGTTCTTAAATTTTTACAGCTCCTGTGGTTTCCTGACAGTATCTTTGCACATCATGGGGTTGCAAGCAGGTACCTGTGATGCTGCAGCCCCTCAGTGTCTTCATTTGGGTTCCCTCAAGTTCCAGATATGCTCAGAGGCCTTTGTGGTAGCTGGAATTTGTATGCATTTTTGTGTGCCTCTATTCTCAGGTATAAAATCACTCATCTAATTGTACAAGCTAAGAAATATGGTTTTTTGCTCTTTGACTGATCAGAATCAGGTTTTGTACCTGGTCTAATTTCCTCTGTGTGGCTTTTCTCCTGATTATTGACTGCTAATGATTGCTGTCTGTTTTACGTAAAAAATACCTGGAACTTCCCAGAAGCTTTGATTATCCCTGTGAGACAAGAACAGAATTAGGAGCAGTGCAGTGAGTAACTTCATGGAGTATTTTTCTGTTAGAAATGTTTGAAAAGAAAAAAGAAAAAAAAAATCAGATGTGGCTCATAGCAACAGCAAATGAGGGCAAAAACAATTCTGAAGCCTGTCTTCAGTGCCATCATGTGAGTGGCACATCGTGACTCTGTTTACCAGCTGCATCGTGTCGTTTATTTCAAAAACTCCTGGGATGTACAGCTGAGATCAGGGAGGAGGAGTTTTAAAGCACACGTGGAAATCAGAATTGTAAAGCAGGTCCCAGCGTGTGTTGGGGAGCGAGGGGTGCCGATGGATACGTGCAGAGCACAGAAAGTCCTTGCTGCAGAGACGGGAGCTGCGCTAATGCAGATCGCTGAGGAGGGCCCTTCACGCTTCCTCCCCATCACCTTGAACGACGCTGATGATTTCTCCGCCCCTTTGTTGCTATTCTCATCTGACGGCCCCTGGAACAAGAGGAGCTGCTGCTCCTGTAATGTCACTTGTCCCCAGTCCAATGTTTGCCAAGGATGCGCGTCCTGGCGGGTGAATGCTCTCCGTGGTGTGGCTGCACTGCACCCCTGAACCATTGACTGAGGCCATTATTTGTTAATTCAGCCATATTTAGGATTAAAGTCTTGTCAGGACACAAACTATCTAGAAACAGCTGGGCATACCCCTCTTGAAATAGTGCAAAGCATCCAAAGAAAGTGTTGGTTAAAAAGCAGACCAAACCATTTTTGACATCAATTTACACTGCTTGTTTTGTAGCATTGTGCTTCGACTCCCCTAGATACCTGTTGCATCGTTCATCTTCTTTTCAGGGTAAGAGCTTTCAGGGAAATTTCCTGAATTGCTCAGCATTGGGCTTTTGTAAAAATGTTCTGTTATTTGAGCTTAGTCCCCAAAAGCTGCAGCCAAGAAAGGCCCAGCTGGTGCCACGGATAGGGAGTGTTTGCCCCTTAGAGCAGTGAGTGTTAGGCAGGGATCCTGCTGCTGACAGGTGGAGTTGGGGAGGGCAGTGCTTGAAGAGTCCTGATTCTGAGTAGTGGCTGTGCTCCCACATTTTTGGCCTGGCTTTTGTTGCTGCAGTAGCAAATGCTTTATCTATTTTCAAACAGGGCTCTGAGAGTTTGGTGTGTCATGTTTCCTGTCCTTCTCAGAGATTCTTAAGAGAGAAGGATCTTACTCCTTCCTGTCCTCTTCTTGGCCAATACACTTGCTGTTTTGCACCCTCACCTCTTTCAGACTTGGGTCATGATCTTTCTGTTGCATTGCCTCTCTTCTGGGGCATTGGGAAAATTGCTTATTTGAGGAGAAGAGCATCTTTTTTTGGTAGAAAAGGGAAAAAAATCTTCTGGGTCCTGCTTGTGTTGTGGGCTTAGCCGTAGATAATCAGACTTTTTGCCAACCATAAATTAATTGTTGAGGGGCAATAGTGCTCATGCACGTTTTTAATACAGACTGACACTAATGAAGTGAATATAGATTAACCTTATTTAAATGTGAAATCAAATCGGTCAGTTACAGTTCCATGGTAGGCCAGTGACAGAGACAGGATTTTATTTCCCAAGGTTTTCTGGTGCTCAGTACCACAATATACCTTTCTATCTTGAAGACATCTGTCTCTGTATCTGCAGGTTTTAGATTTTTAAGATTGCTGTGTTTATAAAGTAAGTAATCTGCCTTTCAGAGATATTTTTTTAAGCTACAGGTCAATAAAATGTTGCACTGGGTGTTCCTGCAGTGCAACTGGTTGCTGCTGACCTGTATTATCCTCTGGCCCTGTGTGTTCTGAGGCTCCAAGGAGCTTTTTAGCAGGGGATGCAGGAGTGGCTGGAAGTTTGTCAGAGATGAGGAACAGCAGGAGACAGCATTTCTTCACAGAGAAATGCCTGAGAACCCACAGACATTGAGGCTTTAGTGGTATAATAATATGTAATAATACAGCAGTCTCTGTACTGCTGTATTATTACACATGTAATAATACAGCAGTCTCTGGGGCTTTTTAACAACTTTAATTTTCTATTGATACTCCTGCAGGGTCATTAATGTGTTTGGGTGAGCTCTGGATCAGTCAGCATCATTACTTTACAAGGGGATGTTTATATGATATGGAAAGTAAAAGTCAATTCAGAACTAACTTTGTCTTTTGTATCTTGGCAGGTTTAAAAAAATGGCTGAAGATGGCACGGAGGAGATTATGTTTATTTGTAAGTATTAGGAAAAGGACCTAACTCTGACAGTGTGTGACTTGTCTACTCAGAATGCCTGAAATTAAAGACTAAACCAGACTTAAGATTTTATTTAGAAAAATTGCTTTAGGTAAAGGAGGCTCAAACAGCTAATGGATGAATAGAGTAGAGGCTGTGTAATTTAAGCATACACTTTCTGACACTGTTGGCAAACACACAATGAAACCTCTGAATGTGAGTTAGCAGCACAGCTTTTTCATGGCTGAACTGAGTAAGACTGAAGGTCTAACACTCGTGTAAGCCCTTTGTTTATACAACCAGCTCTAGCAGCCAGGGGTGTCTGGGAATAACTCTGACCTCTTGCCTGACTTAGGGATCTTCACCTCCACAACAGGGGCAGACAGACTCATAATTCCTTCAGTACAAGCCCAGTTTGAGATGCACCATCTGCCCTGGCAGGTGTCCCTTGTGGCATTCACTGCCTGTGCTTCTTGCTGTGCCCTCTGTGTAACCCTGAGTGCCAGGCTGGGCTCTGTGACTGGCATCCAGGCTCCTGGGGTGGTGGTGGGTGAGGAAAGGCTGCAGCAGTGCTGTGCCCAGGCTGGGCAGTGTCCCACACTTGCTGGAGCTTGGCTGGCAGGCTTGGGTCTCACATTAATCCTCTCCTTTGTCACCAGCCTGGACATGCAGGACCTGGTGGAAAAGAGTTAAGGGATGTAGAGTCCTTGTGTGAGCAGAAAGGGCCTAAATATTGTGGATCCAGTCAGGGCAGAGTGGAGCACGTCCTTGGTTTTTGGATCCACAGTATTTTACCTCTTCCACAGCTGCATTTATGGCAACTATCAGAAAGTTCAATTTTTTCCCTCCACCACATTCCTTCAAAAATAGTGTTGACTGTTTGCTTTTTACTGAGATGCAGATACCAATAGTGGTTACCTTATCTTCCCCTTCATAAAAAGATTCTGGTGCACAGCAAAAATAATGGGGATGTGATGCCACTCCTAATTAGAAAGAAGGTGTCACACAACATGATTTTCTGCCTTCCAGTGGGGGCTGTGGTCGCTGAATATCTTGAGCTTTTTCTTGTGCCCTCTGCAATTAGTTTTCCCCACAGGATATGGGGACTGGTTATATTCTAAAAAAGTGAGTTGCTATAAATGACACTGTGCACTCCCAATAATAAACATCCTTGAATATGTATTTCATAGACAAGAGAATTCTGGACATTTTTCTATTAAGTATGTGAATATAGTCTCCCTAGGGTATTTTATGATTATTCCCATGCTTGTTTTTGTGTTTCTCCTGTGGCTGTAATCTCTTGAAAGTGTCACATATGGTGAGTGTAACAGCTTTGGGGAATGGCTGCTGTAGGACCTCCTTTGGATATTGAGCTGTGCAACACAACATCATTTTCAAATTCCCCTGGCTTTGGTTTTTCCTCTGCAGAGGAGTGAGAGGAATGTGTGATTTATTCCTGCATGTAATAGACAGTGCTGTCTGCCCCTTTCAGAGGCTTATCTTTTCAGAAGTGAGGAGTACCCTGATGCAGTCAGGAGATAAGGAAAATGACAAAGTGCTTTTTTCTTTGGAAAGCAAAGCCTGTTGGAGAAGCTGTTACTCAGGCTATTCCTTCCAGTCCTCTTGGTTATGACAACCCTTTGTGGATGACAGTCCATTTCTTATCAGCAGTCAGGTTTACACATTCCTCTGTGGCTCCTCCACCCTCTCTGGTTTGGGAAATCTGCTTTTAGCCCAGGTTACTTCAGTAATATTAAGGGCAGCCTGGGCTGCAGGCATATCTGGAGCAGGGGAATGGTGGAACAGTAAACAGGATAGCTGTAGGCTGAGCTTTAGTGCTGGTGCTCTGTGAGTAGCAGAGCATGGATCCTTTGCCCATGGATCCTTTCCTCTGGTACAGTAACTTTGTGGTTCTGTACAGCAAGACAGGCTGGGAAATCCATTCTGTTGGAAAATAATGTGAAGAGCTGGTTGTTTCATTCCTTGGCTCACCAGAAGGCAGCACAAACAGCTTGACAGGAGGCAGTGACCAGGCTTGGGGCTTGCACCAGCCAGAGATGCTGTTTGTCAAATATATGTATTTTTTCACTGCTAAGCTGGTTTTGTTGCCAGAATAAATGTGAAGCAGTTTGGAATCCCTTGTTTTAGAAGTCCTTTTGTTCACTGGGATGAAAACCTGGAGGAAGGGAAAAGCTTCCAGTTAGGAGCACTGAGTAGCTTTGCCAGGGGGGATATACCTAGGAATGACATGGCATTTGTCATGTCTTACCAAAAAAAGGTGCAATGACCCTCTACTTTACACTTTTTCTGTGGTTTCCTGGCTTGCCCTTGTAAGAGTGGAGCTCAGATGCAAAAGACTCCACAGCAATATAACTCCTGTGTGATGATCTCTCCTGAAGCTGTGTCAGCAGCTGACCAGGCAGGGCAGTTTGACAGCTATTTTTTTCATGGTGAAGCAGTGTATAAGCATTTGGGATCCTGTTAAGTTAGCTTATTTTAGAAAGCCTCAAATTATCCTTGTCTGAAAATTGTTTCTTAGGAACCACTCAGTTCGGGTAATTTACAGCCACTTAAACTAAAAGTCAATTTAGCTAAGCTGGCAGTGAATTAGTTGGCCAGAGTGTGTTGTGCAGCCAGCTGACTTGTCTGGAAAGGCACCAGGAGGTACCTTGGAGGTCTCAGTCCTGCCCAGTGGTGAGAAGTGTGTGTGGCCAGGCAGAGCTGGGCTCCCAGGACATGCTGGTGCCCTGCTGAGCCCTGTGCCAATTCTGCTGCTGGTTCTGGGTTTGTGCCTCCTGTCACTGGAAGCATCACGCTTCCCAAGCTGTTCATAACAGCCCAGCTCCTGGGGAAGGCAGTGATGTGGTTTTCTTTGGCTGCTATGTGTTGCAGCACTTTATCTGAAGAATAATGCCATCTTTAAGCAGAATATTTACTGTGGGTGTAAGGCATTTATTTTCCTTTGGGAGAGAATTTAAACAATTGTCTTCTGATGGTACTGATCACAGTGTGTGTTATCTCACCTACACAGGTGCCAGCTATCAACTCAGTGTTCAATTATTCATGTTCTTTTAAGCAATATAAATAAACATCTGCCCCTCTCCCTATGTACATATACACTGGTGCTGGGTTTCTCTTGAAAGAGGGAGAAAATTGTCTTACAGAAGTGTTTTCCACCAACCTTTTCTGTCTGGTTCATTGCAGGGTGCGAGGACTGTGGGCAGTACCATGATTCTGAGTGTCCTGAGATGGGCCCAGTGGTGACAGTCAAAGACTCCTTTGTATTGAGCAGGGCAAGGTAAGAAATGTTGGTGTTAATCCTGCTAACCCAATGCCCATGTTAGTCCTTTAAAGCATATTTACTGTTCAGCGGATGTCATGCTGACAGCTGGAAACTGAAGTCCCAGAGGATGAGACAAAGCTATGGAAAGCACATGGCCTTGATTAAATAGAAAAATTGATGCACATGCTTAAGTGGTGAACTGAATTGAAGCCAAAAAAAGCAACTTGCTGCTCATCAGGACTGGGTTTCTTTGCTGAGGTTTCTGGCAAGAAGTCCGGTAGTGCCAGAGGGGGTGATGACTTCTGTTGTGGTTGAGTACCTGCCACTTTTATCCCCCTTAGATACACCAAATTTATTTCAGAGAAGTGTGTGAGGATTTCTCATTCATGTGTATGAACTCTGTCATTCCTCCACTTAGAAGCAAAACAAGTTGTTCTCATTATTGTGGGTCTTTGCAAACGATTAGGGGTAATAGTTCTGTCAGCAAATCTGTGACAGCATAGCAGAAACACTCGTGTTTGCCAAAAGAAACAAATAGCCTCAATCTAGTTGGGAGAAAACAACACTCAGTAGTGTTTTTTACAGGGAAAGACTATCAGGCACTGTCAGCAAAATTCATATTAAGGTGTAGAATGTAAGGCTAAGGAAAAGAACCAACCATTGTGAAGGTGTAGTACAGATCCAAAAAGGGAAGTGTTCAGATGGCTTTGTATGTTACATAAAGTGTGCAGGGCTTCCATATTTCTTCTTGGGAAGTCACAGGCAGAAAACAGGCACGTGGGCAGCAAGTCTGGCACATGCTGGCTGTGTAGGCCATGCTGTGTGTTCCCAGCATCATTTTGTAACAAACACTGATGTGCTGGATCTGCCACATGGGTGCCACAACCCCTTGGCTCTTGGTACCGCACTGAGTACAGTGGCTGCACCTGCACAGGAACTGTCCCTGCTTTTCTGGGCCTTTCCAGAAGAGGATTTTCCCTGCAGTTCCTGCCAGACACTGCCTTCCTGTGCCTGGAAACCTGACCTGGATGATCCCCTCCAGCAGCTGTTAATGGTTAACAGCCCTGACACTACAGATGATCGAGGGTAATTTAAAAATACCTGTTGGAATAACAGAAGCTGATGAAGGAGGTGCTTTTACTATATACAAAAAATGAGCAGTGCAGTAAGTCTCTAGCCTGTACTACACACATTCTATGACAAACTACTATTTCCTACCTTCTTTCTATTTTTTAGCTTGCACTTTAATGTCCAGATGTTCCAACTGGGAATGTTTGCAAATATGGTGCACGCACTGGTTTTCAATCTCCTTTTAACATGCAAATGTGAGTTTTCCCTAGTGGAAGTGTGGGCTGCTGGACCATAGACTTGAAAGCAGAATTTAAAATTGACTTTTTTACAGATAAATGTATTTATTTTCCTAAAGAGTTTTCAGCTGAAATCAGGTAAGATAAGAAAAGGGAAGAAGAAATTTAATTGCAGCCTTTGCATCAGGGGAACAGTAGCTGAAAGTGAGTTATCTGAGGTTGAAGGCAAATTTAACCACAAACTGGATATGAATCTTTTAAAAACGGTCTATTTGCTTAACCATGTTTGTTGTTCCCCCGTCTTACTGAAAAGATAAAATGGATGTTTTATGATTAGAAAGGAAGTGTTGAGAAACATCTCCTGAACTTCTCTATCTCTAATGCTGCTTATTGTATGATTCAAACTAAAAGTATTTTTTTCAATTCATTTGCTTATCACTATGATTGCAATTTTTTTTGTATTTCTGTTAATCTAGGCAATAAAGCAGTTCTGCCACTGTCAGTCTCTACGGGGTAGTCAGTAGCCTGTCTAATTGTTTTTAGCTTTTCATCTGTTAGCACAGACCTTAAAAAAACCCCCTGCATTTAGTCTATAAATCCAGTAGAGTGGAGCCAGTCAAGTGAATTTTTGGGAAGATGTTCTCTGTGTATTATATGTAGTAACAGTATTTACTGCATGTAGTTCTTCTCAGAAGCTTGTTTGGGAAAAGAGAGAGGCTGGGAGCACAGAAACACTTGTGTTTAATGCTGACTTCTTTCTTCCATGGGTTCCTGCAGTGTATAGCTATTACTGGACAAGGTTGTGTTCAGCCAAAGCTCTTTTCCTTGCAGGTCTTTTTTAACCTAACCAATTACATTATTTTTTTGTTTCTCAATTCTCTCTTTAAATTTTTAGATCATCTCTGCCTTCTAATTTGGAAATAAGACAGCTGGAGGATGGAACTGAGGGAGTGTTTGCTCTGACTCAGCTGGTGAAACGTACCCAGTTTGGCCCCTTTGAATCCAAGAGAGTTCTCAAGCTGGAGAAAGAATCAATTTTTCCCCTGAAGGTAAGACACAGAATTTGTAGAGCAATAAATAGCAAGGAGTTAGTTTTACTTGTGATGAGTTAATGCTGCCAAACATTATAGAAACAAAGATATGTGAAGAGGGATTATTTGCAAAATCTTTTAGGTGTGCCCTGTAAGAGATGAGCTAAACAAACATTCTCTGGGCAAGAAACAGCAGAACTAAACTAGAAGTTCAGTTCTTTCAATGAGTCTCTTCAGTTTGAATTTCCCTAATAAGTCACATATGCAGTAGGTTTATGGAACATGCAAAATAAGTGGGGTTTTTTTCCTGTCTTGCATTTTATTCCTCTCTTGCCAAGTTTTGGTAGGAAAAATGCTTAAGAATGGAATTCAGTCTTAGTTTCCACTAACACCTAACTCAGAAGTGAAGATTTGGTAGTGTATCTTGGGCTGATGGCTGTTTGGATACCCTTCCACTCACGTGTGCAGTCATTTTTTGGGAAACTGGTGGCTATAGCAAGAATTCTTGGGATGATTTTGTTCAGTTTGTTCCCATCTTGTTCCTGGTTGTCTGTCTCTTCTGAAAGTGTGACTAAGTGAAAGATGCCTGATGCAAGACTTAAGGCTTGCTTCATCCTTGATGTCCATTGAAAAGAAACCACTGCAAAAGCAGAAATATTTTTTATTTTTTTCCTAAACTTTGTATGACTTCTCAGGGCTTTTATTCTGTCCACATTTTGCTTGGCAGGTATTCCAGAAGGAAGGGCCCTTGGTGTATTTTGACACCACAAACGAAGATGATTGCAACTGGATGATGATGGTGCGCCCAGCCACCGAGTATGAGCATCAAAACTTAACTGCCTTCCAGCATGACAATGACATTTACTTCACCACCTGCCAGGACATCCCCCCAGGAACTGAGCTGCGAGTGTGGTATGCAGCTTTTTACGCCAAAAAAATGGAAAAGCCAGTGCTGAAGCAGGTCACTAGTGTTGCCAATGGTATGTGTGGGGGCCTTTCTTCCTTCCTAAGGGCCCAGTGCTGGCAGGGACTGACAGTCCCTGGCTGTTGGAGTTGACAGTGCTGTTTGTCCAGTAGGCTCTTATCCTGCAGTCAGGCTAGCCTGCACATGTGGGTGCCCTGCAAGAGAAGAGTGTAGATTTTTCACCATGATACAGCTGGGTTTTTTAAAACAGGTGGCCTAATTAATGGTTCAGCCTCTTTGGAGTGGATAAACTGGATAAATAGTCCTTAACTAAAGATTCAAAATAGATATCAAAAGCATTTCTGGGTAAAACAGCAGAGGAGCTCAGTCATTTCTGGGTGGAGCTCAATTATCAGAGAAATCTGTATGCAGATTTGTTAAATAAGCTGTTCTTCAGTTGCAGTGAAAATGGTTTGATTTTGCACAGAACTGTTACAAGTTCTAAAAAAACTAGATTTGTCTTGAGCAGCTTCACATGGGACCCACTAGAGTAAGATCCACGTGGCTGTGCTTTGGAAAGAAAGGCAGCAGATATTTTAGAAACTGAATTAGAATTGACACAAGTTCCAGTGTTTTCCCCTTTGTTTTCTCCTACTTTTCCATTTCTACAGCTGAAAGGCAAGATCCTTAAGTATTGCAAGGGCATTTTCTTCCTGCTTTTGAGCTGAGAGTACTCCCTGGATGTTACTACTGCTCTTCAGGGTGTAATTTGGGGTGACAAATTTGGGGAGATGCCATTGCCACCAGTGTTGGCTTTATGGCTGCCCCTGATCCTAAGCAGAATCTCAAGTGCTACTGCTGAATCAATGCAGTTGACATGTTTCTGAACTCTGAGATTGTCCCATTTGGTAACTGAGAAGTTTTGTCTTTTCCCTCTTTAGTTTAACCTGTTCATGTATTTCTGTGGGTATTTAAAAATACTGCTGAAGTATGCCCTGCTCTCTCTGTTCAGCACTTCATGGTACACTCCAATATTTAAGGCATAGTGGGTGAAGATTGCCCTGGTTAAAATTTTACATGAGAATGTTATTTGCAGGCCTGTTACAGAATAAAACTTTCTGACTGTGGTTACTGCCCTCAGCACAGAGCAAGAGTCAAAGGGTCTCAGCAGTAAAGAAGATAAACTCTTTTTCCTCTTCACAGATACATCCTTGGTGGCGATGGAATCTGATAAAGAGGAGAGTAATAAGGTCTCTTCAAAAGCTTCATCTGCTGTCTTACCCCATAAAAAAACCAAGAAATCCAGCATACTAGCAGCTGATCCAGCAGGTATGCAAAAATTACAGTGCTCTTCAGGGAGATAGAGGACAGATACAGGTCTGCAGAGGTGTTACGTGTAACTCTCCTACACTTGTATTATGGATATGTAACTTCTGGCAAATACTAATTTAGAGAGGATTTGAGAGCCTGAATTTTTCTTTTCATTTTAATGGGCACAGTGCTTAATGAACATACACAGGTTAAAAAGTGACAGAGGAGCCAATAAACTTTTAGGCAGATTATTTTCATGACAACCACAAGTGCTCTTGACTTTGGAGGTGATTAGTGTTGGGGTGGCGTCAGTCCCCAAGAAAATCTTCATTCTGCCTGTGTAAAGTGTAGTAATTGAAATGCTCAGGCCAAGTTCTACAAGAAAACATTTCAAATGTTTCAAAATTACAAGAACACTGGCCATCCACTAAATTACAATAATGCCACAGTACATGCCACTATTAGAGTTCAGGCTGTTCTAAATTACAGAAACTCAAATTTAAATAAACTTCTAAACAATACATGTCCTCTTGGCAAAGAACATGTGGCTGAGGAAATACCTGGTAGTGTCATAGGAACTCTGTCCCAAGGATTTATTACGAAGCAGTGCTCGTCCCACCCAGTCTCTGCTAAATGAAACATTGAAATTAAGAAGCCACTTAACACAAATTTCAAAAAGTACGCTCAGGGTACATAAGATCAAAAGAAAACCATTCTAGATCTACTCTTTGAGAAGTTATTTTCCTACACTTTGTTTATTAATAGTAAAAGTAGCCAGGAGGAAAGGAGGGGAGTTGTTGCAGACATGTACAGAGGAATTGATCAGAGGATCCATTTGTCATCTTAGGTTCTCTTACAGCTAAACTGTGAAGATGACTGGAGAGTTATCTTTCAGTTTGGCATTATTGATTTTTCCAGAGGTAAAATGAAGAATTGGACCAGCCCTATCTACATCCTTTACCCTACTGCCTTAAAGTCCAACTTCAGTAGAAACAAAATGCTGCCTCTTCTATTTTGGGGGCCCTGAGGTGTTCCCACTGATGTAGTCTTCTGGTGCTTCCAAAACAAAATTTTCTTCTTTTGATTCTGTTTGCCTCAAGTCATACCAAGCAGTTGCCAGCTGTTAGATCTGTGATTCCAAGTCAGCCAGATCGCCCTGCAGCTGTCCTGGAAGCCTGAGGAAGTGGGAACTTAAAAGGGAACTGACTCTTCCTGACAAACCAGTGCAAGGAGCAACTAAGGAGCAAGGGAAGTGCAGAGTCAGGCACAATTAACTTACACAGAATGTTGGTTTGCAGCTTTTGTCCTCCTGGACAGAGCCCTCAAGAAGTTCTTTGTGTAGCCTGTGAAGAAGGAATTTTTGTTGCTGTACTGCCAAGTCATTTCTTACTAATTTACTTATTGCAGCATGGATGAGATCACACCTTTACAGTACAGAGTGCTGAATGTATCTTGTAGCAGGGAACCTCTGAGCCCCTGCCTCAGAGAATCCTTTGTTTTGATTTAAGAGCTGTCACTGAAAAGAAGGAAGAACTTTACTGTCCCTTTGCAGATGGGGTCCTCAGGCAGAGAGAGATGAGCTGACATGTAATGACCATCCAAGAAATCTGTGGCAGAAACTGAGGCACAACATGAATTCCCTGTGCTGCCATTCACTTACACTGACTTCAGTGTCATCCTCCTCCTCTGCAGGAGTCTTGTACACTGTGGGATTTTCAGCTTTTTGTGTGCCAAAAAAATCTCTGAATCAGTCCAGATTTATCAGATCCTCTTGACAAATTCAAATATATAATCTAGAGACTGAAATAAAAAGGACTATGAACAAAGTAACTCTTCCTATTTTATTTTTTTATTCCAGTTTCATTTTTGCCCTAATTTCTTCATTTTCTTTATCTTCCTTGAATTGATGTGTTAATTAAAGTATTAGTATGGTGATTTTATAGCACATCTCATTAATGAAACTGCTCAAACTCGGGTTTTCATTGTTCTCACCCTTACTTCCATTAATCTAAAAGTTCTTACTCTGTAATGCCCTTCACAGAGAGCAAGGAGGTTTCTCCTGCCTCTGTCCTCAGCTAACCCAGAAGAAGACTGGTAGCTCTAGTTTTAAGGGCACTAAAAATTGCTTTATGCCATGCCTTTTATGAACACAGTTCTTTAGAAAGTGATAAAGGAACCCTCAGGACTTTACAAGGGCACAGATACTCTCTCCTGGCATCATTTGTATCTTCAGATAGTTCAACTCTTCATGTTTGGAGAATCCTGAAGTGGTCCCAGCTGACCCCAGGGGATTCTTGCTGCTTAAATTGTACCTTTTGATACTCAGGGAGTTACTTCAAGATAAACAAAGCTACAGGGGTTTGCCACCCTCCAATTTTCAAAGCTTTTCAGTATTTCTTGTTGTGATTTAGTGAACACTCCAGAAGGCAGTGGAACAGCAGAAGCAAAGCCCAACCAGTGGACGTGTGAAGTGTGTTCATCTGCTTTCCAAGAGCCCCAGCTGCTGACAGGTAGGAAGTGCTAGAAATTCATGGGAGAGCACTGAGAATCATCAGCAGAATTCTGCTCTTCCACGGCTGTGAAGCCGTGCACCATCCATGGTGCAGTAAGATAAAAGTTTTAAATTTCATGTTCCTTTAAGGAAAGGAATAGTAGGGAAGGTAGGACAGGGATATTTTGGATGTTTTGACCATGCTAGTGTTCAGTCTCTGGACAAACAACTGTAATGTTGAATCTAGAAAAAATAAAACTGTGATCTAGAAGATGATGTGACTGTCAGGGAAATCAAGGATAGGCAGCTGCATGAGCAGTGTAAAGGTCAGTGATGCCAGGTTATACTTTGTGATATTGTCCATCTGCTATTTATGGCACAGATTTAGTAAAGGGCAATGAAGTACATTTTTTTTCTGCATTTTATTTGCAGCTGTTTTATGCAGCTTTCAGAAGAACTTCAGATTATTTAGAAGCTTTGGCCACTTGATGAATCATTTTTGAAAAGGGGACTTAGGCCAGTAAATAACTTGGACATTTGGAAAAACTTACCCATTATTAGAAAACACAACATTTTTACTGTGATATCAACAAATCTCTTTAAAAATTCTCTTCTTGTGACTGTTGAATAAACGGGAGGATTTGATTTATGAAGGTGCTTTTGAAATAATTTGAAGTAAGTCTCTGCAAAGTGAATAGACCTGATAGATGGGCTTCAGCCTAGTTCCATTTGAATATTTTAAGGATAATTTCTTCCTTACTCTGCTGTTCTTCCCTATCCACCCAGAACACTTGCTGAGTCACCTGGAACAAGCCAAAGGTGCCCCCCCAAGCAGCCAAAATGATGCTGAGAAAGCAGAGAAAGCAGCAGAGGAAGTGCCAGCAGATCAACCAGTGGCAAGTGATGCAGCCAGTGCCAGCACAGACTCGAGGAGAAAGGCCAGGAGGGGAAGAAAAGCCAAAACAGCAAAAGTAGAAGCACCTCTTGTCATTGATGAAGAGAAAGATTCTGCAGGTAAAACATAAATCTAGAAAATGCTAAGCAATATCTGCATATACATCTGTGGTGATGCCTTTGCAGAAAGGTCTGAAAAGCAGCAGAGACAAGATGAAGGTTTTTAGATCACTAAAGCTGCCAAATTACAAGTTTTGTTAGTTTTTTCTGAGGGCCTTGAAGGTAGCATCTACACTCAATCACCTGCATTCTTCTGTGATGGTTTATGGAGAGCCCCAGAGAATCTACAGGGTAGTGGTTATGAGAATTGCAAGAAGGAATAGGAGAGGAAGCATTTGTCCTCTCAAGAGGACAAATCTTTCTCTCTCTACCACAAGTTTAGTTTAGAAAGTGCTTTAGCTTCCTTGAAGGGATGTTCTAATAGGAAATTTCATGATGCTTTGTCAACTGACCCTTCAGTAATAGCTTGGAAACGTAAGAAGTTAGAAAAAGGTGAGTTGTCCCTGTCTGTGGCAGGGGGTTGGATTAGATTTTAAGAGTCCCTTCCAATCCACACTATTCTATGATCTCTGAATGTGTTTGTGGACAATTGATTTGTCCAGTGCCACATCATATTACAAATTCTGCATTTGAGATTTTGCTTCCAGCTGTCCACATTACTGCTGTATTTATTTCTTTGGTGTGTGTGTGCAGTGGAACGTGTGGCTGATGCTGTCAGCGAGATCCCTCCAGAGGAGATGGCCCTGCCTCCAGCTCCAGAAGAGAGAATTATGGATCTGGTTTTAGGAAAGATGCCCAGCACCACAACCAGCATCAGCTCAGTGGCAAAGTAAGTGTTCTGGAATGCAGAATTTCCTCTTAAATTGTAGCCGAGATAATGTAGCGTGCAACAGTTTTGCTCAACTTTTGGGCCCACAGATGCTCTTTTTTATCAGCATGAAATTTTGTGATGCTGCTGCTGCTGCTTCAAGAGGCAATTTTGAGTGCTACTTGTACACTGGTAGGATTTTGGAACATAACATAAATGAAAATTTCTTTTTTCATCGTGTTACTGGTTTTATTCAATGTGTTTCCAAAAGCCTCCTGCAGCTGCAAGGTGAAATTTACTCTCATTGAATGTTAGAGATAAGACCAGCAAAGGGATTTTTTCTTTCAGAATGTGTTAATCATTATTATTATTATTCAGTCTTGCTTGTCATCTTAGCTCATGAATGACTTCATGTTGATTTTGCATGTGATACTGCAGATTTGGAGCAGTAGGAGGGGAAAACTTCAGTATAAGTGAACCTCAGGGAGACTCTTAAGTATCACATGATTAATTCAGATTCTTTTGTATCTTTTTGTCTCAGTAAAATTGGCCTTTTGAAATTTTTTTTGTATAATAGAGCACTCGATTTTTATGAATTAGCTACTAATAGTATATATTGAAGTCCCTAGGAGACAAAGAGCCATTAAAAAGGCATTTCAGCAGGTGTTTGTTCTGGGAAATGGCACAGTGCTGCTTGGCACCCTGCTACCCTCTGCCCAAATACGGCTTTTACATGGGGGCTGCCAAGCTTCCTAAGCTGAGATAGTGCTGATGTTTTCAGAGCAGAACAGATCCTTTCTGTTCCTCTGAAGGGCCTGCAAAGAGAATCTCTGCTGCTGCTTTTTGCCTCGTTGGCTCTGGGTGAAGAAAATTTGGAGTGAGTGCCGTCTGCAGCTTCCAGGGGATGGCCAGGGGAGCACTTTGGAGCTGGAATGCTCCATCCAGACTCCCCTCCGTCCTGCCAGGAGCTGAGTTTAACACTCCTCTAGCTTTTGCCAGCTGCTGGAACTCTGTTGCAATCTGTGGGATAGCTTTCAGTCCCTGCCTTTCTCTCTAATCCAGTAGGTTTGCTCATCACCAAAACACCATGTCCCTCAAAAGAAGTTTAATTCTCTCCAGTAGACACGGGATTCGACGGAAGCTGATAAAGCAGCTGGGGGAGCACAAGAGGGTCTATCAGTGCAGCATCTGCAGTAAGATCTTCCAGAACAGCAGCAACCTCAGCAGGCACATCCGTTCTCATGGTGGGTTGGCTTTTCCCTTGCCTAAGCATTGATTTTTTTTTGTCTTGGTTCCACTTTTGAGTTAAGCAGTAGGGCTTGTTTTAGGTATTGGGATATGTATTTATAAGAGAGCTGGTTTTGCTTTTTTCTTTCTTTTAACTCTCTCTAGGAAACTATTTTAATTTTTCAGACCAAAGCATGAGAAGATAATAGTGCAAAATTGAAGTTAAAAGTATTTAAAATTTGAATCGCCTTTTTAATGAGGGCAAGGATGTGATGTTTTCTACAAAGCTCTTATTGCCTTTAAATATATACATAAAAATCACTCCCACCTTCACAGGCACATGGGTAACATAGCTGTGTAAATGTCAGGTGAGTGTTTTTTCACCTGTGATCTGCCATTCCAGGGATCTATGTCCTAATCTAAGGGTTCCATGAAAAAATCACTGAAAAAGGGTGGGATAACTAAACCAAAATCGTTGGAAATGGTTAAAATCCACTGGTTAGATCTCCTGAGTTACGAAATATTTTGTCACTAGCCTGTTTGATTGCAGTTGCTTGTGCTTTGGTTTCCTCTGCCTTGCCTGAAGTTGGTTATTATCAATCACTGACTACTTCTCTTTCATCTGGATTGATCCCCTCAGGTGACAAACTGTTTAAGTGTGAGGAATGTGCAAAGCTGTTCAGCAGGAAGGAGAGCTTGAAGCAGCATGTTTCATACAAGCACAGCAGGAACGAAGTGAGTGGAAATGGCTCTTGCAGTGTTTATGTGGAAAGGCACAGTGAGATTCCAAGTGTGAGCTGAGCAGCTCCATGTGAGCAGCTATTCCATGGGAGTGAGAAAGGACAGAGAGAGAGTGCTAACATCTTATCTTAGAATAAGTGATCAATTTGAAAAGTGCATTTGAACGGATGCAAGCCCTTTTCCTATAGAAAATTGCTTTCAGGCATCACTTCCAGCAAGATAAGCTGGAATTAGCTGGACCTGCATGATACAGAGGGGGAGGTCTGACTTGAGTTGTGCAATAGGGTTTTTCCATTCTTGTTTGCTTGTCCTGCTAAATTTCTCCCTACTTATCATTCCTTTAATGTGTGAACTCTGCCTTTGGATGCTGCTGCCATAGAAATATTAAACATGCCTGTAGTGGCACCTTATTAGTGAAAATTTCCATTGTTGGCTTGGCACCAGGGTCCTTAACTTTCGGATTGCTGCCATCTCTTCTGGAAGATGAGTCAGATCACATCTTGCTTCTGAAACATTCTGTGTCTGGGTTGGACCAGGGGAATACCAGGGGAACTGCTACATCCACACAGGAGCATAGTCTTTGGGGTTTTTTTATAGCTCAGATGTAGGAACATGGCAGGATGATAACAGCATCAGAATTTTGCACCAACTGTGTAGTTAAATGCCCTCTTGAAGGAATAAAAATGGAAAAGGACAGAAAACAGAAGAGGTATTTGGGATTTAGAATTTCTCTGTCAGGCTTGACTTTTCCTGTTTGTGATCCTCAGGTGGACAGTGAGTACAGATACAAATGCACCACGTGTGAAAAGGCATTTCGAATAGAGAGTGCACTGGAATTCCACAACTGCAGGACAGGTAAGGATGGAGAACTCTTCCTCTGGCATCTCTGCTCCTTTCTGGGAAGATGTCCTCAAATCCATGTCAACTGAGAAACTACAGAAGGGAAGTAGGGATTTAGGTTTTTGTCATCATGACTAGAAGCAACTTGGGGTTTTTTAAGTGTAACCAATAATCTGTATAGCAACACATCCACTTAGGAATTGGGATTTTTTAGTATCTCCTGTGCACCTGTGTAATACCCTCACTGGTGTTTCCTTTGTTAACAGATAACCTGTCATCATCTCTGTTTAACTTTTTTCCCTGAAACTAAGTTCTGCCTCACTCCTCTGAAACAGAGGAACAGGAAACAGGACCAGTATTTGTGGTAATTTGCAGTTTTCAGGGATTACAGTTTTCTTCAGCTTTCTCCAGCTTTATACTTGCAGTAGTCTCTACATTTTTTTTTCTTATTATAACTCCAGCCTGTCCTGTTCTCCCATAGCCTTGTGGTTACTCATATTATTTATACTGTGACCTTATGCTCAGAAGATGACATTCTGGTTACTTTTATGGCCCCACAATAATGTTCAGCCCATAATCACCCAGGTAATTGCCCTTAGATCACAGTGATGGTTTACATGTTCAAACCCCAAATCCAGCAGAAGAGCCACCTGTCTCACAAACATACAAAACCTATTTCCACCTGTAAAGAGCTGCATGGTTTCTTTTGCTTACAGATGACAAGACATTCCAGTGTGAGATGTGTTTCAGATTCTTCTCCACAAACAGCAACCTTTCAAAACACAAGAAAAAGCATGGGGATAAGAAGTTTGCATGTGAGATCTGCAATAAGATGTTCTACAGGAAGGATGTCATGTTGGACCACCAAAGGCGGCACTTGGAAGGTAAATTTACTGCAGATCAACCTAATTATTTCTCTTGAAACAGCAGTGGAGGTGGGCAGGTTAAGGAAATGATAGTGTACATTAGATTCTTCTGGATAGTGGCTGCCTTTTTTTATTATCAGTTACCCGATCAAGAGTTTAACGTTTCAGCAAAATGTGACATTTACAAAAAATAACAGTACTGGGTCATGTGGAAGCTGCATGGCTTATTATGCAGCAGTTTAGGCTGGCTGATTTTTAATTATATATATTTCTTTCTTTGCATCCTATTCTTCCTTTTTTAAAATTCATGTGGTAACTTGAAGGCAGAGAGTTAACTTGCCATGTACAGCTGAGAGTAACTACTATATAAATACAGTGTCAGGGGCATGTTATCTTTGAAACACTTGAGATTATATGAAAATGAGATTATGAGAGTTTACTGTTTAAAATCTCAAGTGTCCAAGGATGTTACAGGTACCCAAAGACTGGAAAAAGTTGGTACATTGCTCAACATGTATTCAAAAGTGGTTAGTGACTTAGATGATAAAACTAAAAGTGATTTTTAAAAAAAGCAGCCAGATTGTCCATTTTGTGTCATGAACCAGAGGACAAGGGGCTGTATGACACTGGCAGTGTCTCATTTTTAGCTGTGACTGAAGAGCATGGGGCCCTCTGCTCTCCTGCAAGTAACAGAGAATAGTAACAGAGAAATGCTCCCTGAGCATTACAGCTGATGCTGGATGGCTGCATCTCTCCTTAGAGACTTCCTCTCCTCTCTTTCTTAGTGAGGGTGAATTTCTGGGCCAGATACCAGATTGAAGTGCCAAGGCCTACTAGATCTGCCTATTTCTTTGTGTTGACAAAGATGTTTTTGACAAGTCCTTTCAGACATTTTACAGTTGGTTTAATAACCAGTAAGCCATAACACATCACTTTGGCAGACTGCTTCTATACTCTTAAAACACACTTTTAATTTAGAAATCACCCTTTTGTTAGCAATTAAATCCTGCATTGAGGCCCTTCCCAGTGTTTCACTCTTTTTCCCAGTCTCCTCCTGAAAAAGCCTGCAGGCTGGAGTGGAAAGCCATGGTTTATTTGTTGTTTTGTTTTTTTGATGGGGACTGTTGTGTTAAGGGGTGAGGCGTGTGAAGAGAGAAGACTTTGAGCACAGCACGGAGAACATGGTTCGCTACAAGAAGGAGCCCTCGGGGTGCCCCGTGTGTGGGAAGGTAGGAGCTTGTGCCAGGTGTGCCATGAGAGGCTCTGCATTGTAGCTCCTGGGGTGCTGCAGTCCAGTCTAGAGAGGAGGATATTGAAGGGATCCATCCATGCATTTAAATATCTCCAAGGGGTGTCAGAGGATGGTGCCAGACTCTTTTTGGTGGTGCTCAGCAATGGCACAAGGAGCAGTGGCCATAAAATAAAACACAAGAAGTTCCACCTCAAGATGGGGAAGACAAGAAGTTCCACCTCAACACGGGGAAGAAATTCCTGACACTGAGGATGGCAGAGCTCTGGAAGAGCAGGGAAGCCGTGGAGTCCAGTTAGGACATTCCTCTTCAAACATCTGTAGCTCTGTTATTTATCCAGACCCACTGTGACCATGGGTGGTGGGAGCTGTTAGCACAAAGATAAGAGCAGAAGTGCATTTTTGGCCTGAACTTTCCTCAGGACATGCAGCACAATGTAGAGTGTCACATGGCCACTGTGTGTGTGTCAGTGGAATCTCATGGCTTATGTGGAATTTTAAAATGGAGTTTTTCTGGCTGGTTGTAAACAGCTGGAGTTGACTTGTGTGCATTGGGAATCCTCTTCCAAGGGGAATAAAAGTGAATTCATGGTGTAGTCATGGCAAGGTTGCATTTGAATGCTCAGCACTCATGATCTTAAGTTACTGTTGTCACAAGGATTGTGGGTTTAACTTGTGATTTTATAAATGTTCGATGATTCATGGTGCAAAAGATACTCAAGAACTCTTTAAGTTGCTGTGTAGACCTCTGGTTTTGATGCTTTGGGAATGTTTCATATCAGTCAAGGTAGATTTTGTGGCTATATAATTTCAGAGATAGATGGAACATTTGTGATTCAAAAGACAGTCTAAATATTTCAAATTCTACTGTATGTAATTGTGCTGCAGCTTTTTTGGAAGTCCACCCCTGACAAATGGCTAGTTTCAGTCAGTTCCTTGGAGCTGTGCCCCTGGATTTTGCCATGCCAGCAGTTTGGAGGCAGACTGCTGGCTGTCTAACAGGAGCTCCTGCATACTTCTGGCCAGAATGAATAAGAAAAGACAGTAAATGTGTTCTGTGCTCTCCACTGCATATGTTGCAAAGAACTGTAGCCCTTCTGGACATGATACAAAAATCCTTCTCTTTTCCTTTTAGGTATTTTCATGTAGGAGCAATATGAACAAACACCTTCTAACACATGGAGACAAGAAATACACCTGTGAGATCTGTGGACGTAAATTTTTCAGGGTGGATGTGTTGAGAGATCATATTCATGTCCATTTTAAGGTATTGTGTTAATTAATCAATTAGAGGAGGCAGATTTTTTTGCCAGCCCTGAATTTTAAGGAATTAAATGAAATTAAAAGAGAATTGTATCACTCAGTGGTGCTCTTAAAGATGCTTTTATTGATGTAATATCATACCAGCTGAGTCTCTTTACATTAAAATTCCTTTTATATGCAGAAAAATTAATATTAGTTGTTTGAGTAAGTTGTTCCTTATGTGATCCTGGACAAAGAAACTGGATTGAATTAAGCAGGAGGATATTTTAAATAAATAATATTACAGCAGTTAATGCAAAGCAGTCTGCATGACAGCAAAAGGTGATCAGGCCTTACTTTCTGAATAAGTTTAATCTATTCAAGCAAAATATTCTTTCCCACTCTACACAGGACATAGCCCTAATGGATGATCACCAGAGGGAAGAGTTCATTGGTAAAATTGGAATCTCATCGGAGGAGAACGACGACAACTCTGATGAAAGTGCAGATTTAGAGCCTCACAAGTATAGCTGCAAAAGGTGCCAGGTAGCTTTAAATACTTTCAAATTAACTTGTTTTGGCATGGGGGAGGGAGTGGAGGTGGCCATAAATCATTCACAATTTTAAATAATATTAAGGGCTCTCAAAGAGAAGGGCAATTCTCAGGTCTGCTGTCTTCTGCAGTGCTGTTACCTCTGATCTGAACTGAGGCTATTCCATAAGAATTGAGGTGGTGTCCAGTAAGGGGGATGATAAACACTTAAAAAAAGGAAAGACAGATAAATTCACTTTTTCCTGTGAGGAAGAAAACAAGCAAAACTAGAGGAAGGATCAATAAAGGAACACTCATATCTCAAACTACCTTTTAATTATGTGCAACTTAAAATGGTTACAGCATTTCTGATTGATAGAGTCCACAAATAGGTTTGTTTTTGTGAGGTCAGAAGGTTTTTTAGTGGATATCCAGTTTGGAGGAGTAAGACTGCTGCTTATGTTCAGGGTGACTGCTTATTCTTGTCCTACTCCATTACCAACAGGATGGTGTTGGGAGTGCTGCTGGAATATCCTTCACTCAGTTGTCAGCTGAGAGATGAAGACTTTTTAAACCTCTCACTGTGTGACTTTTGCCATTTTTAAAAGAAATAACGGGTCCTTAAGGACTCTGTGCCCTTCATGGGTGAGCACACTGTCCTGGGGCAGGTGGGCTGCAAACCCAGTCAGTGAGAACAGCAAAACTGACACAGGGATGGGGCATTTTTGGTTGTTCAGCCACTGAATTGAATCCTGGAAATCAGAGCTTATTTCACAGCCCATACTTAATGTGGTGAAAGTTTTTACTTTATCTTCATTTTAAGACCTGGAGATAATAATATTTCAATTTTCTTATCTGGGAGCTGGTTTTAAGTGCAAACTGATTTTGTGTCAGTAAGCATGTGAAGGTGTGGTGTCACAGCAGCTCATCATGTGCTTGCTTCCACTGTGCTGATTTTCCTGCCTGACCCTTCATGGGTAATAAACTATATAAAATTGTGTGCTCCCAAGTAAAGGCAGTTGGGCCATTCAAATCAGATCTTTTTGGAAGTTGGGGTTTTTCTTTAGTGCTTTTGCAGGTGTTTGTGAAGTAGACAGTTGTGTAAGGACACAGCTGTGGGAAATGGGATTTGATGTCAGGAGATGGGGACACTGAACAGCCAAAGGGAAAACAAATGCAGATAACTCTTGGAGAAATCTGTCTTCTGAGCTTTTGAAAAATCATTATTTTCTTGTCTCGGGGTACATTTTCACCAAGCTATGCAGTGCTCTTAAAAATGCCCTGACTAGTTCTAGCGCTGGAGCAAAAGACCATGTCATTCTGGCACTTCACCCTGGCCTGCTGGAGCATATATGGATATGCTGGAGCACATCTGGATGTGCACATCTGGAGCTCAGTAGTGCAGCACCTGTCTGTCGTAGCTACAGCACTTCCAGGAGCTGAGCCAGAGTCACTGCCCTGCAGTGCCTGGAGATTCCCACCCTTCAGCAGCTGCTGCCAAAGCTGACGGTGCAGTCAGGAGCTCTCCATGCCCCTAGAGCTCAGCAGACGTTTTCTCCATCTGTGATGTCCTCACTCTTACAGAATCACAGATTCAGCTGAGTTGGAAGGGACCCTCAGGGCTCACTGAGCCCATCTCCTGGCTCTGTGCAGCCCCAAGAATCCTACCATGTGCCTGAGAGCACTGTCCAAATGCTGCTTGAGCTCTGGCTGGCTGCAGTGACCAGAACCTGGGGAGCCTGTTCAGTGCCCAGCCACCCTCTGGGGGAAGAACCATTTCCTAATATGCAGCCTAAACCTCCCCTAACACAAGTTCAGGCCATTCCCTCAGGTCCTGTCACTGTCACCACAGAGCAGAGATCAGTGCCTGCCCCTCCTCTGCCCCTACAAGCAAGTTGTGACTGCAGTGAGGTCTCCCCTCAGTATCCTGCAGGTTGAACGGACCAAGGGATCTCAGTGGCTCCTTCTTCCCCTCCAGACCCTTCACCATCTTTGTAGCCCTTCTTTGGACATTCTCCAGTAATTTTAATGTCGTCCCTATACTGTGGTGACCAAAACTGCTCACAGTGCTCAAGATGAGCTGGTAGAGCTTAAAGGTGGGTGTTCCTCACTGCACAAACAGCTCAAGGTCCTCTTCTTGTGCAGAAGTGGAGCCACCATCTCCAGCTAGAAAAAAGAGTGAATTGATGTCCTGCAGCAGCATGCTTGTAATGTCCAAAGAGTTTCAGGCCTCAATCCAGCTGTCAGAGGTTTTGTCATTCAATGGCACACAGGATTTTTAGTGGTACATGGGATATTTATGTCTGCTCGATGTTACCCGGCCATTGCCATGCCCGAGGATGTTTTTTCCCTTCCCATTCACTATTGGTTCATTCCCCAGCTGACCTTTGGCAGAGGGAAGGAGTACCTGAAGCACATCATGGACGTGCACAAGGAGAAGGGTTATGGCTGCAGCATCTGCAACCGGCGCTTTGCCTTGAAGGCCACGTACCACGCACACATGGTCATCCACAGGGAGAACCTGCCTGACCCCAATGTGCAGAAGTAAGGCTTGTTCCTCTGAGAAGAGCTGTCTGCTTGGAGTTCTAATGGTTCTGCCACCTGGGGTGCTCTTAGAGAATTTGGCTGTGCTAAAGTAACTGTGAGATGGGGGTTAAAATGTTTATTAAAAGCTTGAAATGCGTGTCGCTGGCGATTGGCTTCACACAGATTGATGAGTCAGCAGCCCCCCAGTTTGGGCTTTGCAAAGTATTAATCAATGATTTTAATAAATGGCTTTTGAAAAAAAAAAAGAGTGTATAGCAATGCAAGATTGCTCCAAGCTTGCAGTCAACTTGGGGGTTTCTTAAGGCTCATTTAGCAAAACTTGGGCTTCAAGAAACTTTTATAGTAATTAGTATTAGCAAATGAAATAGTGACAGAGATGCTTGGGAATGACCTCTGCCTCAAGAAAAGAATCACAGTTTTTGGTCTCCTTGGTTTCAGATACATCCATCCATGTGAAATATGTGGGAGGATTTTTAACAGTATAGGAAATCTGGAAAGACATAAGCTTATACATACAGGTAAAAATGTTGTGTTCCTTTATAATTATCAATACTAAAGAGAAATTTCTGTTGCCAGTGCCTGCCTTTTTTGTTTCTTTTTTTTTTGCTAGAGGATTTTCACTCTGCATTACAATAAAACAAATAGAATATTTATTCTTTTAGAGTAAACCAGTATTCTAAAGCAGGTAATACTAATGAAGAGATTTGATCTGGATGCACAATCCAAATTCATAGTTAATGTTTCCAGGATTCACCTAATTCTGTATTCTGTTCTTCCCCAAATTCTTATCCATGCCACCTTCTTGCCATTACACAGGCTGAAACCTGCTACTGCAAAATCATTTTTAACAGCTCATTACTATTTCATGCTATTCAGTCTTCCCTTACCTCAGGCTCTATCTTTTATTCTCACACATAAAGCCAGCTTTTCAAAGTCTTCTAATTTAATTTGGGCTACAATATCCATAAAAGGTGTGGTTGTCAGCATAGGCGGGCTGTTGCCCTCTAATTCACCACTTTAATCAATTTTTAGGAGATGCACATTACTCATTAACATTTTTTTTTTGTTTACGTTGTCTTTTAAATTTATTTTCAAGGTGTAAAAAGTCATGCTTGTGAGCAATGTGGCAAATCATTTGCTAGAAAAGACATGTTAAAAGAACATATGCGAGTCCATGATAATATCCGAGAATACTTGTGTGCAGAGTGTGGCAAAGGTATGTCTGATGCCTTGTTTTCCATTCATTGTGATACTGAGTAGCAGGTGAATATCTAAATTAAAACAGCTTCCATGCTGAGAATAGTGGCAGTGCTGTAAATGCTGCATTTTTGAGAGGCAGAAAATGTATTAATCAGGAGTGTTATGGTTACATGTGCTGCCTTAATTTTGTATAGTTTGGTTTCATGGCCTGTAAGACAACACTGATTTTGGTAGCATTTGTTTCTGTCAGGTTGAGGAATGCCTGATATGCAGCACAAAAGTGAATGGAAGTTGATTTTTTCATTCTGGGCCGTTTACAGGCTTAAAAATAGAGTAATTTCTCTCTGTAAGAGCCTTAAGAGTCAAAGTCACTTTTTAAATTTGTCATGTCATAACTTAAACAAATCTGAACTGATATTTTAGTGAAAGGCAGTCTGACACCTCTAAGGATGTTTTATCTTTGATTGTCCCTGCTGTTTTCTCTATCAGTGATTACTCAGATGTTTTGCAGAGCTTTTTTTCTGGAATTAAAATAATAATGATGAGGTGCATTGCTACACATAAACAATTATAAATAGGCAACGGTGGACTCGCAGCAAATAAAAAATAGAGCTGTTAGTTAACAACATGAGCCTGAGTTCTCCACTGAAGGTGGGAGTGATGGACTAAGTGTCCTGTGCCTTTTGTCTCACAGGAATGAAGACTAAACATGCCCTTCGTCACCACATGAAGCTTCACAAAGGGATTAAGGAGTACGAGTGCAAGGAATGTCACCGAAAATTTGCACAGAAAGTCAACATGCTGAAGCATTACAAGAGACACACAGGTAAGGACTCCAAAGATGGACAGAAGTTACACTGAATCAGTTAGATGTTTCCCAAGAGAACTCTTACTTAGAACAGTCAGAAAGTATGACAAAAACTAGTAAAATATGCATGTTCTCCTCTTTTGAAAAGTGAGATTTTTGTCCTGTCCTCAGCCAGGACTGTTTGTTTTACATATAAATGCAGTTTACTTGGTTTCAGGTTTTGCTTTTTTTTAAAGGTTCTTCTTCTAGGGTAGCTCTACAGATTTAGGTTTGTTTGAAGTTAGTGCTGAGGTTGTGATTTCCAAAAACAAAATTTTACTTTTACATCAGTTTCTCTGGGATTCATTTTTTGCTAGATGTAATGGAATGGTTTAGATAAAAATAGCTGGTGAAGCTGGACTTCTGCCTTTTTCGTCTGTGATTTTTGGTTTTTAATGTTACTAGTACAAAACTCAGAATTGTCCCAGATGCCTTTAGGCTGCTTTCAGAGGTGCCAAATGTGCTTTGCCTGCAGGAATCAAAGATTTCATGTGTGAGCTCTGTGGCAAGACGTTCAGCGAGAGAAATACAATGGAGACTCACAAGCTGATTCATACAGGTAAACCCTCTAAAAAACAGTATCCAGCAAAACCACCTTAATTTTGCTCCTTAATTTTGATTTAGACTGGCCAGTCTTGGAACTAATGTTCCTATTACCAAACCTAAATTGTTGCTCTCGTTGAGGCGTTGACGAAATGATGCTCATCTGTTGGGTTTCCTTCCTTCCCTCTGCCACCAGTAGGAAAACAGTGGACGTGTTCAGTGTGTGATAAGAAGTATGTCACTGATTACATGCTGCAGAAGCACATCCAGCTCACCCATGACAAAGTGGAAGCCCAGAGCTGTCAGCTGTGTGGGACCAAGGTTTCTACCAGGGCATCCATGAGCCGACACATGAGGCGTAAACACCCAGAGGTGAGTGAGTTTCAGAGGTGGATTGTGGAATGTTTTTTAATTTATTTTTTTTTAAAGAATGTTTATGGTCTTCAGTGACTTGAAAGGAATTGTTTTCTTTCTCCCTCTATTTTTTTCTGGTTTTTGAGCCCAATTTTAAGTTGTATCTGTGAAACATGGACTCAACTGAATCAGCCATTTCACTCTCTGATTCTCAGTCCCTAAAAAGGAAGTTCTTGTGATTATTTAAATCTCTTATTTTTCTGCTCTGGCTTAAATATGTTTTTTCATGTTTTGTCTCCATCCATTAGTGAGTATAATGGATTCTTTTTTCCCCATTGTGTTCTCTGTATTCAGAAGTGATCTGAAAGGAGGAGTGAATAGAGAGGTGATGGCAGCATCTGCTGATGATACAATATTATTCTCAGTATTAAAGATGAATGCTGACTGGAGAGAATCTGGATTAGAGGGGTGTTTTGTCTGACCCCAGCGGGGTTTTTTCTGTGTTCTAGATACGGTGTTTCTCCTCAGCATATCTTGTTTATGTTTGACTAAGTCTTGTCTGTTCCCTTTGAGGCTTTTTAAAATTGTTTTAACTACCAATTTTTCATTAGCATTGCTTTGCTGTTTTATCAAGATGACTGTGAAGGAGGTCAACAAAATGCTTTGTTTATTGATTTGGGGATTTCAAATGCAGCTAACATATCTGAAATCTGGGGGGCAATTTGTCTCTGTTCTTTGATGAGCTGAGATGTGTGTATTCATCTGAAAATAATGAAGTAGGGACACAGTTGATGGGTTTATAGATTGAAATACTAACATAATACCTTTTTTGAATACATTGTTTTTTGTAGAATTCATCACTTCCCAAAGGGTTATGTTCTGTCTAGAATATGAAAATGGATATGTTCCTTTACTGTGTTTAAATTCTGCTGTATTTCAGCAAGAGTGAAAAGATGATATACCAAAAGGTGATTTTAAAAAGCCGCAGTTAACTCCCTGTATTAAATACTATGTGTAAAGTGCTGGATTACATCACTTCTGCCTGGTAATGGGGTTTATTAGGGAAATGCTGTGCTGTTTGTCTGTGGTTTGCTGCTGCAGTTCAGCAGCTGACACCTCTTTGTGTTCAGATTCTTTCAGTGAGGATTGATGATTTAGAGCCACTGCCAGAGACGACGACCATTGATGCCTCTTCAATTGGGATTGTTCAGGTGAGAGCCCGCTGCAGGGTGAGGTGGGACATCACTTTTTGGGTACATAACATAGCTGGGCGTGGGCTGATTGGTGAGGAATGTGCTTTTTTAGAGTCAGCCCCTCAGAACGTGTCCAAGCAGCCACAAGCTGCTGATCTGCTTGGTTGTATAACAGGCAGAATGTAATTACAGGGTGAGGTCTCAGTCCCTGGAGTCAGGATTTTGCTAAAGTTTGTTTCTTCACTTGAGAAATGACAGTAAACCAGCTTCAGCTGATTGTGTCTTACTTGGAACCTCACTAAGCAACAGGAGTTGATGTTTTGTTTGGAAATGTGTTGCTGCAGCCAGAATTAGCCTTGGAACAAGGTGAACTACCAGAAGGGAAGCAGCACATAAAAACTCCTAAACGTGCCCAGAAACGAAAACAAAAGTCTGGTGAGGAGGAGGAAACTCAAGTGCCTGAGGACCCTGCCTTCAGTGAATACACAGAGAAGGAAGGTGAATTCACAGGGAATGTTGGAGATGAGACTAATTCAGCTGTACAGAGCATCCAGCAGGTGAGCTGCAGGAGAGTGATGGGTGGCAACTGCTTAGAGGGATAATCTTTCTTTTGGTTTAAAAAACATCACAAAAACGTGGTTGGAACATTTGGAGCTGATTGGGTAAATTGCGGTAATACAAAGATGCGTTTAAAAAACCAGGAAGTCAGACCAGTAAGCTCCTCATGTTTGTTTGCATTTCCTCTGGTGTTAGCATCAGCTGGTTTGCTAGATATCACTAACTGGCTGAAGCTGTGATTAAAAGAGTGAAAGGTAATTGGGCTGTTTGTTCTCAATGTTGTATATCCCTCTCTCCCATCACCATCTTATTTCTCCACATGCAATTGGAATTGGGTTGGACCCGATGATCTTGGAGGTCTCTTCCAACCTAGTCATTCTGTTGAAGCTGGTACATTCCAAGTCTCCTACGTTCCCATCTGTGTACAACTTCTGTTGCTGGCAGCACATGAGCCCACCAGCACTTTCCTGATGTTTGGTGGTCATTTGGCAGCTCCAATGCTGAGGTTCCCTTTGTGTTTCTCCTCAGGTGGTGGTGACCCTCAGTGACCCGAACGTCACAGCCCCCTCCAGCTCTGTGGGGCTCACCAACATCACTGTCACCCCCATCACCACAGCAGCTGGCAGCCACTTCACCAACCTGCAGCCCGTGGCCGTGGGCCACCTGAATGCCCCGGAGCGCCAGCTGCAGCTGGACAACTCCATCCTGACCGTCACCTTCGACACGGTCAGCGGCTCGGCCATGCTGCACAACCGCCCGAGCGACATCCAGCTCCCGCCGCAGCCCGAGGTGCCCAACCCCCAGTCCGTGGCTCATTTCATAAACCTGACCACCCTGGTGAACTCCATTGCTCCCCTGGGGAACCAGATCACAGAACAGCACCCCCTGAGCTGGAGGTCAGTGCCTCAGACTGATGTCCTGCAGCCCCCGGCGCCGGCCGCACCGCAGCAGCCGGGCCAGCAGCCCGTTCAGACAGAGCAGCAGCAGCAGCAGATGTACAGCTACTAATTTATACTTGGGGAAGTGCTGGCGTGGACAGTACTCAGAGACACAAAACCACACAGACCTTTGGAAAATTTCTAATAGGATTGTTTGCTGGATACCAAACAGAGATGGGAAAATGTTTATACATTGAAATTTAAGCTGAAATTGGCAGATTACCCTGCAACACACTGGTCTGAGAGCCTCACGCTCACCTTGCACTGTCTTTAAAAAAAAAACAGAAAGGAAAAAAAAAAATCTCACCACAGATTCAGCGGCCCCTTGCAGTTGTGCAGTAATACTGGGATTTGACAGGTGCATCATCATACACCTTAACCAAAGCAGGGAAATCCTAAATTTTGTGGCACTTGTGATATACAAAAACCCTTTCAGCCATACCATGTCACTTCTTTCCAAGTCTGGAAATGACATCTGAAGACCTTGTTCACAGTAGGTGGAATGTCCTTGTGGTCAGCTAGAGACTGAAATGTGA
Source organism: Anthoscopus minutus (assembly GCA_013399455.1). Classification (NCBI taxonomy): domain Eukaryota; kingdom Metazoa; phylum Chordata; class Aves; order Passeriformes; family Paridae; genus Anthoscopus; species Anthoscopus minutus. Next base: position 23,070 of record VWYI01004817.1, on the reverse strand, counting down.
AGACACAAAGGGGCAAAACAAGCGTTGTCTTTGTTTCTTATCTTCTTTAGGTCTTGTATCTAACAACATCAGTAAAGTAGGTGGAATTTGGGGTTTTGGGGTGGGCATGAGTGTGGTGTGGAAGAAAATATTACCAATTATTTCCATTTTAGTCATGGGAAAAGCCCTGTACCCATCAGACAGTGTTAGTGCTACTTGAGCCAGAGAGCTGAAGCAAACTTTTATGGTCTTTTAGTCAAGTTTCAATCAAACCAACTGCAAACTGAAAGAAGAATGTGATACAGTTTATTGTAATTTTAAAAACCTGCTCTTTCAATCTTGATTTTAGTATAATAGGCCTGAAGAGCAATCAGTCCCCTTTGATGAAGTTCAGGATGTGAATTTTTTTCAATTAGACTTATTTCATCCTGTAATAAACATTTGAGAAAGCATTCTTTTTATATATATATACATATACATATATATATATATATGTATAGCCTTTGTATTTTACTGTGTGTTCCTGGTGAGTATTTGTGTGAAAAACACTGTTACCAACACGATCCATTAATTTTTTCATCCTCATGTTGCCCCTTCTCATAGAGAAGAAATGTATGGATTCTTTTCCTTCTGTTTCCAAAATTTCTTTCCAAAGTTCACAGCCGCACACAAGGTTGTGTGAAGTGCAAGAAAAAGAAAAAGGAATGTCTGAAGCATTTTCTGTGTCCTGCCACATGGAGTCAGTGTGCCCCAGTGTATAATGGGTGAGGTTTGCATGACTGCTGGGGATGTAGATTGTGGGTTGGGTCAAGCACATCTTTGCTCACAGTACCCCTTCATTTCATTCTCCATCCATGGATGTGCAGTCTGGACTTTTGCATGTCAAGAAGATAGTATTATTCCCACAGGGAAAATGAGCTGATAGCAAGAATGAATAAATAAATATATATATGTATATATGCATATATATATATATATATATATATAATGTTGCTTGGAATCCTGAAGGGCAAACCCAGCTGTGGCTGAAGAACAAGGTCCTTTGGGGCAGCAGACTGAGCCACAGACCTGAGCTGAAGGGTTTTTTTTTCCTGAGGATAAAGCAGCTGCTGTGTCTGACAGTGAGGATGGATTGGTGCTTGTAAAAATCCTGTCTGTGCCTATAGTATTTATGAAAAAGTTGTATGTTTTAGCAAAAATACGAGTAGGAACGACTTCAGCTTTGAAAGTCTCTATTAACACAGACTACTTGACCCCTAAAGGTTGCCTTATAATCTCTACATCAAATTCTTCCAAAGTATAAATGTCTGGATATTAAAATTAACCTCCAGTGGTTTTCTTGGTGCCATGGCTGTGTCCAGAGGCTTGGTATACCAGGCTTTCTGAAAAGGATTTCTGGTGACAGCTTTTGTGTGTCAGAAGAGCAGAACTACTTTTTATTTAAGTGTCAGCTGGTCTATGAAATACCTACATGGGAGGAACCAGTATGTGATGGGACAAGGCTGCATATCAGAAAGAAAGGTACCTTTTAGCAGTGTGGGAAAGAGAATTTTTCATTCCCTACTCACTTCTGACTTCCTTAGGTACTCCTGTGTACAGGAGATCCTGTAATTTTTTAGCCTCCCATTATCCTGAGTACTGTTCCTGGATTATTTCACCACTGGCTTGAGCTAGTTCAGTTTCTCCTCAGCTGTTGTGCTTGTGTTTCACACCAAACCACTGGGCAAGAGGAAGCCAGGTTTTATTTATGAAATATATTGTTTATGTACTTCAAACTTTTTTTTTCTCCTGTGTTTGGTGCCTAATTGGTAAAGGCACATTATCCAGGGTACTATGGAAAAAAAGGGAAGTAAATCAAATGGAGAGCTCCTAGGTTGAGTTGTTATGGTAAATACAGAACTTTTACACTATCAAAGTTTTGTTGAGACACATGTAAATAGTGATTAGGCTTGTAGCTGGGGAGAAAGAGGTTTTTTGCCTTAGCAGAGTAGATGGACTTTTATGTTGATACTACTGACAGTGCCATTTGTGCTGCATTGAATCAACCTGCATCATTTTAACACATAATTTCCTATGTAATAATTTGCACTCAGAGTAAATCAACCTTTAGAGACCTCTCTGGCTTCACAAAATCTCTATCCTAATGTAATCCCCTGCTTTTCTGTACTCTTTGGGGTTTGGCATCCCTCCTGTGCTACCTGGCCTCAATAACCTCATCCAGGCAATAGGATCTTGCCTTTCTGGCAGTGGTTGATTCCTGGTGATTTTGGAAGGAATGATCCTGCAGGAAGTGCTTGCATGCTGGTTTTCATACAGAAATGTCCCTCTTCAGTCTCTCAGCATCCTCAAAATCACAGGACAGCCCAGACTCGAAGGTGCCTCAAAAGATGATTGATCTGGTCCAGCCTTTTTTTGGGGAAAGGGAGCATAGGTGAGGTGATAGAATCATAAAATCATCATTAACCAGCATCCTGTCTAATTGTATCTTTTAAACCTCCAGTGACACAACTCTGGGAAGGTTGTTGCAGTGGGTGACAGCTCTTACTGTAAAAATTACCTTAAATAATGTTCAGGAGAGGAAAATACAGGCACTGGAAAGGCTTTGGTTAGGCTCTCTAAAAGCTGATCTTCCCAGAGCACTCCTTTGAGACAGGATTGTGACTTTCTCCACAACCCTTGCTGTGGTGCCTCATCATCTCCTAGCATGATTTTATTATTACTCCTGTTACTAACATCCCTATGAGAAAACAACTGTATCTTGGGTGTGCTGCACCACGAAAAAAAACCCAGAAATCCAGAACAAATTACTCTGTTTGCTTTTTGTTTCAAATTGTTTTGCTTGGAGATGTTGGAAATTGCTGCCTTTTCAGACAGAGCTTCCCTTGGACAAGCAGCCACTGCTCTCTCAACTAAGCCTTTACCAGGTGAATACCAAAGTTGTACTGATGCTGTTTTCAAACTGCACAAGAAATAAAACCACTCCATAAGGGATGTGCAATCTAAATTTCCTCTGCCAATTTGTTCCCTGCCTTTTCAGCTGTAGGCTTTATTGTTTTCAGCCACCTGTTGGAGGTTTTTGCATAACAACTGTTCAGTCACAAACTGGAATCACTTTGAGCCAAAGGAGTGATGTTGTGTGGTGTTCTGTGTATTGTCATTGTTTATTGCTAAGACTATTATTTAATTGAATGCTGTCTGTGGCACACTGGGCTCTGAAGTAAAGGAGCATCGAGGTACAGAATCCTTTCTCTGCCAGTGTTATTCTTTACTGTTCCTTAATTATCAAACTTTTTTTTTCCTTCAAATCTTTCAGATTTGCCCCAAAAGCAATGAGATTAACCCTCATCCCATGGAATTTTGTACATCCCAAATTATAGAAACATGGGGTAGCATTCTAAAATATTTACTCTGTAGCTACAGAATAACAGAAGGCAGAAGAGATTGAGTCTTTCATGGTTTCTTTGGTGAGTTCTCTCTGGAGAATTGACTGTATCAAGTATTACTACACTTTATAAAAGTTTTCTGTTGTTTTTTTTTAACTGTGTCTTTGTGGAAAGTGAGTATTTTTGCAGAAACCCACCAGCCAGTCTCCTGCCAGTCTAACCAGCCACATTTCTGTACTCCTTTGTTGTTCCAGAGATTGTCTGAAGTTAATATCCAGGTAACAGTTGGATTTATTTCAAGAGCTGAATTCCCTGCCAGTTTGTCAGTGATTTGTTCTGCATACACAAAGATATCTCAATTTCTCATCTGGAAAACCAGGAATGGAATAAATTCCACACATCCAAGTGACAGTCATATCCAGACTGTAGGTACCCCATGCAAATGGAGTAAACACCTTTGTGAATTCTGGGCCAGTGATGAGATTTCCTTGGTGCTGTTTACAATACTACTACTACTAAAATAATAATAATAATAATAATCAGTCACTCCTGATTCCTTTTAGCCTGACATTTATTATTGATTTGGGTATACCTGTTGGAAACTTTTTAACCCTTGTATTCTTGGCCCTCTCAGATGAACATGGGAGGGGGATCTGTTCATCCACACCATGATGCACAGCAAAGCTCTGCTTGAAAAGCAGTTTTGGAGACAGACATGCAGCCAAGTGCCTTGAATCCCTGAGATTAGTTACCAAGGTTTGTTTTGTTTTGTTTTAATTTTGCTACAGCAAACCCAAAGTCTCTTGGTGGCAGCAAGATAAAGGAAAAAATATATTTCTATCATGTTTCTCATCAACTTGTCTTGTCTTGAGTATCAATTTTGCACTGCTCGTGGCAGGAAGCTGTTAAAAATCAGTGCAGCCATGGCTGGAAAGGGTGTTTCTTGCCCTAAGATGCTTTGAGAAAGCTCTTCTAGATTTATTTGCCCTCCTGGGTGCTGGAGGGCTGTTCTGCATCTCTACTGCTGCCATCTCAGTTCAGACAGGATTCTGCTGTAGAATCTTAAATCACAGAATGGCTCTGTTTGGAAAGGACCTTAAATCATCCTGTGCCACCCCTGCCATGGCAGGGACCCTCCCACTGTCCCAGGCTGCTCCAGCCCCAGTGTCCAAGCTGGCCTTGGGCACTGCCAGGGATCCAGGGGCAGCCCCAGCTGCTGTGGGCACCCTGGGCCAGGGCCTGCCCACCCTCCCAGAGAAAAAATTCTTCTTAATGCCAAACCTAACCCTACTTTCTTTCAGTTTAGAGCCATTCTCCCTTCTCCTGTCACTAGAAACCCTTATAAGAAGTCCTTTTCTGATTCTCCTGCACAGCTGATGATGAAACATTGGATCACCAAAGAGTCCAAGCTCACTGTTGCTAAATTCCCAGTATCTGAGCAGAAAGTGTCCTGGAGATTTCCAGAGTAACAATTCCAACATGTGAGGTGTAATGCCCTAGTATTTCTGCTTTATTCAAAAGCTGTGTAGGCCAGTTGCAGTGCCTGGTTAGTTGCTGACACTTTTGAAAAGCTGATTATTGGGTGCAAGGGCTGTAGAACAGCTGGTATGAAAAGCAAGAAAAATTACTGGGTTTGGAGGTTTATTTCATTTAAAGTCAAGTTTTTCAGCCCTAGTAGCTTTGTTGTCACTTGAGTGCTTTCCTGTGTTTTTCTGTGTACTTGCAGGTTTCAGTTCTAGAAGGTTTTTAAGGTGTCCCAGAAGTGTAGGGGGAAAAAACTAAAAGGGGAAAAAAAAGAAAATTTTAAAAAAGAAAAAAAAGAGTAATAACAGCAGAATGAGGAGTTAAAATTAGGAGAAACAAGTGATGTTCATTTTTTTACAGACTCCCACCCTTCTCCTGCCCACCTGAGCCATTGGTTCCTGCTGTGATGGGTGATGGAAGCTCAGGGAAGGAAGCAGCACAAGCTCTGGCTCGTTTGCCAGAGCTGTGGGTTGGGACTGGTGTGCAGGGTGGTGTTAATGACAGCAGACACCAGCCAGCTCTGCCAGCCTTCCCCTCAAGCCACGTGCTCCTCTCAGTGCCTCTCCCAGCACAGCTCTGAACAGAGCTCAGGGGCTTGGATCTCCAGCACTTGTACCTTTCATGTTTAGTGGATGTAAAATCACAGAATCCTTTCAGGCTGGAAAACACCTCTGAGATCACTGAATCCAAGCTCTGAGTGATGCCCACCTCGTCCCCAGCCCAGAGCTCTGGGTGCCACGTCCAGGCCTTCCTTGGACAGCTCCAGGGACAAGGACTCTGCCACCTCCACAGACACTTTTTCCAGTGCCTGACCACCCTTTCTGGGAAGGAATTCTTCCTGATGTCCAACCTGAGCCTCCCTTGGCACAGCTTGAGGCCTCTTGTCCTGTTCCTGGTTATCACAGAATGGTTTGGGTTGGAAGGGACCTTAAAAATCATCCAGTGCTGCCCCTTACCATGGGCAGGGACCCCTCCCACTGTCCCAGGTGCTCCCAGCCCCAGTGTCCAACCTGGCCTTGGGCACTGCCAGGGATCCAGGGGCAGCCACAGCTTCTCTGGGCACCCTGGGCCTGCCCACCCTTATGGAGAACAATTCCTTCCTAATATCCAATCTAAACATATTCTTTCTCAGTTTGAACCCATTCCCCCTTCTCCTTTCACTCCAGTTCCTCACTCATTGTCCCTCTCTGGCTTCCCTGTAGCCCCTTCAGGCACTGGAAGCTGCTCTGGGGTCTCCACACAGCCTTCTCCTCCCCAGGCTGGACAGTCCCAACATTCTCAGCATAAAGAAAGGGATTCATAAAGAGGGGCCTGAAGGGCAACATTGGCAGTACAGCTACAAAATACATGAGAGAATCCAAGCTCAGCCTGCTGTGCTGAACTGATGGCAGGCTGGGGTTGGCTGCAGGGCTGTTCACTGATCAGTGATTATTGCCCAGAATCTGTACCTGCACAGGGAAAAGTGTTGGTGGTGTGCTCAGTGTGCGTATTTCTCATAAATGCAACTCCAGGGTTTGGATTCACGTGCTCTGTGCGTTGTTTTGTGCAGCAACATGCAGAAAGCCAGCAGAGGTGCCCAGGGATAAGAGAAGGAAGAAGGCCCACACTCCATGGGTTTTGGGAAGTGAGGTTGTGAGCAGAGTTTTCTCAAGGGTGATTTTCCTTCCTCACACACAGAATAAACCTCTCTGATGCCTGCATGCAAGTCAAGGACAGGGGAGTTGTTAAGGGGAGGACACTGGAGTAAAGGAGGGGCTTTACGATGAAATAAAAACCTCTAAAAAATCAAATCAGCTCATTACAGGAAAGGGTGGGGAAGTACTAACCCCAGATCCTTGCTCTGCCAAAGGACATACAAAAGAATGGCTCTCAGTCTGGTAGATAAAAAAATATAAATAAACTGCATGCTCACTCCCCTTTTCCCTTTTCTCCACACCAATGCCCTGACCCTAATCAGAGCCTTCAAAGGAATAAATACCTTTGTCTGACTGACATACAGGTGGTGGCAGTGCCCTCATTAGGGAGTAAAATTCAGGATTGCTGAACTGCAAATATGGGTGCATAGGTTGGGGGTGTTTGGGCAGAAGAGGGTTCTTTTTGGGGCTGTGTGTGTCTTTAAAAGTAAAGAGTAGCTGCTTTGTTGCCCTCCTGTGAAGTCTATGCTGTCATCTTTTTGCTGAAGAGACTGGAATCAGTGACAAAGCACCATTGTAAAGACATACACACAAAAAAAGATTTTATATTGCATAACCAAAGAGAAAAATTGGAAACTTTGTCCTGAAGGCAAATGCACCTATTTCTCATTCACTCTCCTCCCTTTTTCACTACTTTTTTTCCCATGAAATACATGCAAATCCCAACATGCAGTAAGTTTTCCTCCAGGCATGATATACTCGTGTGGTTATTTAAGAAGTGGGTTGAATAGAGATATGAGGAGTTCCCAGCAGAAGGAGCTTGGAGAAGAGTGCTCTGTTTACTGCTGCTGTTCTAAAGTCCTGCACTCACCCCCAAGAGCATTTGTAGGTAGTAAAGGGGATAGCTGTCATTCAATTATACAAAACACACATTTCCTTCTTAATTCTTAATTTACTTTGTCTTCTCTCAGTACAGCCACTGTTTCTGAGCCTGCCTAGTTGGAAAGGTATCTAGAAATTTTGTTTTATCAAAATGAAGAGTGGTTTAAGAAGTAATTCAAGTAGAGCAAGAATTTGCTGTTATCAATTAATACTTGAAAGAAATCACAAATTCAGGTTGCACAGGACATTTAGCAGTCTGGAAGCAGCAAATCTATGTGTGTGGTCTGTGCTTGGCTGCAAATCCTTCCACAATCCTTCCAGCTCTCCACTGCCTTTAAAGGTGCTGTGTTTGGGGTGAAGGATGTTGAAAATAGTGGGGTTGAGCCTAAACTAACAAGAAGTACAAACAGAAGGATTAGAGGGTGGGTGGGGTGTAGAGGGATTGGGGGAGAGTTGTGGAAGGTTCAGGTGGGATGGGAGACAAGGAAAGGGGATGTGGGAGGTTCAAATAAAATAGAAAAACCAGGAAGGGGTTGTGAGAGGTTCAGGTGGGATGTACAGACAAGGGGAGGCTGTGCCATTATGGACAGGAGGATTTCAGAGTCTCTCCCACAGTTTTCCCTCTGGTGGTTTTTGCCTCTGGTCGTTGGGATATTGTGGGTACTGGCGTTGGTCAATTAGAATAATTAGAGCTTGAGATATTTTGTTCCAGTGGTATTAATACTGTGGCTGGAATGACTTTATTAAAGTTACTTGACCACGGATTATTTAATGTCCAGCACAAACACTACTCTTCCTGCTTTTCCCTCTGTCTTTAGGGATGCCAGGAGTTCCTGTTTCAGGGAAAAGGTTGGTTGTGGAAGTTTGGATCAAACTGTTCCAAAGTGAGGAGAGTCCCACTTGAAATACCAGACCGTGATTTCTCTGGGAAGCTTTGCAGTATTTCACTTTCTGGAAGGGGAACACTTCCAGAGGGGTATTTTTAGTAGCTGGAAGTGCCAAGAGTACAAAGCCAGCTGCATGGATGGTGCCTGTGTGGCATTGGCACAGCGATTCCTGCACCTTTTCCCACTTTCCCACCCGGTTTTTTCAGCCTGGAATTATGTCAGCACCCACGTTTTTTAATCAGTGGGATCAGCACGAGCAGCAGGGAAGACACAGTCAGGCTTTTACACTGGTGCTCGAGGCTACTGGGCAGAGTTTGTCTTCCAGATCTGTATGAGAAAGTGAGGAGCCTCCTCCCAGCCGCCTGTTGCCATCCTCCCCCCGAAGTCTGCCCCTGACTGAGCCCCATCAGCTGATCTGCTCAGAGGCTCCTGAAACCCTCACAACTAATCCAGAGTGCTGGGAAGAAAGCAAGTCAGGGAGTGGCTCTCAGAGCAGCTGATCTGGCAGATCTTTCGAGCTCCTAGCACAGGGAAGAGGAGGGAGGTGGAAAACCACGGAGAATGGGCCAGGAGAATTTTTTTAATGAAGTTTGCTATTGTTGTGTATGTTCAGAATAATAAAAAGCCAGTGGAACTGTTTCTCATTGGTTTACATTCCTGTGGCTTCCTTTATACAAACATGCATCCAGCTGAGCAGAAAAATGATTTCTCTCTGGTCATCCCCCTCGAAAAACCAGATTTCATCTGCAAATCCCTTTTTTTTTCTTTTTTTCCCCCCTTTCCCTCAATCTTCTCATCAACTCCAGAACTGAATCCTGAGAAGAGGAAGAAAATGGAAATAGCCCTGCTCAGTGAGATCCCAATCAGGTGTCAGTGACTGGAATTACACTCCTGGCAATGGTTGCTTTTGCTTTCTGTGTGCAAAGAGGTTTTGCAGCCCTGCCAATGGAGTTATATTATAAGAAAGGCACCCTCAGCAGATGTTTGGGATGGTGATCACAGGACTCTTACCATGTGGTTGTAATGAAAATGTTACAACTTGTGGCTTCTGGCAAGGTGTAAATGTTTGCAAAATATGACCTAAGATACTTAAAATAAGATATCCAGTAATTTAAAAAAAAACCCCACAAACAAAAAAAACCAAACCAAAAAACGTTCATGTCATTGAGGAGAATGTAATCCTGGCTTGTATTTTTACAAGAGAAATTCACAGACATGTAACATAACTAAAACTTTTAGGCAATGGCCCCGGGAAGCAAATTCAAGAGCACTGGATTGGAGCTGCCATGTGTGAATGGAAAGAATGCTGCTTTGTAGGGAAATGCATGGAGGAATTTTGCAGTCATGCTGGGGAAGGCTTGAAGGAGCACCTAGAACAGCAGGTCATTCCTACCTCACCTCTCCCACAGATTGTGTGGGAGAATTTTCCAAGGCTAGAAAGGTAATTCTGGCTTCATTTTACCTGGGAAATAACACTGACTTCAGTTTACCTGCACCAGAGCTTTGATAAACCCCACCTGCATGAAGCCCTTCAACAAGGCCTTACACCTGGGGGTTTTTTCCCTTCATTTCTGGTTATCCTGGATTTTTTGTTTGTATTGACAGCTATTACTAATATGGAAAGAGAGTGGAGAGGTGATGTCATGAAAATTTCTGCTGAGGTTTTCTTTTCTAAGAGTGGGGCCTCAGCAGGTGCAGATTTTAACAAATTGTTTTTAATGGCAGAGTTTCCTTCCCTTTCAGGGATAAGAGTTTTAAGTTTAAATTAGGATTTGCATGAATCTTTACAGAAAAAGGGAAGCTTTTATTGTTTCTGTGGTGTTTTCCTTAGCACACTGGTGCTATCATGATGGCTATTGTATTTTACAGTTTTTAAATAGTATTAAATGTATTCGAAAAGAAAACAAAAAGAAATCCGATTCTGCAGAAAATTACAGGCAGACTCTGGATGTAATAGCAATAATATACCAGACTTTTTAATATAGCTGGTTTGGCTCTTGTGTATCCTGCTCTTTATTCTTAACACTGTAATCAAGTGTAATTACAGGTGTAGACATTTTAATTAAAGGTGAATGAGTTTTAATTAAAGGTGAAAAAAGTAGAATTGGACCAACATTAACAATGTCTCTGTGACCTAAGCTGAAGAATGTCATAGTATATACTTAAGAAAATACTGATTTTTACAAAATTCTCCCGTTCAATCTATGAAATGCCTTTGTGCAGAAAGTTGTGCTTTAAGGTACAAAAGCACTCAGGTGTTGCTGCATTTCTGGAGCAGTGGGAAATCTGTTTGCCACTGAGATTTATGAGTTTTATTTGGTGCATTATCAGCAGATAGCAATTAACAGCTTCTCTGCCAAGGCTACTCACAGAGTATGAAGTTACTACACTTGGGAGGAGTTTGTTGGCAGAATTGTGATGTGAAATACTTGATATTGGCATTTTCTCTCCTAATTCCCAGCATTCTTTGGATTTGGCTGACAATGGGGGGTTCTTGCTCAGTTTTACCTCTGAACGTGTCCCACAATCTTTGTGACCTGAGATTATCAGGGCAGCAAAGACAAAAATGAAAACCACTGGGGCAGATCACCCAGAGAGGGTGTGGAGCTCCCTCCCTGGGGATATTCCAGATCTGTCTGGACAAAATCCAGTGCTCTGGGATGGCCCCACTGGAGCAGGGGCCAGATGAGCCACTGTGGTCCCTCCAAACCCGACCCACTCTGTGATATTTTCATTTGTGACCCTGAATTCAAGTTTTCTTTCTCTTCCTTGGGACTACAATGATCTTTTTGACAAAAATGCAACTTCTCCTGTGTTTAAAGAGCATGTGTGGAAACCTTTATTACACCCAGTTCAATGGTAAACTTGTAGTTTGTAGCCAGATCTAGAGTGTTTATTGCTGCTGTGAAAAAAAGGCCAACAAAATCTGATTTTTCCTTGGTTTGTTGGAAATGTTTGGGATTTTTTCTTTGCTCAAAGACAAATCAGACATTTGCACCAAGCTGTTCATGTAAGTTTGATGTTCAAACATTGCCAGGATTAGTTTCAAACTAAAAACGGTTTGTACCTTGACCACTTTCTAATATCCTGTGCTAAATAAAATCATTTATCTATTCTGTGCTATTTTTGTACCAAGCAAAACAAGACAGGGGCAGTTGCTAGATTTTTATTAACAATGTTAACATAAATACTGATGCCTACATGATTTTTTTTCCTGCATCTTGAGAGTGTTGACTCCTGATCAGAAGTGGTTTCATATTAATGTGACATTTTGGGGAAGCACCTTCTGTCCCTGCTGGCCTCAGAACCTCAGCTCTTATTTATGGCCAGTGAGCACTGGCTTTGCACCCATGAGTGTGATGACATTTCCTCACCATCTCCCTTGGTGTAACTCTGGAGCAAGATAGTTCTTAGAGAGAAAAAAAATAGTGCAGGAAAATTGTATTTTTTCTGGTCTACAGTAATTTTTTCATGTTTTATGAGTTTTGCTCTTTCACTTAAGTCATATAACTGAAAAAATAATGGCAAAGAAGAAACAAGTGCATCGAGTTACTGAAAAACTAAAACTGAACAATTTTGCAAACCTCACAGGGACAAATCTGATGTTGGTTTTGAAATAGTGAACTACTAATCAATACAAAAAATTCATTTTTCAGAAGCCTTTGATATTTTTTTTCCTTATGTCTCTCTATGTCTTTCAAAGATTCATCCCTTATCTTCCTTAAATCCCAACCTCTATTATCTGTGATTTTTTAATATCAAAGTTTCTGACAATATTAATGACATAAACTATCTTTTTGACATTAAGAACAAACACTAATGAGGATGAAGATATTTCCATGCAAGTCAGTGTCAGACCAAAGGGTGGTGCTTTACAAAGATATTTTATTTCTCAAGTGTGTCATATTAGAATCAGTGTGATTCTAATATGAATCACACTGGAGTATTTATTAGCAATACTCCTAATAGTAACAAATATGGAGTATTTATTAGCAGTATTTATTGGAGTAAATACACTGCAGTGATGGAGCAAAGTCACTTCTGTTTTCTGATGGTGCCTAAAGTCCATGCTTTGCATTACTAAACTTTGCTTTACTGGGTCTATAATAATTTCCTGTTTCCTCTTAACATTTCAGATAGGATTTCTAAAAATATCCTTTTGATCCTAAATTTAGAATATCTATATTCACATAATGCTTCTGGAAGCTCTCTTTTCATTAATTCTTCCTTAAATGAAATAAGGAATGACATAAAAATTCTGTTTACAGAGAGGGGTATTTCTGTTGTTAAACCAATCTGTGAGAAACTCTAAATAAATATTTTTATTTACAAGTGGATTACACATGTAGTACTCCACTGTCATCTTTTTAAAGCCATAAGCCTAAGCATATAATACAGGTCATTATTTATGACAGCTTTTGGATTGTCTGCATAGTTTGATTAGAAATTATTGTTGCAAACAGACCTTATTGCTGTTATGTCTGACATCTCACAGGAATCATATTTCTTGCAGTAGTTATTTTTGGTGCTGATGCCCTTTAAAGCACAGTCTTTAGTCACATACTGCCATGATTGGTCTATTTATTTTAAAAATGCAGAAGCTTCAGAAAAAATTCAAAGCCCTCAGAATTTTGCTTTGCTGCCTCTGTCACTAAGCACAGTCTTTGCTTGAAAAACATGCTTAAAACCCAGCTAATTGATTTAATATTCCACTTTTTTGTATTTGTAAAGTGGGCAATTTGGGCTGATGGAATCCTCAAGTCCACAGCATACTGCAAAATCTTTTTTATACATGTTTTTTCAAGTTCCAACTGAAATGGAATGAATGTAGTGAATTTTATTAATTAGACGAATGTTTCCCAGGAGCTGGGGCAGGGCACACAGTGAAAGGGGAGAACTTTGAGGGCAGGGAGAACTGCTTACCTTTCCCACCCACCTGCAAATATGTTCCCAGAGTAATGAATATCATTCCCTTTGAAAAATCACCCGTGCAGCTTCCCCTGACACTTGTGGGACCTCTCAGTGTGCCAGGCTCAGTTCCCCCCACAGGGAAATCTTCTGGCTCAGGCAACAGCCCCAAAAACTTCACTCCTCTCCTGTTTACACAGCAAGAATATTTAAGAAAGTTCAGCTGAAACACTCCAAGTTTTGGTGCAGATGAATTAAAATGGGTCTGAGCCCCGTTTGGTTGCTCTGACTAAGAGGTGAGGTGGTTTTCCTTCTGTCTAGCTCAGTATTTTAGTTGACTCACCTTTATGTGCCTCTACGTTTCCATCCACACAGGACCTTGGATTTCTCAGATCCTGTTTCAAGCCCTTCCAAGGAAATAAGGGAAGCTAATAAGGGAATAAGTCTGCCTCAGGGAGCTGTTGTGAAATACACTGGAGTGTGAATTTAAAATGCAGCAGTTTGCCTGCATTAACTCCTTGTGGGAATGCTCTGTTCTGCTCACAGAATGCTCAGCAGCTGAGTTTAATCCACTCTGCTAAGATCAGAACAACTAAAACCAGGTAGTCCTAAAACCTAAAATAGGGTTTCTAAATGTATGTATTTTTCTTTAAACAACCTGAATGATATTTACATTTTAATCAGCTGTTATCACCCTAGGGAGCCTTGCCCATTTCCCATTTCCTGTCCCCAGTGTTTGATTTGGATGAAAGCAGTTCCTTGCCCCAGATTCCATGTGTGGCCTCACAAAGTTGTGCCAGCACAGCAGAGAAGCTGAGGGTCAAATGTTTGGGAACTCAGGGGAACCCTTTGAACTTGGACTGCTGGCAGTGTGCTGCTGAATGGCAGAAAATGCAATATACAGCCCACTTTCACTCTCAGGTGTGGGGTTTTTGTGGACAGAGGAAGGAGCTAATTAAGGTTTAGTTTCCCCCCTCCCCTTGTCATGTAAGTCCAGACTTGTGAGGTGCTGTATCCTGACACCTAATTCAGTTTATTCACTCTGCAGACCTTTCCCATTTCTGTTGGAATTCCCTGCACTGCCCTCATAAACCTTGAGTAGGAGCAGGGAGAGATGAAGGGAGGGAACAAGGTAAAAATACACAGAGAAATAAACCAACAAAATCACATGAACAGACACATCCCTGCTCAGAAGAATGAGCAGCATTCACTCAATTAGGCTGGACAAACTTTCCAGCTACGAGATGGTAGGTGAGAATTCAGGACCTGGTTTGTGTTGTGGATGCTGCGAAATTTTCTGCATTTTTGTAGTTGATGTAATTGCTTCTGTGTTGGAGTGAGTTAATTAAATGTTACTGCAATGTTTACTGGTGTCTGTTCAGTTTTTAAAAACACTTAATTCTATGTTCCTGTCAGTTGATTTTCTGCCAAAACCATCTTGTCTTCTCCATCCTTCTATTTTGGTTTATGTTACCTTCAGTTACCCAGTGTGGTTTTATGAACACATTGCTCTTTGTGCCTCTGATAAGGAGGAAGAAACTGTTACAAGTAAAAAAAAAAGGTTGTTCAAAAGGTAGTTCATAAAAAAAATTAAAATATACTATCTCAAAAAATAATTCACAAATAAATGTTTCTTATAAAATTCACTTAGGGCTCTATGTCCATAGGAACTTGTGAGAGAACTTTGGATATTTTTTAACCTATCTAAAATAGTTGCAAAAGCACTTTTATTTTATGGGCACCATGATTTAAGTAGGATAGCTCCTATGGCTACCCATGGGCAGTTCTCAACTTTGGGAGTAACTGGGAGCTGAACAGGGTTGGGTTTCCCCATGGTTCTGCTTGTGGCTGACAGTGCATCAACCATTCAAGCAGATTTTTGACTTATTTCTACCAGCCAGGATCAGGGTTGTCTCCCTCATAATAATATTTCATGGTGAGCTTACTCTTCCTTCTGTCCACCTGATCCTTTCAGATCAAGGGGAAACACACCTACGGCTGCCCCAGTTTTTCTCAGCTCTGTGGTAAGAAAGATTTTTAATTTTTAATGCATTCTCTATATTGCAAGCTACCTCTTGTGTTAAAATTATTGTCGTGGCTTCAAAGGTGATGTCCTGCCCGTGGCTGTATTGGAGCCACATTCCATCACCAGCCTTTCATGGCAGATTGTTTGAGTAAGGACCAAACTATGGGCTGTGTTTGCTGTGCATGCCATTCAGCTTCAGACCCAGGGAGGGGAGGAGCACAGCCTCTCCAGAGGAAAAGCTGAAGGATATCAAGGCAATCTGTGGCACTCTGCCCCTGGAACAGTTTGGGTTTGTTTTGTAAATGCATCAACTGAGTCCACATTTGATTGGAATCCTCTTGGTGAAGCCCCCAAGATATGTGACTCTGCAATTTATGGGCTGAAAGTTGCATTTTTGGGGTAGCTATTAATGACAAAATCCCATCAGTGGATGCAAGGCAAGATAAATGTGCTCATTTTCCCTCTGAAGGTTGGCTGCCAGATGCATTCTTTTTTGTCTGGAGAACTCAACTCACTCCAGTGACCTGAGAGTGTAAAACTTCCAGTCTTTAAGAGGAATAAAAATCACACATCAGCGGGACCATAACTTTGGAAAATAAAACCCATTAGGCGAGGGGAAGGGACACCTCTGTCTGTGCAGCCTAAATATGAGAATGGGGAGAAGTCAGATGTGGAAGAAAAGGAATATGGCATCTTCAAAGATGTTTAAGAAGAGTGAAACCATTTGTTCTCCATGTCTGTGCTAGAAAAGATGAGAAGTGATGAGCATCAGTTACAAGAGAGGTGCAAGATTTGTTGTAGGCAAGGTGAGGTTTCAGGATTTCCTGTCTTTTAATAAAGATTTTAGAGTTCTGACCCTTTACTAAGTACATGAATCTGTAGCTCAGAACTCTGTGCCAGGAAATTGCTTGTATTGCATGCACTGGAGTGGATGTGGGCTGTGATCAAGGTTTTACATTCTTGTTCTTCTTGAGAGAACGTCCTGATGAAGAGCAGAAATGGTCACTGTGCACCCACTTGGTTTCATGAGCTAGGCAAGTCCTTTTTGCCAAATGAATTTTATTAGGTCTCAGAAATATTCATTTCTGAGACCTAAAGATATCCAAAGTAGTTTGATTCACCTGATTATTCTTAACATCAAGAATATATTCTTTCCCTGCCTCCTGTTCCTGAATTTGCATTTAGTCCTCTTGATTCTTAAGTCTTTGATCAGGTGCAGGTTATGATTTCACCTTTCTAAAAAGGGAAATTTCTGCATAGCTGCCACCTTTGTTAGGCAGATGAGAGACACTTGTGGCTGCTCCTTGAATGAAATGATAAATGTTCCTTTACATTTGTCTGAAGTTTTCTCCTGAAAGTAGATTTCTTGTTCTATTTACAGCTAAACATAAAGCCACTTGGGATTTTCCCTTTGTCACATGTCAACACTCAGAGCTTTCCACTTCTGCTGTTAAAACTTGCATTGTGTCCACAGTATCAGAGAGCTCCTGAGCTCAAGAGATCTGAGGACAGAGCTTTTTAAATGCAAAGAATGTTTGGTGGCTTGCTGATTGCTTGTGGTTAACCACTAAGTGAATTTCAATATAAAGACAGAAGGATTTTAAAAAATAGGCAGTTACTGGAGTTCTGGAAATGTACAGCTGCCATTTATTCCTGCCCCATCATCCTGGTACTCCAGAGACTATGAAGACTGGAGATATTCCAGAGCTGTCTGGACACAACCCTATGCCACAGACATTTGCAGGGTTAAATGTCCTGTGGTATTTGCAACACTGCTAACAGGTTTTTTAATTTTTAAAGAAGTAGTTTGTGTATTTCTAAAAATATAGCAGACATAAGTATGTGATCACTTCTTCTGCTTCTGCATAAGAAAACACAGTCCTCATGTGCTGCTTTTTTATTTAAAGGTTGTTTTTTGGTGGTTTGGTTTTTTTTTTTAATTTAAAGGAAGGTATAGGGTTAGCTGTATATGTAGGTGGAAGCACTTAAAGAACCCTCATGAAAAAGAAGGTTGTAGCATGTGCTCCTCGTGGAGGGATGGTCAACAGCACCACATATTTTCATCATGCACAGAATCAAGTATCAGAAAACAGCAAGGGGTTATGCTCTCATTCCTGCTTCTGTGTTTAAGATTTTTATTTAATGTGCATGTGTAGTTTAATAAGTAGTTCTACTTGCACAGGAGTCAATTGCATGAGAGCAGCTCCCTCCAGGAAAGTTGTGTTCACAAAGCACAGAAATTCTCTTGCCTTCGTGTGTTTGGTGAGAACTTTCTTCACCAGGATATTCCCAACCTCAACTGTGTGTTGGGGGCTGTGCTTTCCTGCAAGCTAAAAAGGGAGGCACAGGTGGTGGTTTTGTTCTGGTTTTAAGTGCTTGGAATAAATGTAGCATTTGTGGATGTTTTGGTGATGGAAAATGGGTGCATTGACAGAAGATCTCAAATTTGAAACTGTTGGTTTTTTTTGAACAAGTGTTTTATTCTGTTTAGGATATTTACTTACTGATAAACAATCCTCTTCATTTAGCCTAAACTAAATTTGTAATGAAAAAGAATGCTGAAACTATCTCAATGCTATGTGACTACATTAATGAAACTGGCAGCTTAATTAATAATAACTTACTAATTAATAAATCTTTCAGAAGTTATTTGTATTGCCACTAAATAGTTCTGGTTTAAATTCAGAAAAAATATTTGCTCAACAGAACTGTCAGCAACATTCTGCCAATGAAAGGTTGCTATGAGATCACATGAGGAAACATGGTAAGGGTTAAGAGCTTCTTAAAATAAAACATAGTTTTCTCAAGGTTAGATAAACTACAGGTCAGATAAACAACAGAGTTACAAGAATTGTTCTATCAGCTCGGAGAACCGATATATGAACCTAGGTCAACTGTGTTACAAATGCTGGAAAAGAACTGTCCGTGCCTCTGAGGCATGGAAATTCCATTCTTTGTGCCCTCAAACCAAGAAGTTCAAGGGGCTTTTGTCTTTTGCAGTGGCTCCCATGCAGATCTCCTCTCGCACCTCTGTTTATTGGCTTCCAGGACCCAGGGCTGGGTGCGAGCCCCAGGTGTGTTCCAGCTGGGGCTGCAGCCCTGCTCACCTTGCAGCTCATAATCAGCCCCGTCCCTCCCTGACCTAACCACAACCTCCCTCAGGTCCCCAGAGATTCCCACAAGGCAGCGATGACTTGCTGGGAAAGAATCCCGGAGCATCTGAGCAGGAGGAAACCTGGGACATTGCTGTGGGACACACAGGAAATGTAGAGAGGCGGGTGGGTCTCTGCCTTGGGAACGGGAATATTCCAGCCATGCAGCCAGACCTGGGAACACTCAGGTTGTATAAACACACAAATAGCTTTGTGCAGACTTGCTCAGTCAGGGTAGATTCTGCTTTCAAGTTGCATTCTTAAGGAAACACGATTTTTCACTGCCTACAACTCTGCACGTTGCTGCTTAGACACTCATTAGACTCAAGGTGCTTTTGGAAAGAGATTGGAAATAAATCCAAACTGAGATTTTTTTACTTTTGTTTTATTAACTAATGAGGCTGTTTAAATATGCAGTTTGGTTTGGGGTTTTGACTTTTTTTTAATAATTAAAGCATAACACATTAAGATAGAACTGATATATTAAATAAAGCACATAGCTAGCTAACTGAACTATTTTTTTCTGGGTACTCTGGCTATGATTAAAACTTTGTGAACTGTACAATGTGCCTGGCTGTCCTTGTCCCCTGATAATTCTGCCTGTGTTCTGCTTGCACAGGCAGGGAAAATCTCAAGGTGGCTGGAGTAGGAACAAGGCTGATGTGAGCCTGTGCCATATCCCAGTAAGTGAACTTGGCTGAGGGAGCTGGGAGGCATCCCAGGGTCCCAGCTGCTCAGGCACAACCTAAATCCATTCAGATATTGAAGCCAGTTACATCCCTGGATCATGATTCAGCTTTCTTTAGCAATTCTGGCAGCACATGTCAGCATGTTGGTGCAGAGTGCCGGTGCAGACATGACATTCCCATATTCCTACCCTGGTGTGTTGCATAACAGCTTGCTGATAAATATTGAAATTCTCTTTGAAAGAGCTTGCTTACCTATAAGAAATTATTCTGAAATAAGCTGTGATGTGAATGCAAATGTTGTAGATATTCTGAAATCGCTCCCTACGTGGGCATATTTACATGGCAGACAACTAAGTAAACTTGGGTACTCCCATTCCAAGAGCCTGTTAAATTCACTGACACAGTTTTTTGCAGGTTAAGTTATTCCAGATGGGTTTTCCACATGAAGCTGTTTATGTTAGGGAGAAAAGCAAAACAAAATTCCTGGTCTGAGACAAACTATGAGGAAAAATACCTGAGCAGGGAGTGATTCCGGAGTACTGCAATGCCTTATATTTACTTTTCTTTTTGAGACAACACGACTGTTTTACTTTGGACATCTGTAAAGTGGTCAGCTAGTTATAAAACAATGCATGGTTTTAAATTCCCATAAAACCCAGCCTTTGTCCAAACTCAAGCATTCTTTAGAGCCTCTCCCTCTGGCGCTCACCGCGCTGCTGATTCACACGCACAAAGCAGCGTCTGCTCAGGGGAAGCTGTTCCAGCCCTGCCTGCCCATCTGCCAGAGGTTGTCCCAAATCCAGAGTCAGAGCAATCCCAAATCTGCAGCTGAGCAAGCCCTGAGCACAGCTGTGCCTCGAGGAAATAAACCCCACTGTGGAACGGGGACGCGGCAACGCCTCAAACGCTTCAAGCGGATTTGACAGTGCTTGTCCCTCAGAAGGCCTCCAGACAACATCCACCTTGTGAAAACCCTCCAAAAGCGCCAAGGGCAAAACAATATTCATCCTTTTTGTGAGGGCCTAGAGGGTGGAACATGATCTTGGCAACTGTTTTTTGGAAGTAACCTGAAACGCTGTAAATCGGCCATCATTGCACTGCGTTTCGTTTTGATCTCATTCTTTCTCTGTATATTTTATTCCCAAGTGTATTATAATATGCTGATTTTAAATTGATATTTTCTTTTCTTTTTGGTCATGTAGAAGACAAAGTCCTGGTGAAGCTGTGACAAAGAACAGAAGGGATGCTTTCCTCTCTATTATCTTTTCTAGTTAATCGTGTTACCTATAGCTTTTGTGGGATGGTGAGCACAGGTGCCTCCTCACTGAGAGCACACATCCAATTTTGACACCATAATTCCACTGTCACATCTGTGACAGCAGGTAAGAAAATCTGAGGCTAGTGATGTGACAAACCAAGCACATATAAGCACTGCAAATTATTTTAACTTTTCCCGAGAAGATGAGCGGCCTAGGTTTTGGATGCTGGAAATGGGGTAAAATGCATCAATATTTAAGTATTTTTGAGTTCACATTGTGTGTGGATAGAAGGAAATAATTTCTAGAAATGGAATTTCTAAACCAAAGAGGATGATTGGTAATGGACAAGAATTTTCTCTACGTGAACATAAAGAAAGGGTGGTAGTTGTGGAAAAATAACCTGGATTTGGGCATGGTGTGGATGTGTGGGAAGAAAGAAGGAATGGAAAAAGAAATTAAGAGCAGATCAAAGAGATGTTTGTACTATCCCCTTTCCACAGGTGGAAAAACTGAGGCAGAGAAGTAATTTACACATATTCCGCTTCCACTTGTCATTGTCAGGGCCAAAAATTTCTACCTCCCAGTCCTAAACATGAGCCACAAGGCTATTCCTCTGTACTATTATATCTGTTATTTGTTTTACCTTGTTTTCAGCTTTAAGAGCACCTCTGATCTACATAAACATGTTGAAACACACAGTGGTTCAGGTGCCTACAGCTGTGATGTTGGAGGATGTGGTTTTATTTCATGGACTTCATCACCTTTGAGACAGCACTGCAAGACAGTGTAATAAGCAGCAGGAAAAAATATGTTTTCTCTAAATGAGACCAAATTTTCAAATTTAAGTCCATTTGGTTTTGTGTGAATTAATGAAGCATTTTATTTTTTGCATCAAATCCAGCATTTATTTGCACACATTTCTGGACACTTGCAAGTGTTATGCAAATTCCTCCTTTGAGTGCTCACTGTGGGTACATGCAGTTGCATTCTCAGAGTCTTGAACCCTGGCCAACCTCCTCCCACCTCCCTTTTTTTATTTTATTTTTAAGGGATAAAACCCCACTTGCCAATTCTGATCTCAACGGCAAAGTATTTCAGGGATTAAAATCCAACATTACCTTTCTGGATGGGTACTCCATACTTAGAACTAATATGTTACCTGAAAATAGGGAAACTTTTCATCATGTGAGTGTGGTCACACATTAAAATTCAGTTTGGGCTGCTATAATTTATGCATGCTTGCTGCCTGTTTCTTCAGCTTCCTGTGCTGTAATATGAATATATTTTAGTGGGATCTGTTGTCACCCTGCTCTTGGAGATCTGCAGTAGCAATGGCCAGTGCAGAGAATTTCCACCTCCACTGGAGTTCCTTAATCAGACAAGTTCTAACAACCACAAACTGGAAATATTTTAGGAGGCTACTTCAAAACTTCTTCAGCTATTTAGTGTGGTTTTCCCCTTTTCAACAGGGGATTAATCTTTGTCATTTATACATAGAAACCTTCCATGACTCTAGCAGTCTTCCTTTCCAAGAGTAATTCTGAAATATAAATTCCATATCTGTCAAAACATTTCTCCTGGAGTTATTCACTGACCTAACATCTTCAACAAACTCAGCAGCCATTCTCATTTCATGTATGTCACCAGCTGATTCTTGCTAATAAAACTTTCTGATTTAGAGATCCAGATAATTAAAGTTTTCTGAAGTTTGGTTCCATTTTAGACATCCTGAGTGTTAAACAATTTTCTATTTTGCATTGGGTTTTCCATCATGTTAGTAAAACTAAAGATGGTTAAACCAAAGAAATAAAAAGGATTTTTTGCTTTTATAGCTTTTACAACTGTGAAAATCTTGTCACTGATGTTGTTAGAAGAAATATTTTAGCCCTGCAAGTTGTATCCACAGAAGACAGTACAGAAACATATGAATGGCTTTTGTAGTATGAACAAGTTGTTCCCTCCATTTTGGGATGAGAAAATTCAACAAATAAAATATTATTATGAATATGTAACTACTATTTTCTCTTACATGCTGCATATTTGATAAAAACTACTTACTGGAGCCCTCTTGCAGGTGTTCCATCACGGAGAGTGTCTTTTGTTTGAGTGCCACGTAGTAAGCAACAACCTAATTCATCTTTTAATTGCTGACATTATCAGTTTTGGCAATCTAATTAATCTAATTAAGGTTATTCTTATTTTCTGCTGCAAACTCTATGTTTGTAGTTTGTGTTTTCAGTATTTTCAATACTTTTTTTCCTTAGGCATAAAGATGACAATGAAAGTCACTGGAGTTTGGATGCAGCCAAGGTTTGGGTCAGAATCTCTGGACAGTGACAGATAAGCCTTGACAAAATCATTTTGGCAGAGATGGAATGGAACTGGGCTTGGGAATTCAGATAGATTTCTTTAAAAAAAAGTCTTTTATTGGATTTTCACTGTGAAAAAAGATGAGTTTTTGGAAGAGGTTTGCTTTCTTAAACAAAGCAAGTTTTAAAGTTTTCACTTTTATCCTTGTCAAATCTCGAATTTTGTTTTCTCAGCTTTCTTGTTAAATTATTCTGGTGTGCTTAGAGAATATATGCAAGATCAACACAGTGCTATGCACATCCAGTAAGTTCATTTATAGCCTTTTTGAGAAGAAACTTTTAAATTCTGTATATTCATATAGCATGTGTTATATATAATATAATAATATTTATTATATATAATACATAATTATATATGTTATATATGTTATATATGTT
>VWYI01004816.1:0-101155 GCA_013399455.1 Anthoscopus minutus | reverse complement strand
GCTCCATCTGCGCCGAGGAGCCGCCGCCGCCGCTGCTCGGCTACCTGGAGGCCGAGCCGCTGGAAGGAGGCGGCGGGGCCGTGGCGTCCGCCCCGTCGCCCACCGCCAGCCGCAGCCCCTCGGGCGGACCGCTGCTCACGCCCTCGCAGTCGCTGGACGGGGCGGCCGGGCGGCGCTCGGGCTACATCACCATCGGCTACCGGGGCTCCTACACCATCGGTCGGGAGGCGCAGGCTGATGCCAAATTCCGGCGGGTGGCCCGCATCACTGTCTGCGGCAAGACGGCCCTGGCCAAAGAGGTCTTCGGGGAGACCCTGAACGAGAGCCGCGACCCCGACCGCCCTCCCGAGCGCTACACTGCCCGCTACTACCTCAAGTTCAACTTCCTCGAGCAAGCCTTCGACCGACTGTCCGAGGCCGGCTTCCGCATGGCCGCCTGCTCCTCCACCGGCACCTGCGCCTTCGCCCCCGAGCAGGGCGGTCCTGCCGATGACAAGATCTGGACCAGCTACACCGAGTACGTTTTCTGCCGGGACTGAGCATCCGCCCGGCCCGTGGCGTGGGGACAAGACAGCCGGCCCTGCACACCCTCGCACCTACTGCCCCTCGCATCCCGAAGGAAGGAGGATGTGAAATGGGGCCGTGTCTCCCTGTGCTTTTTTCAACCTGGTGTCTGCCTCCACGCACAAGGCGGCCCAGTCCCGGCGCAGCCCCCACCCCTCTTGCAGCACCTCCTGACGGCCCCGGAGGCGGGAGGTTCACTGTGTTGTGCCTCGGCTGTCGTGTCCCTGCTTGGCCACCACGTCCCTGATCAGCCACCATGTCCTGGCTCCCGCCTTTACCCTCCTACATCTCCCAGTAGCTGTGTTGGTAGCAAGGAAGGAGAGAAATATTGGGAGTAGACAAATGGCGGTCCCACAAACGCATGCATGTGTACCCAGTCTTTGTCCCTCTCCCCACACAGAGCTGAGGGATAGCTCTGTCAGGGTGAGGCATTTTAAAAATCATCCAGTTAGGGGCTGAGAAACTTCAAAAGTTTCTTTGGGCAACTTCTGTTGAACATGCCGTGATGGCTGTCTTTTCCCATCCTAGTACCCATATGAGGGAGTTTGCCTTGGTGGGCAGACCCCAAATGGTCTATTTTTAACTCCTCCCTCCCCCACCCATCAAAGTGATGCCTGCCTTTGAAGGACAGTCACATAGAAGGGAAACCTGGCTGCAAGGGGTTTGCACTGGCTCATACTTTATCTGTTGAGATGAGGAATTTTGCAGGAGGCATGCATGTGGCCCTTCACAGCTGGTTGCTCCCATTTCCCCTCTTTGCTCCCCATGTCTCTGAACTCCTCTCCGAGCGGTTAAACTGGACCAGGGCCTGCACAGCGAGCATGTAAGGCTGATGTGAAAGGACAGATTTGCTGGATAAGCAACCATTTGAACTATGAAGTGTCCTCAGAGACATATGTTTATTCCCTTGAGAGGTAAAACAATGACACTGAAAAATTAAAGTGCTTGTGAATTGTAACTTCCATGGTCTGAAGTCCTTATAATTCTCTTGAAGTTACTGCCTATAATGTGGACAGAAATCTCCATGCATATTTCCTTAAATACCCTCAAAAAGATAGGCATGAGGTGAAGCCAGGCTTGCCTGGGTAAAGGTAGGGCCTGGGTCCTGGGAAGCTGAAATCATATACATTGAATTAGTACAGAAGTACATTATAAATGTCATCAAGAGCACCCTTCTGTCATGTTAGTGCTGTAAAACTCTGAGGCCAACAGATGACAAAAAACACTTTTTAAAGAACCGTTTCCTTAGTTTTCATAGCAGTATTTGGGCACTGATGCTGCTAGGAGTTGTGTACCTCTTCCTAGACAATCTCAGAAAGGATTGAACCCTGTCCTTAGAGAAAAAAGAGTAATGCCAACTTTCTTCAGGGGAAATTACCTCTTCTGAGCTGTAGTTTGTTATTGCTGAATAACAGTCTTTCCCAGAGGAGGCAGTCAGAGTCTGCTTTGGAACAGATGATCTGAGCTGCAGGTTTTACAGTAGGGAAGATTGATCAGCACTTTCTAATAAATTCTTGAAGTCTGGAGTATAAAAGCACTTCCCTTTAAAAAACTAAACTTGATTTAAGAATGTGTAGCATCTGTTCAGACCATCACAGAAAAATATCCTAAACATATTTGAAGTGTTGAAGAATTTAGAAGTGCATATTAAAGGCTTGAAGTTATGTTTTTAAAACTCTTGAACAATAATTCTAGTTCTCGCTAGTTCTAGTTCTAACTCCAAATTTAGAAATACTGCTAGCACCTGTATTCTAACCAAAGAATTTTACGGTAGGGTTTTTTTAAAAAAACCCTAATTCCTTTGGAAACAGCTATAGCTACATTTCTGTCGAGTTTCAGTGCTCAGTGTCTGTTCACTTGGTCTTTCATTAAGTGCATGCACAATTACATAAAACTGAAAATAATTTGCATCACCATGGCTTCTTTTTATTTAATATTCGCAAGGTTGTTTATCAATGGGATTAAATTGAAGATGTGCATATGAAAGTACTGGATACTGTCCATTTGTAGATAGTTGTATTATGGAATATTTTTAAAAGGATAGAAATGTAAACCTGCCAAATTAGATGAGCAATAAGATTCAGTGAGAGGCCAATACACCTGAGGATGGAATCAAATCTGTTTTTCCTATGCCTTACTCTGAGATGACTTCTTTGTGCTTAACTTTTACCAGAAGTGAGAAGACATTGATCACAGCTACTAGGTCTTTACAGTGCCCTTCTCAAGAGTAACGACTGTCTTTTTCTAGTTTCTGTTAAGTAACTCTGAAGTATGTTTTTTAAGATTTTGTATAAAATCAGTTTTCAGTAAAGTGTTCAAATTTGCTCTAGACAGCTTTCTTTTTTTAAGAATCTGGTAGCTTTCTAAATCCATCGTAGGAGCTATTAATAGGGGCAGTTTTAAATTGACCTTGTGATTTAGTGTATATATTTATACAGTATATAAACATTTTACATGAATCATTTAGTTTTTTAATCATTATAGTGCTACAGGATTTCATAATGTATCTAGCTGAGCATTTTCACATTATGTTATGTACATAACATGGTAATGTTTTACTGATTTCTTATACCTGTTTCTATGGAAAAACTGAATATGAGTATTATCAGCTCGTAGAACTGAAATTGATGACGTATTTGCTTGAATGTGAATCTTCCAGGTGGCTGAATGCATCTCTAAAACAAAGATTGCCTGTTTTTTGATTAATGATTGCCTATCCCTTTCCTGGCAGACAAATCAGTAATTCTCATTTTTTGCATAAAAATGGACGTAATATAAAGAGGATTTTTTGTAGTCTTTGTGTTAAAAATTTTTAAGCATTATTAGTGTTGAGAAATGGGCCTTTAATTTACTGATAACTCATTATCAGTATTGTCAGCAGGCTTAAAATGATGGTGCCACAAATATAATAGTCATTTGATGCTTTGCCACACAAGATGATATTTTTCTGAACCATTACTTAGTAATGGCAATAAACTTTTTAAAAGGAAAAATGCTTAAGGCAAAGTCAATGGGTTTTGCTGGTGTGTTCTATTGAGAGCTTGAAGAATGGATAAACACGATGACTCTGCTGTCTTGTTGACATGAAAACATACAAAAATATAAAGGCACAATACTGGAGTCCTGTATACATTTTGTAGCTGTTGCTGTTCACAGTTCATGTACTTATGGATGAATGCAGTAGCATTTACAAGTGCTATTAAAAACAAAACAAAACAAAACACAAGGGCAGTCTTTCTTTTAATTAGAAGTTAAGGCATAGGTCTTTTCAGTGATGCATATCATGAAGGATGATTTTGCATATGTTTGATAGGATGTTTATATTTTTATACATGTAGATAATGAGCCACTTATTCATTCTTATTTTCACATGTATAGCATTGAAAATAAAGATCCTCCTAGGAAAAAGTTACATATCAAATTAAATTTTTGTTCTTTAAATATTAACTCAGTTGTGTGGTTTATGCTGTCCTTTTTATTCTCTGTGCAGATGTTGTTAGCTTTGTTCTCCCACAGTATCATATTTGTAACTTCAGCAACGACTCCAAACTAATGTATAAAGCAGACACACAAAGAAAATTATGTATACAGAGACCTCTAGTAAAACCTGTGGCAAGATAAACAGGAATGTATAATACTCAGACTGCATAATTTCCTTTTAAGCATCACAGAGAATTTCTGTAGTACTGGTCAGTCAGTCCTCAGGAAGAAATAGTGATTGAACAACTTAATTTGAATAGCACTGAGTAATTGTTGAAGTCAAACATTGATGTTTTTTATGAAGCCAGATAATAATAATATGGGATATAGTGCTCATTTAATGAAAGAAACATTAATACCTAAGGTAACACATGATCTGAGAGAATTGCATCTAGAAATTTGTATTAGCTACCTTGTGATATCTAGCAAATTCTTCCTGTGGTCAGCTTCATAGAAAATTTGTAGTGACTTGTTAGTGTAATCCACGTGTGAAATGCCTGTACATTTAATAGTTCTTTCTTGGGTATCATGGTTATACTACAAAGGAACCTTCTGAAGGAAGTTTAATCAACTGTTTAAATTGACAGCTTGATAGTATTTGAGTGCTTTGTTTTCAAGCAATAATATAAGCAAGGAGGTCATTCTATAAGCAGCAAAACTTTGAGTCTGCCTTTCTGAAGTTTTAGGTCTCATTTTCTTTGTACTACCCCTTCTGCTCATCCCTGCCAGTTTTATTCAATTTCTACTTGAAAAAGGAGGCACATTCCTTGACAGAGCCGTCTTCTTCTAGGCTGAAGGTTATGGCTGAATTTTGGCTTTGTCCCTCTGTGAACTATGGATTTACTTCTTCCTTTCATTTACCCAGCCGTCAGTATTCATAGAACTTGTACGTAACAGCTGTGAGGTTTTTCTGTTCTTTTGACTGTGTTTAAATTACCCATCAACTCAGAAGTGAAGGGGGACAGATGTCCACCCAAATGGACAATGCAAGTGCCATGAGCCTTATTTCAGTAGGAAAGAAGGTTGACAGAATACTGTAATTTATACCTGCCATTGTCTGTATAGTCTGAGTTTGCTAAATCCCTATGGAGTGAGAAGTCAGGCAGTCACTCTTACTTTTGCAGCTCTAGCCAGTCAGTCAAACTAATGGGTACACTAGAATGTCTTAAAAATACTTACAGACTTCTAATTTCTGCAGCATTTCCAAGGGTGAATCAAAGTGTGCAGGAAAATATTTTCCAAAGACTTGATTTGCCTCAGGGTGGGGTTGTTCTTTGTTCTTTTTTTTTATTGTAGGAAATCTTCAGTGTAGTTTTCAATGAAATATTAGTGCTAATGTGTTATTTATTTATAAAGTACTTTATTTTATGAAACTGAATGCTAATTTTGTTTTTCATTAAAATGAGCGGCATGTGTTTTTCCCCTGCTGCTAAACAAAACTCATATGTATGATTGCTGAAGTAGTAATGCCACCATTGCAAATAGTCTGTTGGAAATATGCAGCACAACTGCTGTGACAGTCAAAAACATAGCTGGTCAAATTATCACATTTCTTCCCCATTCTACTCTCCACTGTGCTCAAACTGGAATAAAATTAATCTCTGTTACACGTTTCTTGCTCTACAAGTTTTTTTAGCACACACTATGGAGCATTTGATACTTCTGTCAAAGTTGTTGGCAACTGTGGGTCATGGATTTGAAGCAGGTCTATTTCCTCATGAGGAAATAAAGGCTAGGAAATATTCTTGCACAAAGTGGGAACAGCTTCAAGCAGTTTGGGAAAAATTGGTACCACAAGAAATCAAAGATATTTTTCTGTATAATCCAAGTAATGCACTCACACATTATGCCCATCTTGCAAACCCAACCTTCTCTGGAAAGCTGAAGTCCTTGTTGACATTTGCTTGTTCTAGGTTTTCTTTCATACCATCTAGATGAAAGAAATTATTTTGGTTTTCTCCTTCAAAAAAGCTCAGTGTTTAGCAGCTGGGAAATGACAATGTTAGCAGTACACCTTGCCTGGAGTTAGTATTTTATCATCCTTTTTGTTTCAACACAATTCAAAAAGTAGGGAAGTTTACATGGGAGCATATAGCAATCATGGAATCTCTAGGATTAGAATGCTTAACTCTGACTGACTTGCCTTTTGCAACCTAACTGTTTTCTCAACCTAGAATTTAGGTAAGTGTAGATGCATTTAAGTTCAGCCAAAGAAGTTGAGACCAGAATATCTAGATTGTGATGACAAAAACAAGGTTCACCTTGTGATCTATGTTTTTAATTTGTAATTTCGAGCTAAAGACAGAATCTTGGCTAATTTATTAAGGAGCAGGCTGTTATTTTAAAAAAAAGAAAAAAAAAGGAAAAATCCTCCAGTCCTCTCCTACATTCTTGAGGAGGGAATGCAGTGCTGGTGTGGTGAGAACAACCTACCTTTTGATTTGAGAGATAACTGAAATAAACTACCAGATGTTGCCATCTCAATTTTGTCTGTTTTTCTGGTCCTGGCTGAACATTAAGATCACCCTTAAAAAGTGGTCCTTTAGAAAAGCATATATTCATAACTATGTAGACTTCCATAGATTTGGATGTAGTTTAGTTTTGACTCATATTTTCCAAATAGCTTAGTGACAATCTCTGTCCTCATATTACAGCAAGGCCTGTGATTATTAGAAGCCTGAAGTTAAAGATTTTCTCTTTAAAAGGGCGAAGACTATACTAAGAATGACTTTGTTTTTGTAAAGGATACAAATGATGCACTTTCCCCCCAAATTTATAGTCTTGTACAAACACTCCCAATTCTCCCCACCTTGTAAAATTCTCTTCCACATTTTCTTATGGCTGACAGCTCAAGGCATGAATATTTCTGAAAGCTGTAAGCACCAGGAGGCCTTGCAGTGCTTCCCAGTTGTTCCATGGCAATCCCTTCCTGCTGTGGTCCCTTGTGCAGTCAGAACCAAGCTGGGTGGGCAGCTGAGTCCCAGGCCCCAGGATTACCCACTGGCCCTGACCACAGCTGCCCCCTGTGCCTCGCTGCCTTCCTGGCCAGGACCAAGGTAGTGCAGTAGTCCCTGAGCCAGCACCGTCCTGCTGCTGGTGCCTTGTCTGAATAAAGGAGCAGCATTTGTATTCTGGTACGCTCTGTGCAGCCCAACAGCCACGAATTGGCACTTCTTCTCCAATTCTGACCCACTTATTTCCAGGGTTTGCTTTCACAGTTTGCACTTTATCTGCCATCTCAAGGTATGGTTGGAATATGGGAAAGATTCAGCTGTTTACAGTAGTCTGCCTAATGTATGTCTGTCTAAAGTAATGTCTATCTGCCATGGCACTGAAGGGACAATGAAGACAACGCACTTAGAAAGAGTTTTACAGTTGTTTAAAATTTTCTGGTCTAAATAAACCGTGAAAAGTGCTGCATAAACTATAATATCATGGGATAAAGGCACCTTTTCTATTTAAGGTGAGAATGATAGCTTTATCAGTTTTGCTGGAGGACTAGCGTGTTTATCTTCTTGGACTCGTTTGTATCATGCTGGAGGCTGAAGAGCACTCACCTGCAGGTAACTGGGCCAAACAGTCCAATTTCTTCAGAAAATGTTAGATTAAGAGTATATGTACACAAATGCACTAATGTTTCTTTTCCTAGAAGTTTCAGCTTGACAGTTATCAGACTGGATGTTTTCTAACACATCAACTCCTAGAGAACAGAAAGAAATGTCCAGAGCATATGATCTGCTGTTCAACATAGCATACAGTGTAGGGCTTCCCCTAACAGAGTCTTTAAATCAGGCAGTGAAATTTCTTGGACTGTCATCTAACTTCATGGATGATACTGCTTATGCAAAAGAAGACACCACAGTGCCTGGTTAATTGTTAGGCTGTGAGTGCCACCAGCTTTGGCTTTCACCCAGAAGGGTCTGCAATGTCTTCTTCATTGACACCATGAAGCTCTAGCAAGTGTTCTACAGCAGAGTATGTACAGAAATAGTTCCACTGATCAAGACCTGGGGATGAACTGTCCTGTAATTTCCTTCAGTTCCTGCCACATGTCCCTGTACCCAGTTTTGTGTTGGCTGTGCTGATGTGGCCATGGAGTGGACCAGTTCAGGGACCTGGTGTAGATGGAAACCTTAAAGGAAGGCAACAGGAAAAGGCAGGCCTACTTTCAGCTGGATCGGCTCCCGGAACGGGCTCACAGCATAATGGAGTTAGTGTCAGCAGAAGGAGCCTGATATCTAAACAGAATGAGCTTCTGTGGTCTGTCAGTAAGGCATGTTTTTCAGCTCTTTATTAATCTTCTGTCTCTTCTCTAAATCCTCTTCAATTTATCAATGTCTTTTGATCTTCTGATTTCAGATACTTCTCATTCTAATAAGGAAATTCACCAAAGACAAGAAACATTGTACTATCCTCAGTTTTTTTCCATTCATTTCTTCAAGG
Source organism: Anthoscopus minutus (assembly GCA_013399455.1). Taxonomy (NCBI): domain Eukaryota; kingdom Metazoa; phylum Chordata; class Aves; order Passeriformes; family Paridae; genus Anthoscopus; species Anthoscopus minutus. The sequence continues at coordinate 92,668 of VWYI01004816.1, read as the reverse complement.
TTTGAATTAGCAGGCCCAGGGATCTAAGTGTCACTGGAGTTTATGTTCAGTAAACAATCACTGGGAACACCTGTATTCTGTCTCCAGAATTGCCCTAGTAGATGGACATCACTGTGACACAAATGCTTGGTATCCTTTTCACTGGTTATTACATTGGATAGGTAGTTTTCAGCCACATGAATGGATGGCTAAGCACTGGTTGTCAGGTTGGCAGGCCTAAAGGTCATAAATGAAATGATTTTCCTTTAGCCATGGTCCAAACATTCCATGGTTTTTTTCCAGTCCTTTGGAGGTTCCCCAGGGCTCTGAGCTTTTTGAGGAGGCTGCATTAGTAATTACATAGGCTTGTAAACATATAATATATAAATTGGCCAGACTTGACTGAAAAAAAAAATAGTCGTTGCTCAATTTTTTTTATTAGTTTTCGAATGGAAATTGATCATTATTCCTAACAGACCTGAAGAGCAAAATATTAATACTTCTCCTGAACTAGCAAGCATACAAATTCCGTCTATTAAAGAATCTGTACAATTTTTCACATTGTTCCAAATAAAATTAAATAATTTAATTTGTAATTGTGATGACGACTACTTTTTTGTGTTCTTTTTTCTTACTTTATTAAATTTATACAATGTAGTTAGTACAGTATTTGGAATTTATACCTTTGATTTATACAGATTGGTATAGCCTTCTCTTTCCATTTTAGACTTTATGTCTATGACTTTTTAATAGCAGCTATCTGGATCCTGTCCCAGGATGCACTGCATGACTGTAATTCCTGTTCCTCTCAACAAAATGTGCTGTCACTACAGGATGTTAATGAGAACTGAGACAAAAACAGTATTCTCTTTTTTATTTTCAGGACTTTACATTTGCAGTTATTTGCTGAACCTGTAACTCAGGATTTAGAAATACTGGGTAATAGTATTTTTAAGGGTAAATGTCTTAATATGCAGCTAGTGTGAATTTATACTATCATATTACCTTGTGTTTTGACTGTTTAATCTCTTACTATCTGTTTTGGTGTATGTACAAAGAATACTTAGATGGATACCAGACGAGTATTTTCTAAGATCTTCCTAGCACTCTTTCAACACATTTAAAAGTTGCTTCTTCATTAAATACTGTTATTCCTCCATTTGCAGAGTAACCTAAGAACATTACTGATATACATTTTGGAGTATTTCACTCCTGGCACACAGGCCATTCCTTTGTTCTTACTTAGACTTGCACTCATTGGAGTGCAAAAAAGCTATTTGCTTTTTCCTGAGTCCCTGCTTCCAGTATGTATGAACTGGAATGGAAATCAGATGGACAGCATGGAATTCAGCTGTGGTAAAGGCTTGTGGCCAGGTAAGAGTGCTGTCACTGACAACCACTCAGTTCCTAGAGGCTGCACACTTTGCCTAAACACCCCACAAATTCATGGTGTGTGAAGGCTGATACTGTCTGGGTAAATAAAAACGCTTACCATTAAAAGCAATAGATTGTAATAGCTTTTCTCTTACTTTGAGTTTATCAGGTTTCTCTTCAAGAGAAGGCCCCATTGTAGTTTTAAACATGATCTTGGCTGTAATTCCTTCACTGTAACCCATACAGTCATGATCTCCATTTCTTACTTGATATTGTCTTAAAGAATTTTCACTTTTTCATTTGCAGAATTAAATTGCAGAGAATTAGAGGAAGAAATGTTTCTTTAAATCAGCATCCTTAGACAATGTGACATTACTTTTAATCTTAATTTTGATAGCAGGAAAGGGAAATAAAAAAGTCACTGGCTGAAATCACCGAGTCATTCTCTTTATATGGAATATCAGAAGAGGTAGCTCTGAACAAACTGATTTCAACAAAGCAAGAAACTTTTCCTTGTGGCCAAAGCATCTCTCTTCTGGAGCAGCAGCTGCTTAATACTGATTTTTTTCCTCAAGATGAAGCATGTATCCCACAGACATTTCTCAAACACAGGAAAATTATTTCAGAATAAGAAAATCATAGGAATCTCAGTAAAGCCCACAGAGCATCTTAGAGTACAGTATCACAAACCCTTTTTTAAGTATGTGGCAAAGCACTGTGTGAGTTTATTAAGAAATTATATGCTGTAAATATACTATGCAAAGGCAATATGCTTTTCTGATTTGCCTTCTTTAAAGAAAGGTCATGAGAAGAAATGCATTTTGAATGTTCTTCTGGTTTTTGCATGCAGAAAAACCTACACAGGTTTTTTTTATGTAAAAGGAGCTTGTGGGTTAGGATAAAAGGGCAGACTAGAAATGATGACACTATTGTGGGTGTTTGCTACAGGCCGCTGGAGCAGGAGGAAGAAATGGCCTTCTACAGACAGCTGGAGGCAGCCTCAACATCACAGGCACTGGTTCTTGTGGGGAATTTATCTACCCTGACATCCTCTGGAGAAGCTATACAGTCCAGAGAAGCACGAAGAGTCCAGACTGGAAAGCACTGATGATGACTTCTTGTGCTAGGTAGTAGAGGATGCCACAAGGAATGGTGTTCTGCTTAACCTCATAGTAACCAATAGGGAAGGCTTTGGTGGAGATGCTGAGGTTGGGAGCAGCCTTAGCTGTTGTGACCATGAGATTGTGGAGCTCAGTACTGGGTGAGGAGGAGGAGGAAGGGCAGCAAGTCAGGTTGCCACTAAAGGCTTCAGGAGAGCTAACTTTAGCCTCTTCAGGGATCTTCTTGGAAGAATCCCATAGCAATGAGCCCTGCAGGGAACATTGATTTCTAGAGATCACTTCCTCCAGGCTCACGAAGAATGCATCCTGGTGAGCAAGAAATTGGATAAAGGGGCCAAGAGACCTGCATGGATGAACAGGGAACTCCTGTCATTACTCAAGTGTAAGCAGGAAATACCCAGAGATGGAAGCAGGGTTAGGCCCCATGGAATGAGTATAGAGATGTTATCAGGTTAAGTAGAAATGAGACAAGGAAAGCCAAGTCCATCTGGAATAAAATCCAGCTAAGGATGTCAAGGACAAGTTTTTCAAATATATCATTAACCATTAAGGTAATGTAGTTCTGTTACTAAATGGAGAGGGGACCCTGGTAACAGAGGGTCCAGAGAAAACAGAGTAACTGAACAAAATCTTTGCATCCATCTTCACTGGCTAGACCAGCCCTTAGGAATCTCTGACCCTGGAGACTAGGGTAAAGGAATGTTGAAGGATTTTCCTGTGGTCAGGTAGGTTTGGTTTAGAGAACACCCAGGCAAACTGAACATCCAGAAGTCTGTAAGCCCTGACAGGATGCATCCATGAGTGCTGAGAGAGCTGGTCGGTACCACAGCAAAGTCACTCATGACCATCATAACCAAAGGTTATGGTGATCAGGAGAGGTGCCTGAGGAAGAAAGTAAATGTCACCCCAGTTGTCAAAATGCTCTCTTTTGGCATGGGACAGGAACAAAGAAGATGAACTTTGGTGACAGAGTTCAGAGAGTTTTCACTGAATGCCTTCTTCATCCTTTTGGCTGAACTCAAACTTCAGCTTGCATTCATCTCCTTGTAGGAAATGTGTGCAGACATTTATTCAGTTTATTCTGAAGCCTAGGTTTAAAATCTACTTTGGATATAGTGGAAGTTAGGCCTGAGCTTAAAGATGCTTTTGTGAAAAGTAAATTGCAAAGACTTCCTTGAATAGTATATAGTGCTGAAGAATTAAGGCATGAAGAGCATAAGAATGAATAACACAGAGTTATGCTGGAGCTGCAAAACTGGGCATGGACTGAACACAGATGTAAACCAGGCATATTTGTATAGCAGGTGTTAGTTCTGGCCTGTTTCTGTCGAAAATGTTGCTACCAGGACAGGGAAGGTAAATTGGTATTAACCTAGCAGTGTTCTGAGCCGATCGTTCATGGTTAAGTGCTCTACTTGTGAGCCATATAAAAATGTGCCAGTGACACAGAGATCCTTGGTGAGAGCCAAGTGTCTTTGTTCAGCTGAAGAAGTGGAGGTTGCACTGGGTTTGTTGCTAAGTTAGAGCAATAGCAACTACTGCTCTAGGCAAATGGCTTTCTAGAATTAGAAGCCATTGCTGTCTGAGGTGACAAATTTAGAAAATGTTTCTACATGAATAATTAGCTCACCCAGCAAAGCTGCAGCTACCTGATAGTACAATTTTTTCCCACTTTTGAGCATATTTTATTTATCTAAAACTTTCCAATGGTCATCACTGGTAGTGTATTGCATTTGACAAATAAGTAGTAAATGAAAGTGTTCCCATAGGTTGGAACAATCTGTATGTTTTCATTTTTTATAACTCCTCCAAGGATGTAATTGAGACTCTGAAGAGCTTTAGCTCTTTATACCACTGAAAGCCACGCTCAACAGCTTTTTGCAAATTTCCAGTTTGAAAAACTGATAAATAATTATTCAAGTATTTATGCAGATGGCAAAAAACTCTTCCCTTAGAGACAATATTTTGCTGCAGACTCTAGTTCTTTCTTCACTGTTTCATTTGCCCTTTCTTCAGCTCAAAAATGTCTACTTTAGATATTGTTTCATATGGTAGAATATTTTTGTGAAGTAACTGAAAAGGAGTTGGACCTGTCCTTTGTCAGTCAAATACTGCACTAAATTCTCATTTCCATAATGCATGCCGTTTTCCTTCACTTATTGAAGAAAATAACCAATGTGGTTATTTTGTATTGCTGCCCTACAGTTGCTGGGGATCACATATCATTCTGAATTGTGTATGGCCCGCCATTAGTATTTGCAATTGAACTAAAAGTCTGCCAAATTGTGTCATAACACTGTAATGGAAATAGTAGAGATGACTTACTTCACATATATTGTCTGAAGATTGGTATGACCAACTGCAAGCAAATGAGAAGAGGATTGCTAGCTGGTATCTAATTTAATCTCTGGCATCTCAGTGAGTCATTTTAAGATTAAAATTGTTTTCATTATACTTTCTGCCTGAAAGACCAAAAGAATCTGTATTTTTAATAGAATTTATTTAGGAAAGCATTGACAAAAAATACTAGAGTACTTTTAATATTTGTTTCTACATCAAACATGCTGAGATGAGGCTTAAAAGCCCACCTGAGAATTCACATTTGCCTCAGTGCTGTTGGTAAGAGCTGTAATTATCTGTATCTTTTGAAAATACTTAAAATGAAACACAACCTAATTCTCAGTTATAGAATAATGTAGTACAACAAAGACATTGTAATCTATTTTTTTCATTATAAGATGGGGTTGTGTAACCAGGAAGAACACTAACACAATTATTTCTTTGTAAACCTTTACAGTATATAAACACTTACTTGAGCCTTGAAAATCAGAATTTATTCTAACTTTTTAACAGCAGAACCATTCTGTTGTATAGACAGACAAAGAGCTTGAGTTTCTGTGGTATTTCCACTCTCAGAGTCCTGTTTTCTCTCCTTAAATTGTCAGTAACATCACTACCCTGCAGTCTTTGTGGGGACTTGGGGTTACCCTAATTGCCTTCCCCTTAATTCCTGACAGCGTTAGTGAAGCCAGCATTTCCAGCAGAGTCCTGGGGCCTTGCTGCTGCTGAGTGTAATGCATTCCTGAGCTCAGTGCCCCAGAGCAGTGTTTACCAACCATACTGCAGGGCTTAGCAAAGTGAAGTGCGATCCCAGCAGAGACTGAACCTAGACTGGGGTAGGAGTAGGCAAGGCTGACAATGACCTTATTGGTTATGTATCTTAATAAGGAACTGTGGGACTGGGAGGTACCACAGAGTTTTCATGAACATCCTTGACGCTAGGTTAAGGACATTGGGATTTTTTGCGTGGATTTATTTGATTTAAGTATTAAAGCAACCACGGACATCTTTCAATTTTTCATCTGTCCACATCTATTATAATTCTTTGGATTCTTAGAGCTGAAACCCAATGGCTGAGAAGAAAGCTCCAAATGTGTTGTGACTTTTTACCTTCTGAAATTTTAAGTACTCAACTGTTCAACAGCTTGTGTAGTTCAGGGAAAAACAAATGAAGAGAAATAGGAGTTGAACAAGGGGCGTCTATAAATAAGTGTGCCAGGTCAGGTGACAGATTCATTTAGCCTAGTACTGCCTTTCTCCATGTGAGCAATAAGGAAGTTTAGGGAAGAATGGAAGACTGCAGAGGCACACAAATGTAAAGCAAACACTCAATGGTATTTCCTACTCCCATTTTCAGATCCTAAACCAGTAGCTTTGTCCTTGTATCTCATAATGCTAGGTGGATTTCTGGTCCATGACTATTTGTGGTTACTTTTCAAATACCTATGAACTAATGCAATCTTCTGCTGCATCTAGCAGCAGAGAATTCTAAGACTTTAGCAATATCATGTTAAAGAGCTTCATTCCCCATTTTGTTTTCAGCCTGCTACACAATTTTATTTGACAACCACTAGTTCTTATATAGAAAAAGAATCATTACTCATTCACCTTCTCCCTGACATGGCTATTTTTTAGCCTTCTGTCATATTGTCCCCCTAAGTATTCACTTTCCCAGGGTAAAGAGCCCCTATCTACTTGGTCATTTCTTGCCATTTCCTGCATCTGCTCAGTCTTATGCTATTTTCATCTTCAGTGTGGTTTCTCATGTTCTCTTTGTTGCTTGTAGAGCTCACAAATGTAGTTACATTGATTCCTTTATACACACTCCTGAAATTTATGGTCTGGAAGTGAGGAGCTGAACTGAATCAGACCAAAAGTCTTTTTACTGTCCTGTCTCATACCCATATAGCAGATATCTAGGGGAGTATATAAGACTAGACAGTTCTTAAAAGTATTTGCACTTTAAACCTCAGCTTCATGCACTGCAAATTGTTTTTCATACCATTTTCAAATGGTGCAATATTTAGACTTGTCCAAAAACAGTTTTTAACCCTTTCAATCCCCAGCTTTGACCCCTACTGTCCAGTAATAAACTAAAAAGGTGGCTCAGTCTACTGATTGCAAGTTGTGTTGCGGCTATCAAAAACAGGAAGAGATTTCCCTGTTAAGAGGGATTGCATTGTATTATAAAAAGTTCTGGAAAGTAGACAAGCCCAGAATATTCAGCCATAATTATTCACTGAAAGAATGAAAAAAAAAAATTTTATTCAAAGAATACAAAAGAATTTTTGTATTCACCCTGGAAAGTAATTTACTGGGGGAAAAAAACACCTTGAAATCTGAAGCTGGCTCTGCTCTGAATTTGTTCTGCAGTAGCAAAATGCAGTTAACATAGCACATCATGGACTGTTGACAGCAGAAGATCCTTGCTGAAGCCTGGTTTCAGGCAATAGAGTGGTGTGGGCAAACAGACAAGTTCTCACCTTGTATAGGCCTTCTAGTGAACCAAAAACCTTCACTAGTTAACATTTTTGTCATCTAAGAAGATGATCATCTATACATGTAATAATTGGATAAAGAAATTAATCACTTAAAATGCAATTAAAAACTGCTACATCAGCATGGATCTTTTAAGTCAGTTGGGAATAATTAACTTCAGGAAGATTTATTGAAGAGATTAATCTTTCACTTAGAGCTGGAGTAATCTATATTAATTCTTCTGAAAAATATTACTCTCTTGATTACTAGTCTAAAAGGTTACAGGATGAGCCAAGCTAGTGTTACTTGCTTTTGCTATGGCCGAATAGATAGCCTCAGTTCCTCTTTGTGTATGTAATTTATTTTAATTGGCACATACTTCATTAGGTAGGCTCATACTTTGAACATTGTCTTGATGCAAGGTGTTTATAAAAGGCTGAAGAATCTCACAGATCAGATCTTTCCACTTTTTGCAGTACACACCAACCAAGTCATAAATTGGTTTTTGTTGTCAAATTTCCTATTGAAATAATTAAGCCACAGGAAGGTAAGTGCAAATGTAGAAGCCTATTGATTTCTGATTAACAAAGATAATGCCTACAGTCCATATATAGTGTAGGCATAATAGTCTTATTTATCTGGGAAACGAGTATTTGTAGACTTAATTGGATTTATGTATAATAATAAATTTGAATCCATATAACATAATAAAAGTCTGCTCTTTTTATCAGTTTTTGAATTCATAATTTTTGGTAAATAAATATAGACCTAACTTCGCTATAAAAAAACAGTTACTTTGTACATCCACCTTGAAAAAAACATCTGAGAATTTCTGTGTATGTGTTTCTCTTCTCTTTCAGTGAGTTCTTCCCAGCACAGTTAACTCCCAGTTTGTCTCAGAAAAGCAGACTATGTTGCTCACACCTCTGACCTTTTTGGGTTTCAGTCAGTCTGAGAATAACCCTTAGACTGGTGACAGTGTATTCATCCTCATTTCTTTTTGGAAACAACTTTTAGCCTTATAAATAATAAGCTAAAATCAACAAAGCTTGGAAGGAACCAAGCATTACATTTCCTACATAATTCTTCTGAGAAATCAAATTGTTTTATATTGTTTGATTTCATATTGTCATTATCAACCTCCTTACATTTAATTCCCACTGTACATGAAGGACTGCAAACTAGGGCAGACAGGCCAGTTGCAGAAAAATACCATCAGTTATGCATGGCAATCCTTTCCTCAGAAAACGCTTGATCTTGAGGAGCCCTGTGTTTTCCTTCCATATTATGCATATGTCTCACACAACATGTCAGATAAATATCTTCACTATAGCTGATCTTTGCTTAAGATAACAAGAGGGAATTTCTGGAATGCCAGCTAGCAAGATGCCTTCCTGAATGGTCCCTTGTTGTTGCTCTTATTAATATTCAGTATCTTCTGTCAGAGATGTAAAAAATACTCTGAGCCTTTCTGTTATTCTGAGCAGGCATAAGTGATAGCAAAATGCTTGCATGAATTAACCAGAATAGCTTTCTGTTGGAGTGAAGTTAAGCTTTCTATACACTGTGATACATTTTTAAGCTTATTTTGCTTTCTCTGTTACATTAACACTGCTACAGTTTTATCTGTGCCACTCCACCACTTCCTTATGCTTGCAATGCATTTCATCACTTGCCAGACTATCTGATCTCCTACTAGCCCCAGAATCTGGGCAATTGGCACATACAGAGCCTGATGGCAGAGCACCAGCTGGGCAACTTGCAGTGCACGCTCTAACTTGGGTATACCAGTCTGTGTGTAAACAACTTCCAGTTTAATAAACCTAAACTTTTTATTAAAACTTGTTTTCTCTTTTTGTCAGCCACTCAGGCCTGGCTGATGTAGGAAGGAGAAATTTTTGTGGTAATGAGATTTCAAAAGACAAGTTAAATTTGTTCCTGTAGAAAAGGAAGGACATGAGAAGCAGGAAGTGCTGAGTAGAAATACAATTATGAGAAGTTTACAGACTCTAACAAGATCTTCTGACACCAGAAGGGCCACCTTTGCACAACCTACACCCTCACAGCCAGCCAGAATGTGACAAAGGACATCTCCTTGTGTGTCTATCTTTTTCTGCAAGAAGCTGTATGCTTCAGGCAGCCATAAAAGGCTGGAAGGGAAATTTCTACCCTCAATTTAGTTAGTCTAAGAGATCATTATGGTTTCTGCTCTTGGCAAGTCCACCCATCTCAGTTTCTAGAACTGCAAGATCCATGAACAAGGACTTTGTTCTCAGTATTACCAATGGCTTTTGTGTTAAGTGTGAACCTTTTTAAGTTTCCCTTCATTTCCCCTTCTACCTCCAGAAAATGATTTTAAGCTGGGGAAGCCAGTTTTCCTGCATTCCCTCTCCTGTCAGTACAGTAAAATAGCCACTGTCATGGGTAGCATTCCCTTGGCTCCTGAGTGTATAGACTGTAAGAAGGACGTGGAGAGGAGAGATTTAAAACTCATACTTCCTGTGTATTATAGGAATAGATACTGAGAATAAATACTGTTTTTCTTTTTTTTGTCTGCTTTTGAAACATAGCAATAGCACCTAAAAATGGCTTTATGTACCCTGAAACATGAAGTTGTTGGAGATGGATAAGGTGCAACAACAGAAGAAACATTGGTTCAGATTATCACATATCAGATAATTTCTGTATCAGATAACAAATTTTAAGGTCTGGAATAAATGCTTTAAACTCATATAGAATAATTAAATAGATACAAATACTTAAGGATTTTATTTATTAAATAATAACCTTATGGATAATATGACAAAAAATATACGCTCAGGTCAATATTTGGGTAGAAGTTCCTGTTGCACTCTGCACTGTTGTTTTTTCATTGGTAAGTACTTTCAGGGAGAAGTTAGGTCTTTTAATTGTTTCATAGATGATTCAAGAGGCTCAATAACTTCTTTTTGTGGACTAGGAAACATTTATTTCTTGTCTTAAATGTTGCTAACTTACATGCATCCTTCCTGTATCACAGGTATCATACTTCACTTATGACCTCTTTACTGTCAGCCTTAAAATTGGTACCATCACTATCCTCTGGCATAATATTCCAGTATTGATATGTATACACTCAAAAATTTTTTTTATCTTTTTCAGTACTGCATTGTGACTGATCCAGGGTCTTTTGAGTAATCTGTGTCAGGAACAGGAAACCAACTCCATTTCCTTAATGGCAGTTAGCAATTTACTTACTACAGAATCACTGGAAAATAAATTACAGTGTAATCTGAAGTCTGGAGAAGCTTTCTAGTGGCTCTCAGGGGCTTTAGAGCCAGGAGTTACTTCATTTTTGGCATTACATCTGTATAGCTGAGTTCAGGCCAAGCATTTATTTTTCACTACAGAAACTACCTCAAGGCACAGTGTTTTTTTATCAGCTCTTTCTTTGCTTGTGTACTCCAGCTCCTCTTTTAGTTGTTAATAACTAATAACTCTATATTATTAATCTATATTAGTTATTAATAACTAATAATAGCTCTATTATTAGTTGTCTTCCCTTTTTTTGTAGTATACACTAACACAAAGCTTTGGTAACCTATTAGGAAAAGTTTAATGTGCTCTCTAACATGCAGATGGGAGAAGAATCCAGAAGTTTTGCAAAACCTTAGATAAAGAATATACCAATGCTAATTTTTTTAATACAGACCTAATTTATCAGTTGTTAATACTGGAAAGGTATTTATTTCACCTTCATTGCTGCTTTCCTACAGGTATCTCCAGCAGCAAGAAAGTTTAGAAATAAAGGAATGGAACATCATTTTGTTGCTCAGTGGGGCTAGCTTGTTGTTTCCATTTTTCTTTCAGAAACTTTTCCCAAATTCTGTTTTACCAAAGAAAGGGTACCTACATTTTTGTAGCTCCAGCACCTGTGTATTAATTCTAAGTGCCTTGTGATTCCCCTAATCTCTCTCTCTCTCTTTTTCAAATAAATAAACACAAATAAATAAAATTGATAATAAATAAATTTCTTTCCTAGATGTAGGAGAAATGTTAGGTGCTTTTAAAGACCTCCAGAGGGGTATCCACTCCATCTAAAATGAATTTTAAAATTTCTTAACATCAGTCACTAAGTACTTGCTTTTGGTGAATTGGAGCTTAGTTTTGTATATCTTCAAAAGCACCCTTTTTCCTCCTGTCTATTGCTGTCTCCTTTACTTGAGGTAGACTGATCTAACAGGTAGATGCTTAAGCATTATACACAATTAAATCCCCAAATCCCAAGTCACAGGCAGAATTAGCTGCATGTGGGATAGCTCCTCCATTTTTGTATCTCTATTTATCACATATGTTTGAGTCTCTGTACTACAGTTTCCTTGGCATATCAGAGGTCTCTTATAACTGCTTCTGCTCATGCAAAATTTAATTTTCCTCAGGCTGTAAGACCAGATCAGGCTCCAAGGAGTCAAGTAGTACTGCAGAGTATAAAATCAAATGTTTCTCATACACTGGTGGTGAAACTCTGAGACAAGCATATAATAGTCAGAAAGAATGGAACAAAATGTTTGATGGTAAAATTTTTAATAATAACCACACAGCAGTATTCTAATGTTGATACATTACCTGTGGATAACCATCTCTGGACAGTATAAAATTATTCTTTTATTCTGTACTCCGTCTACTACCTGTGTACTGAATGTTTTTGCTATCTGTGATATTAGAAAATTGTTTTGGACACAGAGACTTTTAGTGAACATTTTATGTCTTTTTTAAAGAAAAATATACAAACTCAGTCTTAGATGTGATCTCTCTTCCTCTGCTAAGCTTTGGGCCTGTTGAGCCACCTCAAGCCAAATGGGAAGACAAGTAGGAGTTCAAGACAGTTGTGTTACCACCCTTGTAATGAGTGCTGATGTTTGGGCAGAAAGGAGGCCCAGGCTAATGGTCCAGCTAGAAGAAAGTGAAGGATCTGGCAAGACTCTATTTCTAATAGACCTGGGCTTTGTTTGATTTCCTGCTTATAGAAAAATAATGCTATATAAGCTCTTTGCTTGTAAAATATGTGTGGTTCTGAGTGTACGAAGAGAAGGATGAATTCAATCCTCATTTTTTGATAGGAAATTATTTTTGACATAACACCTGTGCAAGGGAAATCTGCCTGCTCACTTCTATGCTTCCTTTCCTGTGTTTAATTCTTTTATCTAGCTGTTACATGCTTTTACAATGCATGCTTCTTGCTTTACAGCTTCTTACAGCTTTTTCAGGCAGTTCTGCTTGCTATTTCTCTGGGTAGATAGCCACTTATTGCTCTTCTACTTTCTACTCTTGGCATTAAAAGACTTCATTTTATTGTGCTTAAGCCATAATTTAAAAAAAAAAAAGGTTACAGAAGTGCTTAGGGCTGGCAATAAGTACATTTCTTGGAAAAGTACAGCAGCTGAAGGAATCTAATCTCAGGAACTAGGGTGTGATTTGGGGAACTTTACAAAGAGCTGGATATTCTACAGGTGTTTCAAATTGTAAACTGTGTGATAAAACCACTTTTTGGCACTTTCAGAACCTTTTAGTAATAGGTCAAAATAAAGGAGTGCTCTGTGCTCACGATTAAAATTGGTTCCTGGAGAAAGAGACTAAAATGTCTAACCAGCACCTATTGTCTATGACAAAGAGAAAAGGCCTCATAAACGATGATGGAGGTGTTCTTACCTATTTGATGGAAGAACAACAATTTCAGCACCATTACTTGCCCAGACAATGGGACCAGGGGGTGCTCTCTGAGGATGGGAAGGCTGCCCTAACCTCAGTGACATGCAGTTGTCTGGCTGTGTAAGTCCCACTGCTTTGCTATAGTGGACTCTTCTCACACATGCAGTGAAGATAGTCTCTGAAAATCTTCTCATCCCCCTGTAGTCATCCTGATAAACCCTAATCCTGCTTTGTGACCATAAGAGTATCAGGAATCAACAGTAGAGACACCAGGAGTCCATGGCCCAGCAGTTAAAAATTTACATATAGACACACGATTCTACAGGTTACTGGAGAATAATGCACTGCATAAGGTATCAGCACAATTTAAGGAAGAGGTTGTTACTGATGCAAGACATTTTTAGTAGCTTAGATAAGCCTAAGTCACGTTAAGTTTTATAAATTCCTGGTGGCACTTGCAAAGAGAGGCTTCTCTGTGCTCAGGACAGAGTTGTTTTAGCCTGAAGTGTTCTAATATTTTAGCACTAAGCTAATATTTACATCATTAAGACAAGTGCATATACCTGTTATTTACCACTGAGATATCTTACATAGTTTCTGGAAAACACTGGTTCATCTGTTACATCCTCCCCATTTCTGTTTCCTGCAAGGAGTGTTTACCCTAAAGAGGAGGCTGTTGATGTCCCCAAGCTGTTGAGGTTTTTATGGTGCAGATGGTTATATTCTCTAAAGTTTTATACCTCTAAAGTTACCTAGAATTTAAAAATCCTTTTCACTTAATATATCTAATACTTCAAGTTGAAGATCAAAAAGTTTGACTTACCATTCTTGAAAAGAAGAGCTTATTATGATCTACGGGCCAAATTATGTTTTCACATCTATTAATTCCAGAACTTTTCAGACACAGACAGAATTCAAAATATTGGTTACATCAAGTCAAGTTTTTAAACATTTTTAAAAAATACTCAGCATGGCAAAACACCTCTTATTAGAACAAAAGCTGAAGTGCTATGATATAATTTCAATCCCTATGTATGATCTGATAGAAAATAGAGATTTTTGGGGCTCTGTTTTACAGCCAATTTGTGCTACATATATAGTAAGAAAAGGAAAACCCTTCATCATTATGTTCTGCTTGAGAGGTATTGTTTCCTTCCCTTGAAATACCTTGCCCATTGGCACTGTATCTGTGGCTCATTAGTAAGCCTTCAGTGGGGTAATTTCAAACTCATGCTGACAGTGCTTATGTCATTGCATACAAGAAGTCTTCTCAGGATCTAATTTTCTTTTGCAAACTTTACATTTTATCATTTGCATTATGCTTGATTATTTGACTTGAAATGGCAGAGTCCGTGTCTGCTTCTGCTAAGAATATTTGGCCAGGATGCTGGTACATCACAATGTTAACTCTTCCTTCCTTCCTTCCTTCCTTCCTTCCTTCCTTCCTGCCTTCCTGCCTTCCTGCCTGCCTTCCTGCCTTCCTGCCTGCCTTCCTGCCTTCCTGCCTTCCTGCCTTCCTTCCTTCCTGCCTTCCTTCCTTCCTTCCTGCCTTCCTTCCTTCCTTCCTGCCTGCCTGCCTGCCTTCCTGCCTTCCTGCCTTCCTGCCTTCCTTCCTTCCTGCCTTCCTTCCTTCCTTCCTGCCTTCCTTCCTTCCTTCCTGCCTGCCTGCCTGCCTTCCTGCCTGCCTGCCTTCCTGCCTTCCTGCCTTCCTGCCTTCCTTCCTGCCTTCATGCCTTCCTGCCTTCCTTCCTGCCTTCCTTCCTGCCTTCCTTCCTGCCTTCCAGCCTTCCTGCCTTCCTTTGTCCCTTGGCTGTGAACAAGCACATGGGCTGCCTAGGTTTGCTTGCTGACATGTTCACTCCCAAATGCCATATCCCATATTGGTAGCATAGGAAATCCCCTCACTTGCAAGAGCTCATGGGCTCTGGCCATGACTGAAGTTATATTGAAAATACTGTCCTAAGCTGATTTCCATCAAGCAAAACACATGCTAGACATTAATCTCCTGAAACCTCGGTGTTCAAGTGCTAGATATAGCTTTAAATTGCATCTTATTTCCAAGGTTTGTACTAGAAGAGAAGAGTGGAGGAAAAAAAGATGTGGTAAGTTGCAAGATTATTATTATTATTTCTATTAAGTAGAATGTAACTGGAGATAATGAGGAATGTCTGTGGGGAAATAAATGCAGCAGATTGCTTGGAAAACCTCAGGATTTAATCAGGGAAATAGTTTCTGATTCAAGAAGTACAGAAAGCAAGTAAAGGAGAGATTCTTTTATATTTGTTGATGACTGTGAGGAATATATGAGAATTTGAGGCTGAAAGGTCCATTTAAGAGTGGCCATTAGAAAAATATTCACGATTGTTCAGGACAAGAAGGAGGAATAGCAGCTGAGGGATAGAAGGTAGACTTTGATAAATTCACAGAATGGGTAAGCAAGTGAAGAAAAATGCTGCTAAAGGGTTAATGCCTTACAAATAATACACACAATGACATTATTCATCCACAAGTGTCTTCTACCCCACTGTGAGGAAAAAGGGAGAAAATACAGTAAGGGATCAGCTTGATTAAAACATGAACTGTGCTTGAACTTTAAACACAAGAAAGAATAAAGCTGGGAGCAGAAACTAGGTCAGGCTGCTGAGGACGAGTGATAAATATAAGCTGAACATGTAGGAACAAGATTTTAAAAAGTCAAAGCTCAAAACAAGATGTATCTGCCAAGAGATATCAATCAATTTGGAAGTGCAATTGTAACACAGAGAAGGTGAAGGAAAGGGTGAATCGGTCAGCTGTTCAGTGGGGAGGAAGAGTTATTGCTGGATGATGCTCATGTTAAATTTTGTAATAATGTTCTGCCTTGGTCCTTGCAAGCATGATCAAGTGAAAAATGAGGAGTAGTACAGTAAAGTAAAAATATGAGCTTTGAATGGAAAAGGAATAATTTAAAGATTAGAGTTTATCAAGTCAGCAAGGCATTGTGAGTTTCCTAATGAATTTTAAGAACTTTTTGATGAACTATTGGATACTCATGTTGCACTGGAGCGCGTGTAATAGGCTTGGAACTTGAAAAGTTCATGAAGGGAGAGCCAGTGCCTATTTTCAAATAAGGAGAATGGATGATCAGTGTATGATTCAGCCAGTAACTTAATTTCTGCTCTCACAAAATGCTTGAAAAAGTAACTGAAACTGTTAGAACTGGAAGACAACAAGGCTATGAGTACATCCAATACAAAATAATCAAATGCATGTAATTTCCTTTTGCAGCAGGAAAACAGGATTTGAGAACATAAACATAATTTATCTTGATTTTATGAGGGCTTTTTGTATTGTCCCGTGTAACAAATTGCAGAAAATATGATATATATTAATGTTAGGCGTTTGTCTAGATGGCTTTCAAAGGCCCCTTCCAGCAGAACCCTTGGTAGGCTACAATTCTATAAAGAACTGACATAGTGTGGATGCAGAAGGACTTGGGAGGTTTCACAAGCCATAAAATGATGATCAATGTTCTTCAACAAAGACAAAAGCAGGTATGGTTCACCAGAGGTGATTCTTTGGTCTTTGCTCAGTTTTTTTCCTAATGATCTGAAGTGTAGTCCCATTCAATTTCTGGGTGACATAGAGATGGGTGGCATGAGAAGACCAGAGAATTCAAACTGACTTCAAAAATTGATTAAGTATCTTGAATATGTAAGAGAAATTGAGTAGGAACAAGCGTAATGTATTATTCTAGGGCAGGAGTAATCAACTAGACACGTATGAGAAACAAATATCTATTTCAATGGCAGAACTTCAGAAAAGGATCTTGGGGCTGCAGTGGATCACAGTGTGAGAGAAAAGACACAAATGGAAAAGGCAAAAGTAATTGTTATATATTCAGGGACTATAGTATGTAAGTCCTAAAACACTGGTTTCTCTCTGTGTTTTAATGGCAAGGTAGCAGAACAGTGACCCAGTTTGGGACAATGCATTTAAATAAAGGCATCTGTCAAATTCAGAGAAAAGGATGAAGAATGATCACAAAATTATAAAATATGACCTACACTGAAAGATTGAAAAAATTATTTCATCATTAAGAGAAAAGGGCTATAAAGACAGTATACAGATATGTGAGAATGTTGTAAAGAAGATGGTAATTTGTCCCCTTTTTTCCACAATGAAAAGGACAAAGAATAATGAAATTATAGGAGAGAAGACTGCAGTTAATACCTGCAAAAACTTGCTTATATATAAGAATGCATGACCTAATGACTACCTTTGATCCCTTCTTGCTCTGTGATTTTTAAAGTTAGTAGTCAGCTCAGGTAAGTTTGATGTTTATGTTACAAGATCCCTGCTGTCAGTCTGTCTTTAGGGGTTATAATGTAAAAATACCTGAAATGAAAAGGGGAAATGAGTAAAGCCCCAAACATGTTGTTGGAGAGTAAAAGCAAAGAAAGCATCTAAGAAAAACAAGAAGACATGCACTGTTTTGTCTAAAATAAATCCAGGATAAAAGAAGTATGAGTTATTTTGGCACACTTGTGTGAAAAAGTCTATGAAAATATATGAAAATTAATTATTTATCTTGTTTAAGAAAAGATTGGTTTTATGGTTATAACTAGAAGGGCAACAAACCTGTATTAAATAACTCTTTACTAACAAAATACATTAAAATTTTGTATGTGCTTCCTGAAATGAAGTTTGCCCTATACTTGCAGTATATCATTGTATTCAATTGATATAATTTGAATAAAGATTTAAAATTAAGACTCTATAAACACATTGGATGATATTCTATAAGAAAAAATTGTAATCTACAGCAATTCAGACTTTTCTAAAGGCAAAGACTTTGTTCTGAAAAACTAATTTATAAATAATTTTCAGTTTAGATGATTTAGCAGTATTCAAATAAGAAGGCCTTCACAGAGAAGAAAAATACTCCAACATTTTTGAAACTTATTAAGAGATTTCTAGGGGGCCTTTGGGTTGTGAATACCTCTACTATAATATCAGAAATGCTCATAAGAGAAGAAAAAAAACCCCAACATAGGTGAGAATGAAGCTCTAGATAAGTGCTTCCAGCTCTAGAAGTCTGAATTCAGCACTACATTTTTACATAACAGTGACTTGATTGGATTAAGTAAGGGGGAAGAAACAGAGTTCATTTTTTATCTCAACTGTCAAAATTTGTGTAGAACCTCTTAAAATGTTCTGTTGTTAACATAAATTCTTTACATGGCCATGATTCGAAAGCTGAGGTTTATGCCTGCACATTTATCTAGATTTTGAATATAATGAACTGCTCAGGTTATACTTGACTCAAGATAGAGCTACAAGTGCTGTGAAGCTGATGCACCCTCATTACTGAAGTAATTTTTATAGTATTTTGAAGTCTCTGCATGTTCCAACCCTTCCAAACCACTCAGCTGAGGAAGAGGTTTGACTATTAGAGAAGGCAGATTAATTTTCCATTCACTAACTGTGGCCCACTGATGCCTGAAATGCAGGCAAGCAAATTGCAAAAAATCAAATTAAAGGCCAAGATGCCTTAAGAAATGTAACTGGTTAGAGGTGTGTATGTTCCAGTAAAAGCTGGCTTTTGATATAATTTTCTTTTGAGTGCTTTAGAACAATCAGTGGAATTTTGTCTAATATGTATTAAAATAATAATTCATTTACTTGCCATTTGAATGTCCTGGTGTATTTAAAACTTCATACTGAAAGATTAAAGAATCAGTCAACAGCAACAGTAACAAATAATGCAGACTTTGGACCTTGTACTGATTTTGATTGGGATAGAGTTAATTTTCTTCTAAGCAGCTGGTGTGCATTTATATTTTGGATTTGTGATGGAAACAGGGGGGATAACACAGATATTTTCGTTACTGCCAAGCAGCCCTTAGACACGGTTAAGGCCTTTTGTACCTCTCACCTCATCTCACCAGTGAGGAGGCTGGGGGTGCACAAGAAGTTTTGAGGGGAAACAGCTGGTACAGCTGACCCCAAGTGACCAAAGGGATGTTCCAGACCATATGATGTCATGGGCAGCATATAAAGCTTGGGGAAGAAGGAAGAAGATGGGGATGGTGGGAATGATGGTGTTTGTTGTCCCAAGTAGCCATTCACTTCTACATGTGAAGGAGCTGTGTTTTCCTGGAGATGGCCAAGCACCTGCCTGCTGATGGGAAGTGGTGAATGAAGTCCTTGTTTTGCTTTGCTTGTGCACAGCTTTTGCTTTACCTGTTCAACACCCTTTATCTCAACAGAGGAGTTTGTTGACTTTAACTTTTCCAGTTCCCTTTGCCATTCTACTGGAGAGGGAGTCAGCAAGTGGCTATGTGGGGCTGAGTTGCTGGCTGAAGTTAAACCACCACTAGACCTGATTATCTTCTTACACCTTTGTTAAAATATTACATTCCAGTTGACTGCAATGGAGTTATTCTTTATGTATACTGGAGTTGAAAAAGACACAATGGTGGTAGAAACATGCATGAATACAGAAATAAAAAAATAAGGAAATAGAGATTTCACCTGTCTAGTGCAGGGTGAATATTACATCTTAACAAATGTAATTGCTCCAGACAGTGATTCTGAGTCTGCAGGACAAGTGGGATGCAGGTAGTGTTATGCTGCACTTCAGTAACCCAGTAAGCCACATCTGTGCTGTAAAATGCTCCAGCCCTGAGTCCCTCTGGATGCTCTTACAGATTTCATTATTATTTTGTGTGTGGTTTTTCTGGTTTAAAGGACCAGGAATAGTTTTAAGAAAGTATGGTAGCCTCAGTGAGACTGAAAATATTAAAACCAATAACATTTGTCTAGAAGAGGAAAAGGACAGATATATCTCATCTTATGGTCTTGCTGGCCTTCAAGGAAGATCACGATGGCTGATGTGGTGTGTCTACACAGCCCCTCCCAAACCCCCTCTACTTCTCTAAAATGGGAGATTGTGGTGTGTCTACACAGCCCCTCCCAAACCCCCTCTACTTCTCTAAAATGGGAGATTGTGGTGTGTCTACACAGCCCCTCCCAAACCCCCTCTACTTCTCTAAAATGGGAGATTGTGGTGTGTCTACACAGCCCCTCCCAAACCCCCTCTACTTCTCTAAAATGGGAGATTGTGGTGTGTCTACACAGCCCCTCCCAAACCCACTCTGCTTCTCTAAAATGAGAGATTCCCACAGCTGTCTCCAGTGCCAGCTGAAACAGACAGCTGTATCTGCAGGGGCATGCTATACCCCTGCACCCACATCTTTTTGTAGGGAGAGAAAAGGGAAAGCAGGAAGAGTCCTAAAGCTCTGTGGTAGCATCTGTGTATTTTGGGATCTTCCAGGAAGAGACATGTCAAGGAAGTCAGCCTTTTCTTCCAACTTGAGGAGTCACTTGGAAAACAGCCCTCATGGAAGAAGTTTTGCTAAGCTTAGGGCGAAAAGCTGCAGTATGCTTTGCATTTGGTGGACTGAAGAGGCTCTTGTGCATATTTTCTGATTTTCTCAGTCCTTTTCTCTGGATCTGCTAGGACAGTCCAATTTGACAGTCAATTGTCCAGTGTCCTTGATAAGGAAATCCTTAAGATTCTTTTGTGGCTTCCAGTTTCAGTGCCAACACTAAGACAATACTTATCTGTAGGAGAGCTCTGGGCTTCTATTTTCTGTCCACAGCTTCTCTAAGATATGTATAGTAATCTGTAAAGACCTTGGCTTTACATGTACAGAAAAGTGGCCCTGGGTACAGTTAGGGAAAGAAAGATTCTAAATCTACACTGTGTGACCAGGAGCATCCATGGTGGTGTGCAGAACATCTGGGGCACTCACCAGGATACCCTAAAAAAATAGGAGAACTTCAGGCAAAGCAATTTGTGTAAAAGAATTTCCAAGAAGGGCTTTTAGTTACAAATTCATTACAATGACAGGAAATGTCCTCCAAGTTACACTTTAGGCTTTTGGAAATATTTTTATTTAAATACACATTATCCTTCATATCTTTTCAATCTTCAGGCATAATTTATCTTGAAGTTCAGCTTCCTCCATATGTTTACCATCAGCTAAAGCACCAGAGCTGAAGAGCAGCTTGGAAATGTTTTGTCATGCAGTATATGAGGTTTTTTTAGCTTTTCAGCGAAATGTTTTTACATTTAACTTGGAACTCCTTCTGAGAAGTGCTGCATATTGACTATTAGCACTGTTATTTCATACTTACATAATAGCTATTCATTTGTTTGATGAGTGAATTTTTCCATTAAGGATTTTCAAGCCCCACATCACAGTAGTCTGGAGCTGCAATTGCCATTTGATGCAACCTTGGATTGCACATAATTAGTGCAGAATGGTGCATGGTGGCACCACCTTCTGTACGATGAAACCTCTGTCTTAGGTGGTGCAGAGCATTTCCATTTGACCTAAGCAAAATTGACTCAATTTAGCAAATCAATCTCACTAAAGAGCATCTTGGGACTTAATAACATGCACACAGTATGATAAAATGTTTGGTAAGTGCAAGGGTAAACAGGGATCTTATTACAGAAAGCTATTAGATAATTTTGCAAATGGATTTGTTTGTTTATCTAAGTTTATAAAAATTCTGATGCAGTTCTATAGTTGAATGATCTATCATTATACTTCATAATTATATTCATTTGACTTTAAGACTGCATTTTGTTTCTTACTGTTTTAGAATTTTATCAATGAAATCTAGGAAAGCAAAAGCAGAAAAAAATCAAATTTGATTGTATTAAGTGTAATTCAGGATAGGGTTAGCACTCAATCAATTCTTTTGACCTGTTATAAAGTCAGCAGATAACATTCATAGTCTGTCAGTTTTTGTCAAAAATACTTTAGAAAAGCATGGGAGTAAGAGAAGAGTAGAAAAATAACCTGTGTGATTCAGGACTGTTGTGGTTCAGGACATACACAGCAGCTTTTGGGATTATTTTCTGGAATAACATTTTTAGTTAGGAACCAAAGAAAGTGGATGCCCCACTAGAAATTTTATTAAATGCAATATTTAATAATAAATAAAATTTTAATAATAAAAAAAATATTATTTTATTTAATGAAATAGCATGTCTGTTTTATTAAATGCATGGCTGTTTGAAAAATAGCAATTGAGAACACTTTTCAGAAGCCTCATTTACCCCTGCAGTCTGGAGGAAGGTTAATTTACTTTGGTCAACATTGCTTTCACAGCAGTCATGTAAATTCTCACAGCCTTTCCCTTCTCTGTTGATTTTACTAATAGTTTTCTGCAATTTTCATCTTTGAAAATTATAGTTTATAATCATTTCTTGCTGTCCTTTCAGGTTTTTCTATGTTATGTGCAGGAATAACTCACAACATTTCAAGTGCCCTTTGAATATTAGTTTTTGATTTTTACTTACATTTAGTGCTTCTTCTCTTGACACCTCTTCTGACAAACTGTTCTGCCTTTTCTGATATTAACCTGATGTGTTAAAAAATTTCATCTCCTTTTAATGTGTTTTATCTGAATATATTGTTTATAGAAGGCAATAGATTACTGATGGCTTGTTTATTCCCTAGATCTGATGCAGACAGAAGCAGGAGCTCCTTCAGAGTGAATTCTGTCCTAATCCAGAGTGCTCTGCCTCTTAGTAGCAGGGAGGCTTCACCTATTTGTTGCAAAGTTTGGTAAAAACAACTTACATTGAATAGGACTACAACTTGTTTCACAGGGGCTAGAGGTCAGTGCCAACTCCTCTTTTCAAGATGTCCGTGTGTTCTGGATCCCAGTGGATGACAGGGCAGGTAAAATGTTCCATTGCCTATTTCTGAACACCATCTTGCTTAGCAGGACTGTGAATCACTAGTGATCAAATAAGATTAAACTTGATCTTCTAGTCTGTTTCGAGAACAAACAGATTTTTCAGTCTCCGTTCTACAACTTTTGCCATTCACTGCAGCATCAAGTGACATGTGCTCCAGAAGTTCAGCAGCTGTCCTGCCCAGTCTCTTAGGGTTGCAGCCAAACTTCCAAGTGCACTCATTTCCCCTAGATGAGAGTTCACATCAGCTGCTTCTCTGTGGTGTCAAGAGCCCCAGCAGCCCTGCTGGGACATCCAATAAATCGGTTGTAGGCCATGAATCCATTGAGGTATCCATCCTACAAAATTCTATACGTCATTTCTACTGTGAAATACAAGTACCCGTAGCGCACCTTTGAAGTTAGAGTACTGGGGGAAGCAATTTAGCATTTAGGGAGAAGTATGAACAGAGCCACAAAGTTTGACAGTTGTCCAAATTCACATGAATTTAACAGGAATCTCTCTGCCAAAGGTAACAGCTCACATGCTCTAAAAATAAACAGTCAGACACATAAATATTAATACATAACTAAATTCATTTAAGCAACCAACAGCATAGACTAATCAAACAGGGAGATCAGATTACCCTCAGAAACTAGTAAACTGAAGAAACTCCAAAGACTCTTCTCTACCTAAATTTTGCTATATTGTGCCCTCAATTCCTTGAAGCACTCATGGGCATCCATAGCTTTTAGTCTCAAAACTTGTTACCACAGAATGATAGGCTAAAAAGACAAAAAAGACCCCATGAAAATCTTGTAATACTATGAATTAAAAAAATCTAAACGAGAAATAATATGGTTGGTATCAGCATTTTTTTTTCAGCTGCAGTGTTGGACTAAATACAATACTGTGAAAGTTTCTGTTTCTTTCCTGGACTAAAAAAAATAGGAACCTTTATAAACACAGCACATCGATCAAAACCAACCAAATAGACATGCTGCTTCTTTTTCAGTAGGGACACATTAACGTTTGCAGAGTAATTTCCTAATACTTTCCCTAAACCCATACTTTTGAAAGCAATGCCACAGTTTATAAAACTTTTGAAATGAGACATCTCATTTAGTGCTTTGATGCTTGCAGTTATTTAATGATGTTTACTGAAGAATGTTTGTAATAAGTGCATTTTTCATTCGAATGGTGCTATGTAATCAATGTTAAAATGCGCAAGTTTGCAGATATTGGGCTATATTTCTGACTAAAGCTGACTAAACCATCATCCTTTATTGCCAAATCAGGGTTGGGATAACCTGACATGCTCAGTGAAAAAACTTTTCTCAAGTGTTTTGAATCCAGTAAGCCCCAGATTACTCATTATTCTGTGGAGCATGATGTCAAGTATTTTTGTTGGGTTGATTAGGCATGAAAAGCAGAAAATCTTTGATACCAGCAGGAATGGTCTCTTCAAGATGTTTATGTCATAGTTATTCCATTTTCAGGCATGGATTTAGACTCTTCTTTCCATGTGAGTCCCTTGAACAGGAAGCAAGAAGTGCCTTCTAATCTTCTGGCTTGATATGTTTTTTAAGTATAACCATTTTTCTGTGTTGAGCAATAAACACCAAGGCAGTGTTGCAGGCAGTACTTCTCTTCCCTATCTTTAATGAAGGTTTTTACAGCTAGTCTTTGTATTTCTGATACAGACTGACAAGTTCAGTAAATTAAATCATGAAGCTTTTCTTTGCAGTATTTAGCAAAACAGCCTAGAACGGAGATGGCAATCATTTTCATTTTTAGTACAGAAGCTCAAAATTGTAAGACAAGCTCTGCTACCTTTTGCATAATCCATGGAACAAAAGGTAGAAGAACAAATCTAATTCCCACCACAATCTTAGCAGAGCCTAAATCCTTCAAGGATATTTGTCCTGGATTTGATCATATCTGGAAAAAATATAATCCAATTTTTTACTGTATAATTGTTTGCTGTTTGACCAAACATTATTTCCTGTCCTCAGATCCTCATGTGATTTGAAAACACTGCCCACATCACTGCTATATATGGATGTGTTGCTGCTGGCGGAGAAATTACGATGGAGATTTTTAGTTTTTATCAGTCATTATTTGCTTCTGAAGATATGTATTTGCATTATCCTAGGAATACATAGATGTGGTCATAAGTGGGAAGGCAGAAAGAAGAGTAAGGCATTATTTTCCTTCTGAATCTTTTTCAGTCCAGACTTACACAGAATTCCCAGGACACATTGCATTTGAGAGAGCAAAAATATATTCTTGCAAACCTGCAAAAAATTTACCCTATATTCAGATGGAACAAAGTTAACATAATGAAAACGCAGTGTTGGGTTCCTCTTGCACCTCTGGATAAGGCACAAGTACTGGCTTTTAATTCTCTGTTGCTTTGCAATTCAAACAGACTGAAGTATCAGTTGTGCTTTTTTATATGTCTGAATGAGTTCTCTTGACATTTCAAGGCTTGGTGCACAATGAGCTGGTTACTTGAGTTTTAAATTCCCTTTTCAGCTAAATGATACAACTTTTCATGGTCCCTCTTCTCCAGAAACCTTCTAAACAGTCTTTGAAAGACCTTTATTTTTTACTTTAAGGATCTATCATACTTCAATATTTGTTAAACAAATTCTCCACAAACCACTGGCGACAATTTTCACTGGGCCAATAGGAACATTTGTTAGACTGTAGGACAAGGGTGGTTTTGAAGAAACAGCATTAGATATTTCTTCTTGAAAAAGCTCTATGCAGCTCTGGTGGATATTATGTCATTCTCTAATACCCAGGGGAACTAACTTTTAGCTCTGACCCCAAAGGAGACCCCAAGCACCAGTCTCAGTTAGTAATCAGAAACCTAACAGGGTTGCTTTGCATTTGCTGCAAGATGACAAATTCTGTTTTCAATGGTGCTAGGAAAAATATTCTTGAAACATTACTGCCTGCCTCCTACACATGACAAGTGTTTGTGGAAAAATGCATCTTGGTGGCTACACCTTAGTAGGTAGTAGCAAGTGATCTGATGATGTGTTGCTCAGAGAGAATTTTTCTGTTATCTCTCCTCAAGTTGACAAGACTTTCTCGCAAAAAGATTCTTGTTTTCACCTCCAAACATTCGCTATTTTTTTAGTCCTTCAAGCAAGTGGCTTCACTGATCCAAGACACGACTGCTAGCAAAAGAAACCATGACAAGTCTGCACGTGCCACTTGTAGGCCTTGAGGGAAACTGTGGTTGCTGGCTGCCAGGGAAGCATCCTCACTTATTCCTGCCATGCTGGAGCAGTGACAATCCCGCTGAGAACCTTGCAGAGCAAGACCTCCCTGCACATGTGGAGGCAGCTTTGCAGCACCTGCATGTCTTCCTCCCTGCTTCAGGGACTAGATGTTCATCATAGGAAATGGGTGGCAGGTGGCAGTCAAAAACCTGCACACAGCCAAGGCAGATGTAGTCTGATTTAGGGTCTGAAGGCAGCAGGATAAAATGAAGTGTGGGTTAAACACCACCTTGGCGCTCACCCAGGGTTTGGGATGGCTTCTGCTAAGTTTAATGTTGCTATGGCTACATGGGTGGTAAAACACACTCAGGGGTTTCTGTTTGAATGGCAGATTGTCTTTGCCTGCATTTAGATGTATTTTATGTTTTGTCACTGGGACCATGAAAACTTTTTGCTGACTTGGCTTGTAAGCCTAACTTCCCTCTGCCCCAAAACTGCTCTGCAGAAGTTGTGCATTATTGACTTGACTTTTAAATAAAAAATAAAAATTATTGTGGAAATTCAGGAGCCATAAATTTCAGTGCTAATATTAAATTGTTTTCATTATTTTAGGGAAATATAGTGCTCCAGTTGTTGTTCAGTCCATGCTTTCTAAATGCACAGGTAAGCTAATCTTTTCTGCATCATGCTTTCATACCAAAATTTAGCTCTGGATAACCATTTGGTTTAGTCTTGTACTCACAGAGGACACTCCAAAAGTGATTTGATTGCTGTGTCTTTGTCTTTGATGAAAATGAAATCTAACAAGGCAAGCATGTTTTCTTCACAAGTGAATTCAGTAGTTCATGAACTGAGTTATTCCACATTTTTGTCCTCAGTGTTTTCCCTGTCCTGCTAAGGAATAAAAGACTTGGGTCAGTTTAATGTAAGACAAAACAATGCAAAATAACTGAAGTCAAACTTAATTTTTTAATGCAAAATAATTTACACTGAGACCCTGGAATCCGGAAAACTTTCAGAAAGGAAGACTGGCTCAAAACAGATTTCTCTACTTTTATGGAAGATGGATAACACATTCTGCTTGGCAAGGAAGCCTGGGCTTTTACAAAGCCCAGCAGCCTTCTTTGAATGCTAACAGTGTGTCTCTGTTTGTGGAAACACAGCATTCCTGTTTTGTCTCGTCTATTTTGAGCTGATTGCATGTAACTTTTTCTCATTGGATGTCTTTGTGTTATAAAGGTCCGTGGAGCAGTTTTCACTTGCCTTTGCAGATAAGGTTTGCTGATGGCTGCGGTGTCCCAGCATCACTTCTTACCCTGTGCTCAGTAAAAGTACTAGCAGCATCAGCTGAGGATTTCTCCAGTATATGGGGATCAGGAGTAAACCCAAGACTGGAAAAAGAATAAACCCCGAGCCCTACTTTTTATAGTTACTGTCTGGTTTACAACATTAAATAGAAAAAGGCATGAGTTCACCCTTCTGTTTTGATATAGTAATTTCTTTGCATTGACTTTCAAAATAAAATGTTTCAAAAGACAAAATTTTCAATATTCTGAAGTCACAAAAGTGAAGCTAAAATATGTAGACTTCTTACAATCACAGTGACTCCAACACTGAAAATCCATGCTGATATGGAAGAATGGGTACAGATATGGGCCTGAATTCAGAGCAATTTATGCTGTAGTGGATGTGACTCTGTGGACACTGGTATGCCTGAGCACTGGGAATGTTTGTAATATTCTGTGAGATCTGTCATAGTGTCAGCTCCACCTCATTTTCACTTTGTTTTGCTTTCCTTTCCATGGCTATTTCCAGCCACATTGAAAGCACATGAGTCAGGTTAACATCTGAGTACATAGGAATAGGATCAGGAAATGAAACCCCCACAAGTTGCCTAATAAGTGGAAGGTAAAGAACTTTGGTATGTAGCAGGAAATTTTCTCAGCATGTACACAGATAGATAGTAGTTATCCACTTTATCTGACCTTTATTTTCTCCATCTTCAGTGCAAACATACACAATTATTTATGCTCTTGGTATTAGAATTTCATGCTGTTATATCTGCACACTCAGCATGTATGTATTTAACCATTCATATATTACATACAAAACACCATTACTACATCAGAGTATGAAAGGGTATCTTCTACTATGTCCAAACACACTGTTAAGACCTTCAGTTCCTGACCTGCCAAATTACCTTTCATGTTTTCCTGTCTTTCAGAAAAATTCACCTCTTTTTTGTTCCGTGACAGTGGAGGAAAACAGGAAACTGGGTATCAGCTATCTAATCTTTTGGTTTTCCCTCTTCTGAACTGGTTTTATCTTGTATTCCCAACTGCTGTTGTTGGTCAGGAAAAAGCTTTTGCATTACTTTGCCAAAACCTTAGAAAATAATATTTTTTGCTTTTTTATTCCTTTTTTCCCCCCATTGTCAAATAAACATATCTACACAGACATAGATATGCAGGCATCAAAGTATCATGGAAACACTGTAAGTCAAGCACTCACATTTAGAAAGGAGATAACAAGCAGAAAGGGTTAATGTTGTCTTCTTTTTGTCATCCAGCTGGTAGCCTACTGAGTCTCATATCTTATGGGGACAGATTACTTTAGGTTCCAGAAGCAGAGTGAGGGACCAAGCAGAAAACAGAGATAGTGCTCAGCCCTTCCTTTCCTTTTGCTACATGTAGACATGCTGTGCCCTTGCACTCAGGTGTAATTGCTGCTGGAAATTGTAGCATTTTCAGTTTCAGCTGGGAACCTTTGGAGCTTAGTTTCCAGAGTGTCCCTTCTCTCCTGGAGACAACCTCCTACAAAAAGTTTAAGTCTCTTGTGGAGATCAACCCCATCTCTCAGGGTGACACTGGGGTACCCACTGCCCTCCTGCCATGCTGCAGGTTGTGAGAATTTTCAGTTCCCGAGTCAAACCTCTATCCTGAAATTGAACAAGTCACAATTTTTAAGCCCTTCTCTGAGTTCCCAGGTGGATAGCAGCAGGCTATATCCCTGCAGATAGAGCAGAGATGAAAATCTTCAATACGGTTATGGCACCGGAGTGATAAGGCCAAAACATGTACTTAAAATAGGAAATGTTTCACAGATGGCTAGAAAGTGGAATGCTGGCCTTTGGGCTAGAGTTTGAAGTTCTTGTTTCATTCCACTTACCCAGGACTGAAATAGAAACTGTTAGAGAGAAAGAGGAAGAGGTAAAGCCCAACATTCAGGGATGAGCAGAATGTAGCTTGCAGCTCAGCTTGTAGGCATTTGTTCTCTGAAATATGGCAAAAAATGTAGCTGAGAGAACTGAAGAAAGAACTATTTTCCTTTTAAATTTTTCCTTTTTTTTTTTTTTTTGAAACATTAGTCAGCTTGTGATTAAAAATAAAACCTTCTATTTGTATAAGATTTACAAGCCACCCTCATCAGGGATATTATGACAGGAGATGCCCAAGAATGCAAAATCTGTGACACAAAAAGCAAAGCCAACCATCAGAAGAAGGAGTATTTAAAAATATTCCTTCTGCAAGGACTAGGAATTACTTTCTGAAGACAGTTTCTTTGAAGTTTGAAAAGTTCCAGTGTCTGATGATTTTTTCTCACAAAATTTTGTGACTAAATTCATGCACATTATTGCAAAGAAATTTTTTATTTTTCCTTGAAATGCATATCTCTGTAACCAAACTGTGGTGTTATGCTAGCCTGAGCTTTCTGTGTAAACAGATTACATTTCCTTTATTGCCCTTGCATCATTTCCCGTTTTTATGGTGTTATTGTTCTTCATAACTAATATTCTGTATTCTTCCCTTGCAAGCACAGAGTAGTAGAGCATGCCATGGATTCTTTAGACAGAAGCCACCTGTGAAATTTATGAATTTACGTTAATAGAAAACAGCGAAACTGAGAGATGCTTTTGCAGCTTTATGTCCAGCATAAATAATTTATTTGCCCTCTGTTTGTGACAGTCTGCAGTTTAAGCAAACTATTTGCTGACACAAAACGTAACTGAAACTGTAGGTTCAGAAGTTTTGCTGTGCTCTTTCATCTGCTCCCATTTCTTCATGGAGCATTTTGATTTCCCCTGAAGAAATACTTTGAAAATACAAGATTTTTTTTTTTTAAATATGCTGCATGCTGGGTAATAATATGAGGACCATGTTCTAATTGAGCAAAAATTACTTCTCTTTAAAAACAAAAACTTTCAAAGTTTTTCCTGCAGGTACTATATTTTTTCAGCTGCGTGCACAGAGGGATTTCCGGGTGCCTCCTTCACAATCCTCCTTCCCACAGCTTGGTCTTTTCCTCCCTTGCATCACGCTATTTCCTACGTGGGCAGTTTTTACAAAAAGATGCAAAAAGCACTTTTTAATTTCTACCTTTCCAGTAACTGAATTATTCACTGCAAAGCCAGTAGCAGAATGGTCTGATTAGAGCTGACCTGGCACAGCAGCACTCCACCTTATGCAGAGTATCCATTATTTCACTATATGGAATGTTACTTTTACTCCTGCTGGAGCCAGTCTTGATGTGACAGAGAAACTCTAGCCTTCAGAGAGTGGGAAGTAACATCCCAGCATGACTGCCTTCTGCCAGTTCTTACCTCCTGGAGACAGCAGTCAATCAGGGCTTCTGCCAGAGAAAGAGATGCCCCCTTCCCCTCCTTCCTCAGTGCTGATCTACAGGTAGGCAGGTGGAGGTGAAGGTTGTTCCATAGTGGTTAGGCCTTCTCTCTCCTTTCCCCTGAAACTTTTGGGCTTGGGAAAGTGCAGAGACAAGTTTTGAGTGCCATTGGCAACACCCGGGCCAGATTTAACTTCTAGGGGTGAGATTACAGAATTAAAAATTTTGCTCAAATCCAACATGATTCATTGTCCAGAAATAAGTGGAGGAATGACTCATAAGTTGCCCGCTTATGAGTGGGCATTTATATCCAATGACCAATGAACTTGGCTACAGGGTCAGAATATCCCTGGAACATAGAAATGTCTAGGTCCAGCTACAAAGGCCTGTCTGGTGGGACTTCACCAATCCCCACTTCTTTCTACCCTGCTACCCTGCCCCTTGCATGACCCTTCCCCCTCAAATGATGGCAGAAAACTGGACAACTCCAAATGCCTCGAATAGCCTTTAGCAACTGATCTGCAAGTGGTAGATAAAGATCCAATGCAGGGGGCAGTTACCAAGGCCACCGCCCTTATCTGCTGAAACAAGGACAGTTCAGGGAATAAGCCTGTTTTCAGTACTTCCCCTTCTCCCTCCTTCTTCTACCCAATACTACAGCCTGTTAGTGCTTTCTGGCAAAATTAGAGAAGTATCAACAGAGTGTATTCAGGAAGCTTCAGTTCTGGTGCTGGAGAGGACAAATGTCTGGCTTGTAGGAAAATAAGTGTGCTTCTATGTCTGCAGCCTTTTGACTCCAATTCTTCCCTTCATCTGCTATCCACTGTAGTTTAATTTCCTTCTGCATTCAGCAGCAGTGATACATTTCTATCTCTCTGCATGCAGCTTCCTGTACTATTCCTTGCAAATAAGCTTTTATACTCCAACTTCAAAGTTAGAGGCCTGCTTTGAGTGGGATATGCACCTGGTGGCCCCCAGTGGTCCCTTGCAGCATAAATTGTTCCCAGGTGTATGATTCTGACTTCCCTTTTACATGTTTTAATGGCAGGCCACTTTCGGGGATCTGTGCCAGACTATGAGGTTGTCTCATTGCACATTTGTTTGGAGGATTGAACAGCTGCATCCATTTGAAAGGCAGGGTAAACTACAGAATCTGTGCAGTAAACAGAGGTGTCAGACATGAATTTCTGTTCATCTATTCATCTGTTACAACTGGAATGTGGTTGAAATTGAATGTGGACAGGTCTGGAAATTTTTCTTAAAATGTGTATTCCAAAAAAAGGATGTCATCAATACCACTCCCATGTTAAAGAGAAGCGGATTTTAGGATGAAATCTTGAAGACAAACATGCACTGAACTAAAAGTTACTCAGCTCACAGGCACAAGGTCTGCAGATTTTTCAGCCAGAAAGAGTGAGACTCCTGGGGCAAAGGAGGTTGAGATGGAATCTAACCTCCCAAGAATGAGTTCAACATTTTTCTCTTTTCTTTGTTAATGTTTTTATGTGTCCTAAAAACATAAGAACTACCATTGAAGAATTCATTTTGTCAAGGACTTGAGCATCTGGCTCTCTAACCGTGTTTATGGTGCAGATTTGTTGAGCCTGGGTCCCATCATGATGACAAATAATTCTCACTGCTCTCTTTGACTGTCCCTTTCTATTTCTGTATCCATTGTCTGTCTCATCATTTATTTAGGCTTGTACAGATTATGAATACCTTGTGACAGATAGGTGCTGTCTTGTTCCATGTTTGTGAGAGACTTAAACACGATTAGGTGAACATTTGTTGGATCACTGCTTTTTAACCTGCACTTTTCCCATGGACATATGCATCTGGGAATTGCAGCCCTCCTGAAATTTGTCTTCATCCAGCTAGGGAGCAGCTGTGCTACTTTAAGTGACAAAGGAGGAAGCAGGAGAGCATTTGGAATTTTAGGAAGCAGAAACCTATGTGGTCAGTGGAAAAAGAGTCATCTTCTGTGTCTCTCTTGGTGAAAATGTACTGACTGTGACAGCTTTTGTAGTATTAACATATCACGAGGACAAGCTGTTCTTGTGGCATTTTTGGCTTAGCTGTCTCATAGGAAAAACAAGGGATGAGAGGGAAGAAAAGGAAATATCAGAAGGACTCCGAGTATCTGGTCATATGTGTGTGTGTGTACAGGCATGAGGTGGGAAGAGGGACAGAAATAGCAAGGGAGTAAAAATAAAAAGGGTATGAAATGTGGGAGGGAAATAAGCAGAGGAAAACAAAAGGAAGCAGATTGCACCCCTGTAAAAGACAAAAATTATGAACCTGCTGAAAAGGATGCAGAAGAGAAAAACCCCCAAACTACCATAATGGAAAAGTAAAAAATGAAAATTAGGCTTTCTTGGATTACTTCCATCAGTTTTGTCAGAAACTGGATTAAGCTGTTTACCAGACATTTGTGTTGTCATCTGATTTAAGTGGTAAACATATTACTGAACTACCACAAAGAGTTCTTCTGGTTAAGTGTCTCTGTGAAGTCCTCAGGAGTTAAGACTGAAGGAGAAACAATGAGTTTTATTTTTCTGCTTACACAGTTATCTAAGGGGTTTGATTATATTTAGATTTTTATAAATAAAGTATCTATGACTTCCTTTATTGTTATGACCAGCTATTGAGGGTATCTGAGATAACAGGCAAGGAGAAACTGCATCAACTTTGTAGCTGCTGCTCAGTTTCTTCCACCTTCTACCTCTTTTCACTAAAGAGAAAGTCTTTATAACTCTGGACTGATATCTCACAACCCATCTTTTGATGATGGTATTCCAGGCAAAGACAGTATTCAGTGCTGATGTCAGACTTGTTGGCATAGCACTGAGCAAGCTGTGGCTTTTTAGAGTCTTTGTGCCTGTGTAGAAAGAACAAGCTGCTGATGACTTGTATGAAGAAGAAATCCCTTGTAAATGCTAAGGAGACTGTGCTTAGGTCTGCCCTAAAGGGTATCTCCTCCCCCCACCATGGGAGGTGATCCAGATGTGTCTCTGCCAGGAGTCCTTTGGAGGAGGCCCATGTGTTTCCCCATGGAGCCAGCCAGGGAGACATATGGCTTCTTCAAGGCCTGTGCCCTCAAATGTACAGCTCCAGGTCACACCAAGGACATCTGCCTGAGCACTGAAATGCTTTTAAGGGCAGCAGCCCTCCTCTGGAGCAGAGCTACGTGCTGTGGGTGGCTGTGCAGCTCAGGGCTGTGCTACAGCACCAGTAAATGAAACGCTGGGCTCTGCTGTTCTGTTTATCAGCTGTACCTGCCATGACCCACTGGCAGGGTAGAGCTGCTCAGTTGATAAATTGCATCTGCTTTTAACGAGGGCAGCTGTGGAGTCAGGAATATGTACCAGCAGAGAAACCATCACCTGAGGCTAGAAATGGAAGATGTAGAAATTTCCAGCAATATTTAAGTAAGTCTTTCCAAGATTGTGAGGAGCTGGATATCCCTGAGATTATCCTTGAAGTAGACAGGATTATTGCTTTCACATATAACTTTGTATTTGCTTTTTTATTACCCATTCTATTTCTAATTTTAATGCTTTGACTTTTCATTTTTTCATCTGTGTAATTTTAGTTAAATAATTTGGCTTTAAGATTTGACTCACTACCTTGGGACCAATGTATTCTTGCTTGTCATTTCTGTCTGTCCATGCCATAAGCTCTGGATGACATATGTAGTCTGTCTAAATATCAAAGGTTTTTAAAAACGGGATCAAATGAGGGAAATGTCAGGAAAAAACATCACAGACTAGCTGTGATTTACACGGGAAAACATTTTTAAAATCAAAGCTGATTGCCAAGACAATGTCTAACATTGAATTCTGACGGAATTCTGACGGAAGTCCCCATTGCTGGTAAAAAGTGGACACTGTTCTTTGAACAAAGCCACCCACATCTAAGAAAGTGATTTTATCCTGGGGCAGATGACTGCAGTGCAGTTCTCAAAACCTGATTTTTTACCACAGTACTTCCATGGAACAGCAAGTTGACACATTTCCTGACTCCAGAGTAGAGCAGGTATTACAAAATCTAATATGGCTAAGACAAATCTAACCCACATTTCATGTTGACCAAATAGGTGTTATCTGTTCTGTTTACCTCTGTCTTCTTGCACCCTGCTTGTGCAATGGACATAAAGATACCAGTTCCTATGTGATAAACTCTCATGCAAGAGCTAGAAGCTTTCTGTCTCATTCAGGTTAACTCACTAATTAAGCAGGTAGCTGCAAAGCCCAAGCCAAAAGTCTTATGAGAGAAAGTCAGCGAAAATCAACAATGTTTCTAGCCCTTGAATTGTGGGGTTAAAAAAAGGCTATTTTCAGTTAGAGTGAGAAATCACTTGGTATCAATGATTAAGAATTAGCACTGTCAAGAGCAATAAATTGTCATTTCACTGTTAGTCACTGAAGAGGTAGGCAGGAAAAAGACAGGAGCAGTTTTCAAAGAACTTGGGAATAGGAACACAACTTACAGAAGTGTCTAAAAAAACATGCTGTACTGTATTTAGCTGGAGTGCTCCCTGTGCCTACTGAAAAGGATTTTCTTATAGAAATGAGTTAGTCCTGTTACTTTATAATCCAGCATGTGCTTTATGAGACATATGGTCAGGGGGCTAGTGAGACTCACAGCAAGGAATAAAATCTAATTAAGAAGCAAACAAAGCTGAGTAAGGCAAGTGTGTGGCAGAAGCATACAATGTAGTTATGTGCAAGGATGCAAGCAGTGTTTGGCTTGAGAAATGCAACTACTAGGGATGCACTGTGCAACTATGATGGTGTCAACAGGAAAGCACAAGTTTCTTTTTCCAAACAAAGAATTTTAGAAAGTTTTCTATCTCTTCTATGCATAGTTTCATATCACATATTTTACTGCAAAGCAAAACTGAAAGAGTAGAGTCAATTAAGGCCCTGTTAGGAATTTTAACAGACTATAAAGATGTATTTCATGGTGCTGATGTGCAGATGATGATGGGGAAGAAATGAAGTTACTGGCAAGCCAGCAAAGAAAAGGATTTATACACTGATGGTCCTGTAAATGTCAAGAAAACTTTTAAACTTTTAGAACAACCAAAGTTTTACATCAGAAGCTCATATTTGCATAAAATTTTCAAACAGAATTTCCACTGTCAAAGGCCAAATTTGAATTTAATATATGTCCTATGAAAAGACCATACTACATGGTGATGCCACAGCCAGGCAGACTATAACACTGTACAACAAATATTCAGGGGTGAAATTGGACTAAGCAGGCATACTGAAGCTGAGAAAAACTTAGATCCTCTTAATTAGGAATCTATTGGCTTCTGAAGAAATTTGGACAGTCCCAGGGAAACTAAGACTTCAAGGGAGTATCAGGATCAAAACAGATGAAAGACCCAGGGATGCTGCGAGAGATCTGTCAGATCTTAGGTTTTACTGGAATCTCGCAGATTCTGTTATGTTCTGCTCTTGAAATGTTACGTGATGACAGCACTGAGACTCAGAAATGCCTTTTTCAATAAAAGGAAAACTAAACAACCTTCTTCACCAAGCAGTGGAGCAGGTGGAGCAAGAATAATGCATCTAAAAGAGACTTGACAAAACCAGTTTTGTCATGAGAGTTCTGAAGAAAGGAGAAGAATAAGTTTGGATTTAAAAAGAGGTGCTTGTTGCTTGCTTTGCATTATGGAACAGTTCTGTCTTACAATCTTAGTTATTTCAATGGTACAAACCCGTCACAAACCACTGGAAAACATCATGTAGAGGCCATTGGACAAATATTATCCAGGAAAGGTAGTCCTTATGACAGATAATCTGAAGCGGGTGTATTTTCCTGGTGCATCTTAAGTGGTTGGGGAAATATAATAATATCATACTTGAATTTTTCACTCTTATGACAAGAGCCTCTAGGTTGAGAACCATCACCTTTAGCAAATGCTAGAAAAAGAAAACTCTTTATGCCCACAAACTGTCCAATCCATTAGGAGACAATGTTGTAGGGACACAGTTCTGTCACTGGAAGGTAATCAATGTGCGTTAATGACAAGGCAGTAAATAGAGATATGCCATGCCTGGGATATTAAAAGGCCTTCGGAGAATTAGGAGATATACTGCTGAGGAGTGAACATCCAGTGAACCTTATGAAATGTGTTAAGACTGTAGTAATCAAGACCAACAAGGAATATTTTTGGAACTCCCAGCCCACCTATCAGAAAGATCAGGCTAGTTTGTTTTTATGAGAGAAAAGTGTGGCCAAAAATTATTTCTCCATTCTCTGGAACATGAGCTATCATAGAGCACTGACGCCAGGAAACAGAAGGCGTTTGGAAACTGAAAAGCCCATAAGGATATGTAATTCTTTCACAATGCTCCAGTATGCTGTAGCAGAATTAAAAAAAAGAACATTTACTGTGCTGTTGTCAATGTCCAGAAATGTTGAAGAATAGAAGTATTGTTTTTCTTAAGACCCAAAAATGAAATAGGTATTTACTTGGAATCCAGAAGAATAACTTCCAACACCTGTGAAATGAAAGTTCTTTCACACAAAAATAATTGAGCTCGTCTTTTTGTGTAAAATTAATAATACATTAAATGAAAATCAAGACCGTAATCACATATTTCTTTTGGGTCTGAAATAGAAAACCAGCAAATACCATTACATTTAAATTACTAGAATTGTTTATCTCAAAGCATTACTTCTTCCCAAGGCTCCCACAAAGCCATATAAAGGAAGTAAAAAATAAAAAGAACCACCAAGGAACAGAACTTACCTATGCACAGCACTGCTGCTCTGCAGAGAGAAGACGTAGCAAAAGTGAGTCAGAAAACCAAGCCTCTGCTTCCCAGACTCTGTTTCAGCAAATAGTTGGTGTTTACAAACAGCTCAGACAACACTTAGTGAGCAGAGACCCAGCTACAGTAAACCAGACAAGACAGAGGGTCTGCTGGACACCATGTTAGTCATCCAAAGTCCCTATAAAATAATGGCAAAGGAGGGACCTGAGATTGAGGTCAGATGAGTATGTTATAAACTCAACACAGCAGTGAAGCTGTAAATAAAAACAACTTCAAAGTTGGGGCAGTCAATAAAAAGTTAAAGATTTTTTAATTTATTTTATTAAAGAAGTCTCCCAAAATCAGGAAAAAAGCCAGCAAGCTCCTTTTCCCTTCCAGCAGCTAGATGGGAGTGGAGTTTCAATTTTATATATTGCTAACTAATCAGGAGCTAATATAAACTACTAATCTCTTACTTATGCCCCAGGTCTAACATCTTCCTCAGTCCTGCATTTAAAAGTGTCATTCAAAATGTTCAGGGTATTGAAGTTTCAGCGTTCCTGGGGAAATGAAGAAGTAACTGTGGTTTCTGAGGAATATTTCAAGATTATTTTCTACTTAAGAAGCTGTTGCCAAAGCTAAATATATATATAAAAAAATAAAAAAGATTTCCAAAAAAGTCAAGATGTTCAAAATAACACATGATAATTGACAGTCTGGTACATCATCACTTTTTCAGTTATCCCAAATAATGGAGAATCTCCACATGCATATAATTAGGCCACTGAAACACACTTGGCTCTGCTCCATAGTCCCATGGTGCAATAGCCATATGATTATGATTGTGATTATGATTAAAGCTTCCCAGTCTGAAGTCCCAGGGCAAATTTCTTTTTCATTTTGTGATGTTTTATTTTCAATTCTCTTATGCTAACCTCTCTTACCTTTGCTGCAATGAGTGGAATTTTGAAAAGGTTTAAGATTGTGTGCCATTTGCTGCCAAGATTAGCATAGTTAAAATTCATCAGCATTTAACTATTCCCATCAGTGAGGCTATCAAAGAACTTCTCCTTTCAAACAGGTTTTCAATCCCATTGCTCTAAATAAGACTGAGGGCAAATGTCCCCTCTTGTGCTGTGATGGTCAGCAACTTGTTCTGCTTCCAACAGCATGATGCTAGCAGCAAGTTAAACCCCCAGCTAAGCTGCCCCATAGGGGCACCTAAGTGGCAGGTTGAATTTGCTCATGCTCTGCTACTGGCTAATCTAAATCTCCACTTTCTGATAGTGCATTGCTGCTGTTAACTAGCTGAATTTTGTCTACACTCTCAGAAACCTGCAGTCCTCGGTAGGGCAAGATAGTTCCTGTTCTATGAGGAGAGTAAATGCATATTTTCTTCTAACTCAGGTAATGGGCTTCATGTTTTTTGTAACAGTTTTGAAGTGAACAGTAACATGTTTTTGAAAATTGAGTTCAATTTTCCTTTTGAAAGTCCAAGTCTAATGGCAAAGTTGACCCCACATTTGTTGTGTCTCCTGTTTTGGATCATAGAAAGCCAATGCACATCCTTACTGATAGCTATGTAAAGTGGTAAAGCTCTTTGCTGTTTTTCTGCCGGATAAGTTTTAGCTGACTTGCTTTTCCAAGTTTCTAAACTATTCATTCTTCCTCCTTCCCCAATTCTGAGGCTTGTTAGGTTATGAATTTTATTTCTCTTTGTCTGCCTTTGCTAGCAAGGGTTCTCGTTACAGCTAAGTCCTTCCTTACTGTTGCCATGCACAATTTTTTTTCCAGTTAGGTTGCTAGGTATTATTAGATTTCTTCTTATTTTACTACTCATGTGACTTCTGCTCACCATCCCCTCCCAACATTACCCCGCACCTTTTATTCATTACCATCTCTGCTCCCACATACTGAGTTGAATAAAATTTTAAAATGAACACTGTAAGAGGCTTAAATGAAGATTCTTTGCTATACCAAGACTTAAAAAGTAAAAAATTAGAGCAAAATTCAAACTTTAAGGAATAGGATTTCATATTTCCCCTGAAAAATGCCTTTTAATAAACCCCAAATTTAATGCAAATAATTCTGGTGAAATGAGGAAGTACTTGGCTGTAATGATCTAATCTATTGTCATGCTCAATAAACACAGCATAAATGATTACTGAAGTTAAGCTACATTTCACTATGTTTATTTAAAAACACATCATAGACTCTTTCTGGAATCTAATTCATTAAACCCACTTCAACAAACAGTGGCATGAAGAAGAAATCAATTCATTTTCCTCTATCAGAAAGAGGAGCTAAACAATTGGTGTTCTCTTCCAGTTAATTCAAGTAATCCACTGTAGACATTCTGTCCCAGATGACTGTATGGAAATTACCTTCCTAAAAGCTGTGAAATATGTAGGGGGTCTTTGAAATTCCCTCTAACTTTTTCTTCCACTGATAGTGCAGCAATGATGATAGTTCTCCCCTACTGAAAATTGCTTTTTTCATACAATTTAAGCACTGGCTTGAGTTCAAAATGACACAGCATAGAACGTATGGGTCATTGTCAGAACTGATAAACTCAGGATAAGAGATTCACCACAGCCTTTCCTGCACTTAATGTAATCTTCTTTTATGGAAAGTTGCTTGTGTTGCCCTTCTAGAGTCTGCTTGCTTATCTTTCGTATCCAAACCTCCTATTCTGCAAGTTTCTTTCTGAATTTTCCTCTTCTGTTACTAGAGCCCAAAGACCAACCCTTGCTTGCCATACTTTGACTTTTCTCCATTCCTGATAAAGACCCAGGCTTCAAGAAGCCCTGACAATGGTGTTTCTCCTCTCTACCTCACCTACCATGCACAGCAGACCTTGCTCTTCACTGCTTCCATAGATGGAAAGAGCATCCTTTGGCCACAGCTAGCCTTTTTGATTGCTCCCTTCATCAGTGAGAAAATCTGAGGTTAAATGGTAGACTAAAATAATAAACAGAGGTGATACAAATGCCATGTTAAAATAAAAAAAGCCATAGTAATCTAATAATCTATCTGGTTCAGCCTTATGTGATGATGCCAAGGCATCTTTTACCACTCCTCTAAAATGCTGTGTCACAGCACGGTTTTTGCTGGGGTTTCACTCAAGCCTGAATGGAGGGTCACATCTACATGTCTTTTATAGATGTTTTACTCTGTTACCTGCAATATATGTTGGTATAAGAGGAAAATAAAACTGACTTCCTGCTCCTTATTGAATAGACAATTCTTTTCACCTCTTTTCACTTTTCACCTGCCATGAAGTTGCAGTTCTTCTCACATATTAGCTCTATAGAAAAAGTCTGTTTCTAGATAGTCCTTGAACAGGTTTTATATTAAAACACCAGTGTAAATTCTCAATCAATACAGATCAAAGTAGTCTCTCTGACAGCGGAGCAAATTTGTGGCAGCTGAAATGTGTGAAAACCTTAAAAACCCAAATTGAATGGGCTTCTTTTGTACCACTAAATCTCATCTCTAGCAATTGCAGTCTATTTTGCCAAATAACCTATTTCATAAACCAATTACACTGTTTGGTTTTGTTATGTGAATATTGCTTGCTTTGTGATAGAGCAAGTATTTTGTTTTTCTGGGGAGAGGAGGAAGAGGTGGAGGTTTGCAGGGTGCGGAGAAGCAGAATATATCTAAAAAAAAGCCATTATTGTGCTGAATATAGAAGAACTATTTCCTTGCCAAAGCAGCAGGAATAGAAAATGGAGTAGAAAACTTCTCATTAATCTAAGACTTCTTTTCTGAATCTTCTTTCAGTTGGAGATGACTTCAATAACATAAACTTAAAACTGAGGTACAAGGATGCCCTATACTGCAATGTTTGTTTTCTGTACCCTGCACACTGCACAATTAATGTGGTCCCAATGTCTGACACTGCCTGAACTCTCTTTCTAGAGCAGATACAAAAATTCCATGTGCTTCTGAGTCCTTTTACTCACATCAACTCCCATGCAAGCTTGGTTCAGCAATATCCATATCAGGAAATGTTACCAAGTTCCTCCTTCAAGTCTTGTAAAATAAATGTTTTGCAGGCCACTCAAGGACCAAAGCACAGCAGCATCCTTCCTTATAGAGTTAAAACCTAATAGTGACAAGAGCCAACAACATTATGCAGGAGTAATGAAGAAGGAGAGTCACAGCTCTCGAAAGTAATACAGCTGTTTCACTGTGATGACACTTCTGCACCAATAAATATTGACTTTCAGCTGCCTCCCAGTCCAGAACAGGGTGAACCAAGCAGGATCTGCAGACTCCACACTGATGAGGTTACACTATTCTCAGAGCCCAGCTCTGTCCTGATGGTCTTGCTGGGAAGGGAGAATACATCCTGCCTCTGCAAGTTCTTGCCCACCATAGTAACAGTGTGACCGACCCCCCTTGTTTTGGAAAATTGAACCAGGCCCTGTATAAGCTTGCCTGCTTTTTGAAATTTATGGGTGTTGCAGCAAAAGCCACTTCCGAGAGAAGTTATCTAAAAGAAACCGTCCTCAGGAAGTTTTGAATTAGCATTACACAGTGCACCACTAAGCCATTCTGTAATCAAAATAACAGCTTCCTGTTAATCTCTGTTGGTAAAATGCCTCCATTTGAAATCCTGATCTGTTAGAAACCAGATCCCCTGGAGCTTCCTTTACAAAGCCAGGTCTTGATGTGTATGGCTGTGAGATCAGACTGGGGCCTGAAGGATGATGGCAGATGAAGAAACACCTGCTGAGTAGCAGGGCAGGGTGCCCAGAGGGGAACAGCACTGTCACCCAATAGATCTAAAGTGGCATGGCACAATCCAGACCTTAATTTATAATATGAGACAGTCCCTTAAGCCATAGGCTTTAAAGATAATATAGAAACTGGACTGATATCTGTTTTCTACTGAAACATGCATTTCTAGTTAAACTAGGTATTAACTGAAAATAGAAACCTGTTTGTGGGACTTGGTGTCTTTGGCTCCTGTTCATCTGAGTCTCCTATTTTTGGAAAAGGGTTTCAGAGAAGTGAAACTCACCATATAATCCTGTGATAGTGCAGGAATTTATAACTATTTCAGTGGTTTCTTTTATTTCACTTGGAAGGTAGGAATAGTTTACATGTGATCCCAAGCATGGGCGTATGTAAAAAGCGGCCTTTTCTAAGGCTATATCCCTGTACATGTTTAGGCATTAAGAACTCCAAGAAGAGCTGGAATTGACATTTGCCTTCTAAAATGAAGTCTTAGATTATCCACAATTAGTTGGTAGCACTGCCTAGATATGGAATGAAGCAAAATATGGAAGAAATGGAGGGCTTAAAAATGAAGGACTTAACTGCATTTGAGAGGAATTTAAGATATGACCATGTAGAGAATTTCATCTGCCATGCTTTCTGATAGTGGTTGTCTATCAAGCATCTTCCTTCATTCAGTTTTTCCTTTAGCTGCTGTCGCATCAGGCTTATTTACATCTGCTGGACCCAAATGATTACATGAACAGTAGTGTTTTTGAACAAGTGTCTCAAATGCATCTTGACAACAAATACTTACTCAAAACTGTATCTTCCCTCAAACCTCTTTAAAATCTAAAGACTTGATGACACAATCAAATAATTTCTTTATAGTGCTGGTGCATGGAGGCTCAGAAATATTTGACTCCGATCCTGAGCCATCCCAGCCATATTCCTATCCAGTCAAATGGTATTTGTGAGCCAGTGGAAAAATTCTAAGTAATCAGGCTGCATTGCATTAAATCATCATTCACCAAGCTTTGTTAGGAACAACGTTTGCTGAAAGAACTGGTGAAGTAAGTGCATGATTGTACAAAATGCCTTCCTACTGAACAAAAGAGGACTTTGAAACACCTTCCAAGTGAGAAGGCTGTAAGCCAGAGCACCTGGAATGTAGGTTTATGCAGTGTATTTCTAGAGGCTGAAACAGAAGGAAACTGTCTTCTAGAAGAGTAATATCATGTTGATTTTTTCCCTCCAATGACACTGTTAGTGCATTTCATACCAAATCAGCAGAAGTGCTGGTCCCACCATTTGATGACATCTGGGATAAATTAAAGCTATTGCACTCATATTAAATAAGGGACGGGTTGCACAATGCAGTGAACCAGCTTCACTTGGTAAAGATTAGTTCAAATTTACAGCTCTCATAAGGAACTACAGCTCAGCTGGGCTCAACAGTCTCACACGCTTTTATATCAGCAGTTAAACTCAGCCAGTGTTTCTCTGAGATGTTTTTGTACTCTGTTCCCAAGCACTTATTCGGCTTCCTGGGCCAATGTCATTCTCCTAGACAAACAAAGTGACAGCAAGTTAGCTGTTTAGATAATTTTTGGCCAAAGGAAAATACAGGTCAAATGATTTTTCATAAAGAGCCTTCTCTCAATGGAAAAGTCTGTGTGGTTTGGCTCTTGTTCCTTTCAGTGGGAATAAACTGCATCTGAATACAGGGAAAATCTTAATGTATGTGAGGCAATGGTTCTTGCTTACATTATGAACATAAGGTCACACCCTCAGCACTCTGAGGGCATGAAGGCAGTACAGCTCTGTAGATAAGATGTCATAGTTTTGTGCTGAGGAACCCAGATTAGTTTTGCTGTGTTGGCTATCATGCCATGCAATAGCTGGAACACTAGTCTTCATGTAATTCAGGGTCTCTGGCAGTCAGGGCAGCTTGTGATGATGCCTAAAAAAGTATGGAAATACAGTGAAAGGGTACAGCTGGTGTGAGCCTGTTTCTGATGAACAGGAGGATGCTGCCATCAGACATCCTCCTGCAGGGGCATAACATAATTCTGGTTGCAGACTCACATAGCTCTGGCCAGCAGTGTTTATAAATAGGAGTATGAGCTACTAAAAAGTTTCTAAATTCAATTATTGCTTTTTGTTTCCTGTGCCATTGCAACAATGATTATTTTATTTTGGTTTTGCATGCTATCATTCAGTGCAAACTTTCTTTGTACAGGTTTTCTTTACAGCCCTGTTTCTCTTTTCTCTCCTAGCTCCACATTTTGTGTTTCTATTCAGTATTTGTAGATTCATTTGTAACTGGTAACTTAAAACCTTTTCCAGCTCTAATAGTGATACTGAACCAGGAAGAAGGAAGGATGAACTGATATGGTGAAAAAAGGGAAGGATACATTCCTGCTGTGGAAAAAAAGTGAACTCTGCCAGCAGTAGTACTAAGTAGCTACAGAAAGAGCAAACATCTCACAATTTAGTCTCTTGTTCATGCTTGTAGTATCTCACTGTTTTCCTTACCCTTCATGTTGCTGTCTCCCAGCTAGGGGCTAAGAACCCCTCTCTCTTCTCCAGTACCCACTGCTTGCAGTCTCTCAGGGTAGTGCCAAGAAGCTGAATATGGTTTAGGGGCTGAGAACACTCACTGAAATTGTGTGTGGATATGAATGTGCCTATG
This sequence comes from Anthoscopus minutus, assembly GCA_013399455.1. Classification (NCBI taxonomy): domain Eukaryota; kingdom Metazoa; phylum Chordata; class Aves; order Passeriformes; family Paridae; genus Anthoscopus; species Anthoscopus minutus. The sequence continues at coordinate 47,897 of VWYI01004816.1, read as the reverse complement.
TGTATTTGTGTGGCAAATCCACCCCAAAGCCCAGCTAGAAGCTGTTCTTAGCAGCAGCCTCAATACACAAATGTCAGCTGTAGTGCCCTCACAACCTCAAGAGTTGGAGATACCAGCTCCAGATACCAGCACTGCCTTCAAGATGTTGATGGGAGCCCTGTGCCACTTTCAACCTATGGATATACTAGGCAGAAGCTCTGAGAGCTAGGACAGATAGTGCTGAAAGGACTTAGCAGGGCCCAAGTCACAGCCCTCCTGCAGGGACCATCCCCATCTTCTGCTGACCTTCTGCTGGAGCTTGGGTGTCTCTTCTTGCTGTGCATCATGGAGGAAAGCACAGAACAAATGACAGGCATTAACTTTCCCTGTAGGACTGGCAGAATGAGCAAAAATTTTTCTTCATTACTCTGCACAATGTGTCCACTGAGGAAGTGCCTCCCAGGAATCCTGCAGGTAGCAATTGTTCTCTCCTGCAACATCCTACGCATAGCTGCCCACACAGCTCCCAAGAGTCACAGGACAACTTGTGCTGGGGCTGAGAGTTCACATGCAGGAAGAACCTGTAAATGCTACCACTTTGACACAAAGACTTTACAACTTACCATGGAACTATGTGAAAGCATTAAAGCTTTTTCCATCCACTGAAAAATTTTCTATATTAGTGTTCTCATTTCACGTACTTTCTGAGAAATGGTGCTCATTTACTCCAAATATGCAATGTGGATGCATTTATAGTAACATAGAGCTGTTTATTCAAACCAACATCATTTTGCCCAGATTGCCACAATTGATTTTTTGTGATTTATTCGTGTGCCAAACTCAAAATCAATGGACCCAGTGTGAAAAATCTACAGATAGCCCTGGCAATTTAACTTTCATCATCACCACCAGCTGCAGAGCATTTTGATGGAGATATTTGCTTGCTCCCACTGTTTTAAACTTTGCTGGTATTTCATGTAGTGTAGATATTTGCTGAGGGGGCAAGTGGTCAGAGGTTTATAAGTGTACTTCTGGGGTGATAAAATGAGAGTTCATCTCCTCCACACCAATTGTTGGTAACATGGTGTGGTATAAAGAAAGGGAAATGAGGGCACGCTTGACACCATTTTGCCACCTGCTCTGTAAAGTGAAGCCTGAAGGAAATTGACTCAGCAGACTCTAAAGAAAAGAATTAATTCATTGCTGTGCAATGTGTATACTGGTCCCAACTCTAACACTTTTTTTCCTCCTCCTGTTATTGTTATTGTAATTAAAAGGCTTGTTTACTTGATGAATCTCCCATTCAACTTAGGAATAGGGAGATGGGAAGAAAAGACACCTGAGCAGCAAAGGAATCAATTAATGATGGGGCAACAGAAGGGATGTGTGCTGTTGTAGCTGGCCATTGGTGGTCTCATGTGGGCAAGCAAAGCCCAGAGGAAAAAATGCTGGTCAAAGTTTCCAAGTTAATTTCCAAGTTAATATTTTGCTTTTTTTCCCTGAGAGATACTATGGGAACTTTGACTTTTCAGCTCAGCCATGACATACCAATCTTCAGTCTTTTTTGGAGCAGATTCAGATATTTGGTGCATCACTGAGATGCTCCTTGAATCACCATAGGAAATTAGGTGCTGGCACTCATGCTGAATGCAGATGTCCAGAAACTCTTGGGATAATTTAACCCTATTTTGCTAGTACAAAGTCCTCAGGTAATGTTAGACAAAACAAAAAACTAGAATTTAAAGGCCTCAATTTAATATTTTATTATATATTAATTAAATTTATATAAATATAAAAGATATTTAAATATAAAAATATAAAAATAAATAAAAATATAGAAATAGATTTAAATATAAATTAAATCTAATAAATTTATTTCCTGCTTCCTTCAGATTACACCCAAATAATGTACTAAACAATGCAGGAGCTTGGTATTAAAAGGAAGACATCCTTCACCTCCTGCTGCATTTCATGAGCACAGGACCCCAGGAATGTGCTCTGATCAACATACCCACACAGATCCCTTCTAACTTCAAGGTCAGATTTAGCAGCAGAAATGAGAAACAAAACTATCACATAAAGGGAAAGATAAAGTAAGATGCAAATGGTTTATGGACTCTAACACTGCATCTGTGAGGGTCATATAGTTTCTTTTGTTAAAATGGCCCAATCACTATTTTATAGCCTAAATAATACTTTATATCTATATACAGTATAATGAAAGTATGACAGCCTTCATTCTTACGCACTCTCAAACGCATCTCAGATACTAGAAGAGATTTTAAATGGAGGCCTTTATCTTTCTGTAGGCAGTTGTGCACTCAGACCTACCCAATATCTGCTCCACCTATACATCCTCACTCTCCTGGGATTCAGTCTTCAGTATTCTCATAGAAAATGAACTCTATTTACCTACAGTCTATGCCTGTTTATGTGCTGGTTCCTAAGATTTGTTGAAATGAGTAATGGGCATTTGTAAAAAGCAGTATACATTAGCAAATAAATTCCTGGAGTGAAAAAAGGAGTCAAACACCTTGAATAGGATTTTTCCTCTGTCACATATGGCAGCTGATTTACTGCGAGCTCCTGCTTTCCAGTAGTAATCACCCATCTCAGCCATGAGTTGATGGGCACTATGTAAACCCCTATATTTGGGATTTTTGTGTGGTTGCAGAGGAGGCTGTCTACGTCACAGTGCACTTAATAACAGTCCCTTTGAAACACTAAGCCACTGAGGGATGGTTGTGGTCTCTACATGATTCTCTGCTTTTAGGGAAGAAAATGTAATGTTCTTTAAGCCTCTCCAAAAATCAAATGTATCAGCAGCAAAAAACCTAATGAGATGATGAGCTGGATGGACTACCAGGACAAAGAAACCAATAAAAAGCAAAAACTGTAGTATGTTATTTTGAATAGCTCTAGCCTCACTAATTAAAAGATCAAACCCCTTGGAAATGTCATGACATTACATGGCAGCATATTCCTTTCTATTCCTTTGTCCTGGATTGTTTTTCAAATAACACATCCTTGTTGTCACAGCTTGCTCTGAGTTTGTTGGTAATGTAATAGACATCCTAGAGCTAATCTCTGTATACTTCTGCGTATAATTCTTTACAGAGGAAAAGCTATCATTTCCTGCTCACCAACTAACTGGTGTTTGAAAACTTATCTGAAAAAAAAGTGCACAAATAATTGCAGATATTGTCACACAAAATGAAATCTTACCCCAGCATGAATGGCAGGTTAGCAGGTCCCAAATTATTCATACATTTTAACAACCATACATGCCAGGAATCGAATAAACTGGAAGCCGCCAGAAAATTTCATCTTAGAAATTGAATACAGAAAAGCTGTTTGCAGGTAGTTGTCCTGGGGTGACTTTATGATGCCTGTATCCCAAATCGTGTGTTCTGTTTATGTTACATGTTAAGTTCTGCACCTTTAAGACTGGTTCTGAGAGCGAAGAGGAGAAAGAAGAAGCCGCAGTTTGTTTTCAGAAATGGCCTTCACTCCCACACAGCTCTCTGCGGCCTGTGCTGTCTGCAGCACGGACAGACAGCGGGACAGAGCTCTCCTTTGCTTTTAGTTAGTTTTAGCTAGCTGGGGCAGGGAAGTTCCCTGGACTGTGGTTTTCTCTTTTCTTTTTCCTTGGATCTATTCAAACCTGCTCTGGACTGGAAACCCAGCACACCCCAGGAGCTCATGCCTGTGGCCCACCGGGGCCTGGGCCTCGGCACTCTCCGGCGCCTGAGAGACTGAGAAGGGACTGAGCGAGCCCAGCTGCACCTCACAGCAAGGACTTTCCTGGATTTGCCATCTCTTTAAGCAGTGAGAGGTTTCATTGCTTAATATTATTCCATTTTTATGCTTGTGGCTATTTTGCTTGTTAAATAAACAGTTTTTTCCACTTTTCTTCAAAGAATTTTTTTTTCTGAACCAGTTGGGGGAGGGGCAGCTTGAATCTGTTTCTTTTTTTCCTGAAGACACCCCATTTGAAAATTTCCTCTCAAATTTGTCCTAAACCAGGACAGTAGTAAAAGGGAAAACAGCAGTCCTAGACTATACTAAATCCTGCCAAACAACTAAGTTTAGTTACTAATAGCTATTCTTCATAGTTATGTGTTACCTGGGTCTTGCTGGTCTTGTGTCAGGATCCATCTCTCTTTTCCAAAGAACTGCAGTCTCTAAGTGATCAGTTTGATGGATCCAGCCTGCTGCTGTTATCTGTCTTCCCTTCCCAACCTTTCCAGCCCTCCACAGAGAAATTCAGCCTTTGAATGTTGTCTGACATGGTTAATGCCTTCCCTCTCAACCCACTTCCCTGGCATACCTGTAATATTCCTGATATTTCATATATTCCATGATGTGTCTGTCCTTAATCACATTTCCTGACTTGTTTTGTCATGCTCCAGCTGGTTTAATTTCTTGCTATTGAGGTTGTCACTAGAAGAGTTTTCTGATAAGGGAGGGGAAAAAAAGCCCTAAACACTCTAGTGCCTCTGAATCCAGTCCTCCAGATTTCACAAAATTGGCCCACCTATGGATTTTAGTTTCTTTTATAAAATTGCTTTCATCTGAAATCCTTTTACCTTTTTAAGAAACGGTCTTACCCTGTGATTTTATACTACCACCATCCATAGTTTCACACTTTACTCCTGTGAACAGCAATGGTTTTCTCCCTGTCCATACACCCATCCGAAGAGATGTATTTTATAAACAGTGAGTACTTTGGGACATTTAAATTAGCTTTTGGGAGTATTTAAAAAGAAATAAGCTGATTTATGTGGAAAAGAAAAAGATGAGGCCAGTAGTGCAAGCTGAATTGTTAAGATGTGTAGTCTTATTTTATTTAGCTAAACCACAAAATGTCTAGAATATTTAAGTACCTCTTGTAAAAAAAATGAGTGTTATGTAACTTAGCTAAGAAGTCAGGAAGAATAAAAACTGCTATCGGTAGAAAGAATATTGTTCAAGACAAATTTTCAAGCAGCAGGGCAGATGGACAAATGTTTAAATGCCCAGTTCTGTCAAGTCGCTTGAACCAAGGAGAACTAATCCTGAAATAATTACACAAGATTTACGTATAGGAAAACCAGAAAAGGGAAGCTAAAAGGAGAAGGCTAGAACTGAAGCATAAAATGGCTTTACAATCCATACATATTGCGTGTTTCACCCCTGGACTCAGACAGAGCTGAAAACATCGAGTCAGCCTGGGGACACCCAGATTATCTTGACAGAGCTAAATTGTATGCCTGGCCAGGAGCTGATAGAGAAATGATAACAGTCAGTGGGTAGGCACTGATTTAAAGAAAAGCAGTAACAGTTTGTTCAGAGAGCACATGATGTGCGGAAATGATCTTTGACATCGGCCCCGTGTTTTGACCTCACTTGTCTTTGCTTTTTTTAGCATCTCCTGTGCTGGTTGCATCATGTCATACTTGCAGAAGGAAATTCAATAAACACTACCGGTATTAGTGGATATTTGTCCCTCCCCTATGAGAAAACAGTCTAGTTTAGTGGCAGCCCATGTTTTATGATAAAAGTCTAACAAAGTGCATCAGCCATTTTCAGTTACTTACTAACATGACTAAGGTTATGAAGAATTTTCTGTAATGTTTTGCTCAGTTTTTTTCAAATGCTTCCAGTATTTCTACAGAATGTCTACTTCCACAGACTAATTACATGAAAATATTTATTAATAACTTGTGTTTTCAGTTCCTTTCTTAAAAATATCTAAAAAACCCCAAGCAAACAAGGATGACTTCATTTATAAACAAAACTCACTTAAAATACAGCTAACATAAGTCTGTACAATTTTCTTGTTTTTCACTGAGACTGATCTTTCACTTGCAGACATATTGGCATTAAATTTGATTTACCATGTTTGAAAATAATTCAGTAGTGGATTTACAAGAGTTGGTATTGGGATGTATCTTTTTTCTGTTGCTCCACTCTGACACAAATGTGATTTCCTGTGATGTTTAACAAGAATAGATGATATTTGTTCAGTTTCTCTCCTTACATTCTTTCTGTGCAATTTAGAAGTTAGAATCTGAAAGAAAAAGAGGTGACAATGGTAGCATTTTTGTGCCTATTTTCCAGCAGCAGTAAGAGGGGGAAGACAAACACAGTGATAATAAGCTCATAAGGATGGCATCACCATGGTAAATTGTCAGAGTAACTCCTCAATAGGGCACAGAACTAAATTTAGAAGACTACATTGCTGATGAGTCATTGATCACTGCACAAGTAGCATGGTCTTCTGTTGTGAATACATCTACTGTGTTTTGCATGCATGGGAAATATAGTTGGCGGTGATCGAATTATACAGTTATACAAGTCATGTCTTAAATTGTCACAGGTGAGATGGAGCAAACAACAATGCATGGTGGATATGGATATTGGGGTTTATTTAAGAACCCCTGAGATTTAAGCTTTTGCTCTGCTTGATTTCCTCACACAGTCATCCTCTCCCTCTCAACCAGCACCGTGTTCCCCAGGTCTCAGTGTCCCTCCACACAGGGAGGTGGCTTCTGGCCAGAGAAGGACAGGCAGAAATCCCAGTCAGGTGCGTCTGTGGCACTGCACACAGGTATCAGTCTCAGATGTGAGAGGTCTCTGCTCTAGTAGCCAGAGTGTCTGCTTGTCCCCCAGCACTTGTCACCAGGCAGTGATCTGGTCTCCAGGGTCTTCTGCAGCTTCCAGGATCTTTTCTCCAGTCGTGATCTTCACCACCTTCTTTTTCAGCCCCCAGATTTCCCCACCTAAATAGTCAATGTGCAGAAGGAAATGCACGATCAGCTCCTAATTGGTGGTTCTGCCTCACATCTTGTTATTAATTGGAGGAATCAGGACATGCTACAGTTACTTAGTCCCAGTACTATCAAAATTTTGTCAGCCCATACCATTTGCAGCTAGCAGGCTGCATACTCATAGCTCGTGCTTGCTTATGGGTTCAAAAGTTCACATTCAGATGATCACCCACTCACCCACAGACATACTATTATCTTCTGCCTGTCAGTGTTCAGTCTAACTTATCTTCACCTGCAATAGTTATTTAAAAAAACCCAAAAAACCCAGCTAAATCTTGATGGAAAAATAATGGGTTTTTTTTCTCCTCTCAAAATAAAGCATCTCAGTGACTCTGGTACATCTGTGGCATTGACAGCTATTAGGACAGCTGCCTTAGTGGGATACCTGGTGCAAAGGCATGCACTAAAGTTAGCTCATTATGGTTGCAGTAAAATGACTCTGAACTAGAAAACAGGCTTTTTATTTTCTCCTACCATGCTATACACTGTATTGAAACAAATTACAAATTTTTGTGTTTAGGTTCAGATAAAATCAATGGTAATTTCAGGTAACATTTAGAAGTTGTTCTTTCTTCCGAAATTTGTCATATTAGAGCACAGTTGAGACTTTTCTAACAGATTTCCAGGGACCATGGCTATCTTACATGTCTTTTGGAAGAGGAATTGTGTAGTACATTTGGTCTCTGGAAAGGTCAGAAGAACTAAGCTCATGCCCAGGTGGGGAAGAACTGGAAAGGGTTATGCTCAAGGGTTATTAGGAAATAGAGGAAATAGAAAAAAAAAGGAAGAGGCAATGCTACTTCTGAAAATGCACAGTGTGCACAGTGGCAAGGTAGATATCAGTAGGGAGACCACTGCCTAAGGTTACACATCAAATACGTGGAGAAAGTTTATATGTATCTCATATACAGCCAGCAAAGAGTTCAAAAGTGGCCAGTATATCTATTCCATTGTATTTTAGGTTTGGGTGTTAAGAATATTGTGAAAATAAAAGTTGTTTTACAACAGATATTTTTTCAAAAACTTCTGTATATAGTCACTATTTCAGTACTGGCTATATAAAATGATAGAATGAGATTAAAATAACTAGATTATGCTCTTATCTCTGTAAACATACATCTGGAATAGCTCTGCAGAGGTTTGTGAAATTATTTTTGATTTACTGTAGTATAGCTGTGAGACGAATTGGCCTAAGGAGTATAGCTGTCTAATATTTTTTTTCTGTATACTGCTTTATTACTTTGCACACAGAGACATAGACAACCTTCTGTTACAGGGTGATTCAGTAGTTCCTCAAGACACTGTGATACCATTATAACCACACAGCCAGCCAGATGCATCAAGCTGACAGCTAAACAGAGTCTTCTTTCAATTCCTTGGTGTCAATTGCCACCCAGTGATTTACATCTGGAAATGAACATAAAGAAAAATACTTTGTGACAGCCCACCATTTGGATGATGTCTTCATTGATCTAAAACCGCCATGGGCTGAAGCAGAAATTTAAAATTTGTCAAGAGAGTAGTTTCTGTGTCCAAAATGTCAGTTATTCTAACAGAACTGACTTTAATATGTTATCACCTTGAAAAAGAAGGAGAATAAAAGCAGTTGGAGATTGCCAGGCACATCACAAATGCCAGGGAGCCATGCAGATAAACATTTCAAAAACAAAAGGTCCAACCGCAGTGGAGGTCCAGTAGAATGAGTGTTTGTTGCAGTCTTGCAGCAAAGACCTCAAGAACTAAAGCCATGATTCTGAGTGAAGGAGACACTCTCTTAGTACTGCTGAGATTCATATTGTCTACAGACTGGCATGGGGAGCGGAAGGATCAGGAAAGAAAGTAAGGCTTTGAGATTCCTTTGCCCTATTGTTGTGAAGATTTACAGTGCTCAAATCCTCTTAGAAAAGAATTTGGCTTAGGAAAGTTGGGTAATAAAGATTGTAGGGGTGGTAAGAGTTTCAGCTTCCTCAGAAGGTCCAGGTCCAGGACCAGAAAGCTGGTCCAGGAAGCTGGGATAGGAGAGGGTGGTGTAGATGTTGAGGGAAGAGTCCAGGTGAAGCAAGGGCGTGTGGAAGGCCAAGGTAAGCAAAGCTGAGACACAAGCTGGAGAGATCTCACACTGATTTACAGTGATAAAAAGGCTCTTTTAGCAAAGTGTTTTTCAAGCTTTGGCCTCTGCTTGTGTGACTTAAATTCAATTCCCCTCTGACTTTTTTGAGATGTAACTGCAACTAAACTTGTTTATATACATCCGTATGCTGTATATAGTTTATTACTAGGGTTTGTAATATTTTGTTTGTAAAATTACAGGTTGATTAACATTGATATCAGCACTGCTAATGCAGTATGGAAAAATCAAAACAGTCCCACTTTATATGGGACTCGACATATTTGGCCTATTTGGTCTCACTCAGGCAAACCCAATGAAGCTAAAAAAAAAAATTCTAATTAATGAGCCAGCACTCTGGACCAGATCTGTGCATCCTCTTTCACGAAGTCTTGTTTGATGCCATGAATTTACCAGCACTTCAGAACACATAGTTGTGAAATGCTGCTTGCTCTGTGCTCCCAAGAGCCTGACGTAAAAGTCTTCTCACTACACATAATTTAGCATATATGGAAATCTTCACTGAAATGGAGTAAAAGGATTGATCTGGGAAGGCATTCAGCCAGAACAGAAGCAGGTCAAGTTGCAATACTGCCTATAAATCTTATATTTGAATAAAAGGAAGCACTCAAGCACTGTGTAATTGTAAGTTCCTGTGAAAAAAACCAAAGGTTCAAAGGAGAAGGAAGAGTTACTTGCCCCAAAACCATAGAATGTTGCTGCTTTGGCAACATCCCTGGATGAATGAGTCAAAGTTTTTAGGGAGAGAAAATATTTTTAAAAGTAGGAAACCAGACAGGGTTTCAGACATGTAAGCTCTTATTTGTATATGACCTGGAAACGGAAAATTTTAAGCACAGGCTGAGAAAAACTACCCTGAACAAAGCTATAAACTTTTATAGAATAAGATGATGAAGTATTTGTAGTTAATGTGAAGAAGAAAAGGTGTTAATTTATTACCTGTCATGTGAGAAATGGAATGTGGGAAAATAGATGGCATTTCTACAAAAGCCACGATTTCCAATACTTAGTAATTTTAGTTCCCAAGACCATCTTTTGGAGGTACCTTGTAAACAGGAGAGATGTCTCTCTTGGTTTTGAGAGCAGGGAGTTTGGTACCCAAGGACCCATATGGTGAGAAATGTTTGCCTCCTGGTTTACTGGTATTTTGATCCTTGATCCATTGTCTTTGTGTGTTCTTTTTGGTGTGCAGTGGCACCTTAACTTCAGCTATGTAGTTCACATGTGGACATCTGGTGCACTGGATCTTCCTGCAAATAGAAGAGCTAGAGATTTTCATGGTAAAATTAGAGGAGCATTAATTCTAAGATGTGGTAGTATAGTGGCAGGTTGTATGCTGTTTTTTTCTTGCTGGTCATAAGGAGAAGCATGTCTTTGTGATGATTTTAGGCAGGTGGGAGAGATGTCTGAAGATTTTTTCCCATAAAAATTCATAAGCAGCATTATCCATAATTCATAAGCAGCAGGCCTACCTTCCTCACACCCTTCGGTTGCAAGGGCTGGACAGGCATTTCCCACACCACCTTTCTTTCTCTTCCTTTAAAGAGTCAGAAAGGAACCAAATGTTGAGTAGAGCCATGCCCAGTTGTCTTTCAGATAAGTCACTCCAAAAGACATCACTGCCTTGGAGCTCTGCTTTCCTAAGTTGCTTGTACCCCAACTGCTCTGTTCCATGCAGTGAGCTGTTGAGATAGAGAGCAAAAGCCATACCTCATGCTCATGTTTTCAAAATGGCACTGAATTACATTTCTGCTGAAAAACCTAACATTGCATTATTCTAACAAATAAAATACAATTTCCCCCCCCAGGAATAAGTTAAGCAAAAATAAGATGATACAGCACAAGAAAACATTCAATAAGCATACAGCTGAGTACTGCTTAAAATTCAGGGTCATGTTCTGCCCTTAGGTATACATGATCACAAAGCTTGTGGATGACATCATACAAATACATACATATTTATCTCAAGCCATAAATTTACCTTCAACTGGGAAATATTTATTATTCCTGCAGCCTGACTGTCTACCCCTTTGAAATCCTATGTAAATTCTAGATCTGTCCTGCTGCTATTTGCCAATACATGAAGGAAAGGAAATTTGCTTAGTTGAAGACATTTTCTTTTCAGGAAAATTGTCCTGAGGTCTAAGGCAAGTCAACCACTGGGTCAGTTTTTGCATACCTGTTTGGAAGCATGAAGAATGATAATAGGGGTCTCTTGTCTAATAGCCAGGTGTTACAACTAACTTATAAGGATATTAGGTAAATTTTCAAAGAGCTTGTGCAAATTACAGGTCAACTCCCATTTTTATAACTGACATCTGAGTCCAAATGTCAGGAGTAAGAAATAATTTCAGTGTTTCTCCTGAGTGTACTTTTGGAACTAACCTAAAGCTACAAAAGGTAGTATCTGGAGCAGCACCAGAGACTGCCTGTTACCTTCTTCCAAACCCCTTTCCCAACCTGTGCTTGACAAAGAATGATGCTGCTGAGTCAGCATGGAAAGAATTGCGTGAAAATAAGAAGAAAAATGGAGGATTCCTTTTTAGAAGTCATGGACATTCATAAACATCAGGAATAGACAGAGGATATGTAGGAATCAATTCAGCAGAAGTTTCATTTTCATCTGCTTGTAGGTGTTTTTGGACCGTAGGAGGAATATGTAATAATGGTTTTATAATCACAAAAAAATTGGCTGTAGGATGACATTTTGATAGAGCAATTTGTTTCTGGTTTTACTCAGATTATTCACTAGTGTAAGCAATATGTTTGGATGAACAGTGAAAATAGAAAGCATATTTTTCCCATTTTTAGTCAAGGATAACTAAATGTATACAATGTACAATGTCAAAAATAGCTTCTCAGTGTACATCGTACTTAAAATAGTTACTATTCCTGTCTCACTTGCACAATTTCATTAGCACATTTATATGCAGGGCTTAACTGACAGAAGAATAGCAGTTCTTATAGGAACAATTTTGATAAGACATTTAATTTTTAAAAAAATTGATAAGAGATAGTATTGCAAAGATTAATGTATATTGAAAAATGACGTGTGATGCAATGTCTGCATTATCATTCTTTAGTTGTTTATGCTTAAAGGTACGCTTGCTAAAATACAAAAAACCCCTAAACTGAGTTTTATAGAACTCAGAAAGACAAAATTATAGTTTGGCCTTCCCCTACAATGAGAAATCAAAACAGAGGCATAGCTATCTTGAGAGATTTTATCAAATCAAAGAAAAAAATGTGATTTTTGGAAGTAATAAATTATAAGACTGCCAAAGACACACAATGCAAGTAAATTTCTGCCAGCTCTAACTGAGGAGGATGCATCCTTATCTTGTAGGGGTTGTGTTCAATGCTGGAACAAAAAGGCCTGCCAAAATCCTCAGCATCAGCTCAGTAAGTTAGTAGGACCACCTCTAGAAAATTTTGAATGAACTGTCATAAGCCAGTTAATGCCTGACTTCTAAGTTTTTGCCAATCAATATAAAAGACAAAAATGTGTTGCAGGACATGTTCCAAAGGTCAAAGATCAAGGGAAGATGCAGCTGGCTCATTTACAAGGAGGCAGCAGGACAAAGGTCAGAAAGATATGACATAGGGAAGGGATGAACACTGATGGAATTACCAGTGGTTTGACAAAATGACACATGCACAGAGAGATGGTGCTTTAATATTCAGAAAGATATGTAATTTAGGTCTATGCTATTTGAAAAAATAAACAAAACCCTTCTTATCTTACATTTCCTCAAGGGCTAAAATTCCAGTGGTTAACAAATTCCATTCAAAGTTCTTTTTCTTGCTTGTCAGTCTGGGCATTTGTAAGGAAATGCAGAAAGGGCAGAGCATGATTTCTAGGGGGTGTGGAAGTGAGGGATGATTTGGTTAGCAGAGAAGCTATTCCCAGAGTGTTGGTCTGCAGGAAAGTGTAAGTAGATACAGTGTGTGTCAGTGTTTTCTAGAGATACAGGTTTTGGAACTGACAAGGGATATGAAATTCATATTAAACACTCTCTGCATGCCCTGAATCATATATCCTTTTTGGCTATATTGCCATCATTTTGAGCTCCAGCCCAGAAAGAGTTAGTCTGGAACATCATCCTTTCAGTGGGAATTTTATGCTCCTTCCAACATGAGTGAGTCACCATTGCCTGGCTAACAGGCAATGACATTTGTTGATAAGAATGTCATACAGTGCATGTAGAATGAGAGGCGTTGCAAATGAAATTCTGCCAAGCAGAGATCTCACCAGAACCACAGAGTCTTAGAAGGCAGGTGAGCCTACAAGGGTCCTCTGTAGCTGAAAGAGAGGTACAAGCAATTAGAGAACTTGTCTTGCTCAGCTGACTTAATATCTGGGTCGTCCTCTGAAGGTGGCTCTACTGACTCCATAAAGATCCCAGGGTGACTCATAAATTAGGTTCCTGAACTGCCTAAATGTCTGTGTGATCAATCAAACCATCTGTATGATTCCAGGTTAAGTTTGCATCTGTTTCTAGTACAGAGTTTTTGCTTAACCTCATACATATGATAATAACCTTCTAAGTAAAACCAGAAACATTTTTTGAGGATTCACCTTCTCTTTGCATCCTCTGCTCAGTTCAGAAAATTTGGAAATAGCTTTCCTCAGGCTTTTTTTTTTAACTTAGGGAAATGATATAAGCTTTTGATAAAATCAAAATATCTCTTTCATCCTCTATCAATTATGGTAAGTTTCTTAATGAAGAGATTGGGTTTTTTAATGGCAGCTGGGCACAGGCTGAGAATAATTCAGAGGCATTTCAGAGATTTCTGACTAACTGCATGAAGTGACACTGTTTTTAGACGACATTTTATTTTCTCCTGGTCTTCTCACCTTTTTCTGGTGTTTGGAAATTATTTTCCATTTTTGTAAATCACTGGACATTAATCTCATTGCATTTCTGCTGAAGTCAATGCAGGAATATTATGGTTCTCCAGAAAAATATAAATGACACAATGCAAGGTATGTTTTTCCTTACCCAGTGACTTGATGGCTAGTAAAAAATTGCAATATTTATTTATGACAAGTTGAATAAGGCTCAACTACAATAAGGTGGAAAGGCCAATCCAAAGCACTTTATGATGTCTCATTTTAATAAGAATCCCATTCTTGACTGAAATTGTTGAAATTCTGATCACATATTACTCATCTTATTTTCTTGCTTCAACTGGCAATGGTATATTTATATTTTTTCAGAGTCAAAATGCTCAAATGTAGTAATTATTTGGAGATATAAGCTTTTTATATCGTACTTTCCTCAACATTATGAAAAGATTCAGCTTCTAAAACTTATGACAGCACACACTTTTTTCCAAAAAGTGTGGTATGATTACATAGTCATAGTATTTAATGTTCTTTTGTTCCTACCTCAGCTAGAGTAATTATTTTTAATATGAAGTGATATGGTGACAATATTATTTAACATAGTAATTCAGCTTTCTTTAGGGCTGAAAGAATATGATTCTTTGTTTGTTATAAACAATTACACTTCAAATTCATAATATTCAGTTTCAAGTAAGAGTAATTTACAGAATGGTATAATGTAGAAGCATGAGTAATCTTGCCTATCTTTCATGTGAACACTTGAAGTGACACTGATTGCAGTGGCATTCTGTATCCCATCTTCTCTAAATAAAATGAAACAAGCTACATTTCACTGTGATTCATAGGAGTTTGGGGACTTGGATGCCTATCTCAAACTCACACACCTTGCAAAGGTTGTCATCATGGTGCTTGATAGGGGAATTCAATACTTTGGTGAGCTAAATCTCTTACATGCCTGTCTCTTTCTATTGACTGTAAATAAAGCATTGAACAACTACATTCCTACGTGGGAATCTCAGCTGTCTAACTGAATTTGGATTGACTTAAACATGCAGAGAATGTATCTCTTCCTTTAAGGTATTTTGCAAAGTAAAACTTCTGTATTAAATGCTGCTCTGAGGATATAGAGTATTTCTAGTAAAAAAGCCATAGGCTCATCAGAGGAAATATCAACTGTATGGGAAGTATGCAAAATAGCTTCAAAAAACCTAATACTAAAATGGAAACTACTTGCCATCCACTTCTGACTTTGTAGATCAAAGAATGAAAGGACACTTTCTAAGTGCAATCTGTCTTCTGTAGCTTAATTTAGGAATGATCTCTATTTAAAGTCATTGGAGGATTGGACTCTATTCCAGAATAGTAGAATAGTAGAGGCCTTCTAGGCCATGTTTTTCATGAAGTAGTAGGAAAGTTGGATCTTTATAAAGCCTAGATGGCAGTCTAGTTTCATAAGATATTTTTGACACAGGATTCTCAGCAAGATTGACAAAGTCGGGAATTTCCTTAATTTTCTGTTTGATTAAGATTTTCCATATCACGTTTACTACTATTGGTCCCAACTCTTTCAACTTTCTTTCCTTGTCCTTTTCCAGAAAATTATTTTCTAGATCCCTTGAAAGGAGGGCACAACGTAGGCAGCTCTGTACACAACACAACTGCTTTCTTTATATATATTTGTTTTGTGGTATCCTTTATGTCACAGAGCAGCCCCCAATACGGGGGACAGGCAGGGATTTAGTGCTGAAGTTTCTCCTTGGCCTTTTAATTCCATAGGCTGAATGCACTCCATGAGTTTAACCTCAGAGTGTGAGTTCCTCTGCAAGTACATCACTGCTTTCAGGGAAGCCAATAGGACATTTACATGCAGCAAGGCTTAAAGCTATCTTTCTGATACCTTGTAAGTCAGCATAAATCAGATTGAATTCTGGTTTCCTATTGCCTGGTGATCATTACCAGGGAAGCAGCAAAAGGCAAAAAGGAAAAAAAAAATCTCCAAAAGAATTATTAGAAATCTGCCCTCTGTATTGCTATTCAAAGGGTTCAGAAAAGTTGCCTGGATAAAAATAGATTCTTCATTGACAGTCAGATCATTGAGACTCCATAAAAGGAGATGCTATTGAAAAAGTTCCTGCAAACTGGCTTTGTTTGGCATTTGACTGAATTTTGGGGGCCCTGAAGCCACTAGCAGCTTCCTGCCTGCCACTCCTGGAAATCCTTTAGATAGTACAAGCAATAAACACTACCCAGTGGGAAACTTCAGATTACACACTAACAGCAGGGAGAAGCTTGATGTGGACTTTCAGAAGTCAAATATATGAGCTGAATACCCTTTTCCCATAACAAATAACTTATCAAATCTAGGACACTACACTCTCCTTTCAGATAAAGAGGGCTTAAAATTACATTCACACCCTCCTTAAGTTAGTGACAGTGATGTGGCTCTGAAAAGCATGAAATTATTCCTGATTCTCCATTAAGTCAAACCATATCCATTAAGGTTAACTGAAAAAAAAAAAGAACAACGAGATTTATATTTAAAATTTCATATGTTTGCCAGGCAGTACAACTGATTTAATTTTTTTTTCTTTTTGTTGAACAAAACAATTGTCATATATTTTAGAATATATATTTTATTTTAAAAAATCCCAAACCCATGGAAACAAAAGAAACGCAGGTAAGCCTAGGTGAATTTATAACACATTTGGCAGGGAAAAAGGGTGAATTGAATTCTGATAGAAAGGTATTGTTTAGTGACTGGTTAAATCTCCCTATTGCTGTGGATATTGTCACAAGAAGAAATGTTCTTGCTCCATAGGATATAGAAAGTTTCACATAGTATTTGTAATGTTATGCTATATTTATATGAATTAAAAGTTCAAGTTTTGGTAACTAATAATACTAATATTTTTAAGAATCCATGTGCATAAACTTTATATTGAGGCCAGTGACTTCATATTTATACGTGGGTTTAATTTTCACTGATATAATTCATTATATTGCATTTAGTAACTGTAATGGTATCTCAGCTGCATTTCTGTGTGGAAATCTACTAGTGGGCCTTTTTGTGAGTTTGGCAGGTTTGGGGTATTTTTTTCCAAGTTTCTGGTGTGCTTTTCATTGGTGCTCTTTTGTAGCTTCTCTCTGCTTTGGACACTGCATGCCTTTCCATTGCTTTTACATTTAACAGTTCTAGCTCCAATTCTTCTGCCAAGTGTCTTAGAAGGAAAGGGGCTGGGTTTAATTTACCCAATGAAGAAATCATCTTAAGCCCTGGCAAAACTCTCCAAAACTAAGCTATGGGGGAGACCACAGTTTTCCCACTCCTATAGGAGCTGCCTTTGATGGATGTTTCAGGACAGGCTGCCTTAGGAACTATTTTTACACACAAGTATGAAGTGCAAGAGACTGAGAAAATATTTGAAAAGAAAGAATAAGCTATTGAAAACCACTACAACAATGCTTCATAAGATCTGATGAGTACTGTCTTCAGTCCTCATTTAGTGCTGCGTTGCTAACAAAATTATGTGTGAAGTCAGCTGCTCCCTTCCTCCATATCACTGTAGGCTGCTGAAACACAGTAATTCAGCAGCTCCATCATCTGGTTGTATAAAGCTTTTGTGAAGCTACTTAAAGTGGATCCACTTGT
Organism: Anthoscopus minutus; assembly: GCA_013399455.1. NCBI lineage: Eukaryota > Metazoa > Chordata > Aves > Passeriformes > Paridae > Anthoscopus > Anthoscopus minutus. Next base: position 30,480 of record VWYI01004816.1, on the reverse strand, counting down.
GATGCCTAGAGCAGAGGGTATCAACTCAAATACCTCTGAGGATGGCTGTTCCAAAATGTTCATAGATTCCAGGTCTTAGAGGGACTTGGACAAACTTGAGGATAGGGTCTCTGAGAACCTCATGATGTTCAACAAGCCCAAGTGCAAGGTGAACTTGAGATGAGGCTTTCCCAGATAGGAGTACAGATGAAGAGAAGTCATGAAGACTACCCCTGCTGAGATGGAATCCCCATGGATGAAAAGCAGGAGACAGGAGAGAGGGGACCTCAGTGGGGCTGGGCAAGAGGGAGCTGGTGGCAGAGGGAATGTGGGAAGGAGTGTCAGGGACCTGGGAGCAAGTAGGAAAGGGGTTGAGGGAGCTGGGTGACACCATCTTGCCTGGGCTGGGCACCCGCTGGCCCAGGAGCTGGCATTTCTGCCTCAGCTCTTGTCCAGTTGAGCCTCCACCACATACCCTGGCACTCACCCCTGCCCAGTCTGCACTACCACAGCCCTGCCTGCTCTGCCATGCCTTGGTTATCATCCCATTGTGTCCTGTCTCCTCTGCTGCCACTGGGGATGGAATCCCAGCAAAGATTTCCTCACCTCTCTCCTTCCTTCTACATTCACTTCTTTTTACTATTCCCTTTTTTTCTCCACTTTTTTCTGCTCCATTCTCCCATTTATTTTCTTCCCCCTTTTTCAAGGCCTGGTTGCCAGAGTCTATTGGGAGGCAGTCCCGAAGGGAAAAGTAGTCCAGGAAGGCTGGGCATTCTTCAGGAAGGAAATCACTTTTCTGGGTAAAAATGCCTGCATGGCCAGGCTCAGAGAGTGATGATGAATGGAGTTATATTCAGCTGGCACTGTGTCACCAGTGATGTTTGACCCAGGGTTCAGGGTCAAGTCTCCCTCCAGCAAGATCAGGGAGAGAACTGGAAGAGTAAAAGTGAGAAAACTGTTGGGCAGGGATAAAGACAGTATAATAGGGAAAGCAAACGCTGTGCAAACAAGCAAAGCAAAACAAGGAATTCATTCTCCCCTTCCCATGGGCAGGCAGGTGTTCAGCCATCTCCAGGAGTGCAGGTAATGGTTACTTGGGAAGACAAACACCATCACTCCAAATTTTCTCCCCCTTCCTCCTTCTTCCCCCAACTTTATATTCTGAGCATGGTGTCATATGGTCTGGAATATCCCCTGGATCTGATTGTGTCACCTGTCCTGGCTGTGTCTCCTCCCAGGCACCCCCAACTCCCTCAGCAGTATGGCAGTACAGAAAGCAGAAAAGGCCTTGGTTCTGTGTAAGTCCTGCTCAGCAATAACAAAAGAATCTCTGTACCATCAACCCTGTGTTCAGCACAAACTCTAAACACAGACCCATATCAGCCACTGTAAAGACAATTGATTCCATCCCAACCAAATCCAGCACAAGCTGCAACTAAAATGTCTTCAGAATACCAAACAGGGGTCTTCTAGGTTAGAAATAGCAGCCCTTGCAAATCCTGCAGTTTGTGACTCTCTGGCATGTTTTGTTCAAACCTTTTTTATGATATTCTGCACTGTAGAGGGTAAAAAAATTGATGAGAAATTGACTGAGTGGCGCAACAGTGAATCATTACCTCTAAATCAAGGTTTTCCCTATGTCCAACAAATATTTAAATAGGAGACAATCTGTGAAAATTGTTTCTAACCTTCTCTGTCAACACAGAGTGCTGAAGCAGACCTTGCATTGGGACCATTACTTGCTGTGAAGGTAAAGAAACTGGGCCAAGAGTCTCACATGAAATGACTGAAAGTGAACCTGCTGCTTAGAAGGTAAATGACCTCAGTAAAGAGAAAACAAATGCAAAGAGATGCTCAGTTCTAGTGGCAGCAATAAAGGAGAAAAATGAAATATCAATAAATCTTTAAATCAATAAAGAACAAGAATTATCATTTTGGAATGAAAATGGCTTTGCTACTTACCTTTCTGTACAGCAAATGCCAACTTCTCATTATTCTGTTTCTTTTGGAACCAAGGGCAGCAGAATCAACATGTTCTTTTTAGTACAATCCCCAGGGGACAATTTAAATATAATTGCATTTTTTATAAGGTGTATAGATTCAAACTTTATTTTGTTTTTAGATACTATTACTTTCTAAGAAAAGGAAGAAGTAGTAAAGTAACCAGTGAAGTCAATCGGGTTTCTCCTTTTAAATCACTTTTACAGACTTCAATGGAAAGTCTTTTTACTCTTTTCCCCTAATATATAGTAATAAAAAAAATCACTCTTCTTTTATTTTTTTAATTCTCGTTTTTTAGGAAATACTGAGACAATACCAATTCTGATTGTGGATAATTATGGAACTGGTATGGACATTCAGGGATCAATAAACAGTGGCCCGAGTAAAATATAAGCAGAGAAGTTCCTTTTCATTTGTGTTAGTTTCATTTTGTCATCATTGGAGAAGATACAAAAATGGTAAAGGAAAAGTCAGTCCTACTTTACAAACTAGATCCTGCATAAGGATGTTGACTGTCTAAAATATTGGGTGCCTGTGTAGCCAAGGAGGCACTTGAACAAATCTGTCAATAGGCATTGGCACAGACACTTCAGGCTGGCTCGTTCCCTGGAGGGGCCAGCTGCCCTTGAGTCCTTGGGCAGGGTGGGCTGAGGCACTCTGTCCAGCCAAGGGGACAGAGATCATGTAGGGTGAAATCCACCCTTAGTCATTCAGTAGAACCAGGTTTTCCAAACTGCAGAAGGAGTCTCCTTATTTTATTTAGTGCTTCATATTGGACAAGTCAAATGAATGTCAAGGACTTTTTTTTAAATTCAAATATTGCTTCATTTGCTGACATCTGTTATCATCTCTAGTCAGTTATTAAAAAAAATTAGCAAACAAGATCTTCAGCTTTCCTTATCTGACAAAGGAAATTTCTAATGAATCAACTTTCATCATCCACTTTATTTAGCATCACACTGGCACAGGACATTGACATTCTCTATTTCAAAGTCTGAATTTCTTCATCACCTGTGTAAAAGGAAGAATAACATATTTTTCCTTTTCACCTTTGACAGTTTAAATTAAAAAGTGTCTCTGGCTTTCTCACAGACAAGGTTCTTTTAAGACAGCAGATAAGGGCCTGTGTTTGAAGAACATTAATTATAGGTTCAGATGATAAAAACTGGCTGGAGTAGGCTAATTTTTACAAAAGACTTTATCCTGTCATGTTCTTGGGGAAAGAAAGAAAAGAAAAAAAAACAGAATCAAAAAGCCTCAGCATCCCACACTGAAAGAATAACATGCAATGCATACAGAAGACTATCCTTTCACCTTTGCTCAAGGCTCATTTTATTGGCAAATTTGAAATGACAAAAATAACTTGACTCCTACTTAGATGAACATATAATTGTTTTTTCCTAAGTATAATAATCATCAAATCCAACTTCCTGACCACTTCAGGGCTGACCTAAAATCAAAGCATGTTGCTAAAGGTATTGTCCATATGCCTCTTAAACACTGATAGGCTTTGAACTTTCAGAGTAAGAGTTTGCTTCCTATGTATACTATAATAGACTATGATACAAGTACACACAATTGCAAGAAAAGAAAACTTTTCTTGGGATTTCATCTTTCATTTCCAATTTTTGGTCTAACAGCTCATTCCGGATAATTTCTTTCCTAACACAAGGAAAGAAATGCTGTATAATCTTGTCCATGGATTCTTGCCTACAGATGTTGCCTCTATATAATAGATTGTCAGATATGATAAACTTCAGGGTTCTGCTTTCACTTGAGAAAAACACTGTAAGCCACTCAATTTCCCCTGTGTTTCTCTGCTGAGCACCATTTTAGTGTAATCCTGATTAAAACATGCATGAAATACAGTAGAGATAAACAGAGATTTGGGACCAAACAACATAAATTATTAAAAGCACTGAAAATCTCTGCATGAATCCAATCTAAAAAGTATCATTTAAGCAAAGAAGAAATCCATAACAGTTCTCAGAAAAAATGAGTTGTACAAGAAAGTCTTGCAATTACTCTCTTCTGATATATAAAGAACTGGTGAATTCTAGCAAGGTTAGAAAGCGAGACATTTAAAACTGGGATTTTTTTTCCCAGAACAATCAATACAAGAAATTAGTCTTCTATGCCTCGCTCTTGATGTAGATGGGTTAGTGCATTTTTGAAAATGACAAAATACACACAAAGATAATAAAAAATTAAATTTCAGAGTCAAAAGCCTGGATTGTGTGCCCTTAGTGCACAAAGTCAACACTGGGTATCAATTTAAAAATCGGCTAAGGGAAAGCAGCTGTATAACTGGCTGATTAGGGGATTTAGCAGTAGAATATAAATTGTAATACTTTGCCGCCATTCTGGCCCAGGATAGAAATTTTAATGCAAAGGGTGAAATATTGTAGCCCAAAGGGAGGCACACTGCTGACAAGGAGTCAGAGGGGTACCTGAATTGATGGCACTTCATTCAGAGAGGCAAGCCTCACTTTTGGCAGCGATTTTTCAACACCTAGATCTAACACATCCTGATCTTTTTGTAGAGGCCCAGAGTCTCTTTTGAAAGGCTTGTCAGACTCAGCAGGGTTTCCTCTGATTCACAGTGGTACAAGCAAAATGCAAACAGACCAAGGACTGTCATCAGATGCTTTTTACACAAATGACTCTGGCAGATTTCAGGGGTAACTCAGGTTCCCACAGTTCCTCATTGTTTTTGGCTGTAGGAGCCTACCTGACAACTGAGCTTCCAAAGCAGAGTACCAGAGCTCCCTTGAGCCCTAGGACTCAGTGAAATTTCCAGACTTATTTCACAAGGTTTAATAGCCTCACTCCAAATGTAACAAACTAAAGAAAGGAGAAACAAATCACAAAACATACCTACCCCCCTCAAAACTGAAAATCACCCCCAATTAATAATTATAATAAGACATTCTATGCTGGTATAGCTTATTCCTAGAAAACACCATAATTTACTGCATAAACCCAGTTTATTAAAATCCACACAGCATTATCTGTGGGTGTTCACAAATTTATGGCCTGAAAATGCTGACTTAGAGCAGCTATGTAAAACACAGTGGATGGGTATATTGTTTTGATTGCACTTCTTTTCTATCTAGCTTAAAGTAGATTTCAGGGACTCTAGGAGCAGCCACAGAATAAGTTATAGTGGGCATGCAAAGATTATAAGGATCCAGATATATTTTGATTATAACGCATGATGAATTCAAGGGGTTAGTAAATTTGGCTTAAGGGAAATGTTTTCATTCTGGAGGAAAAGAGAATTTGGAGAAACTTGAATGGCTATGGTAAAAACAGGTCTTGACAGTAATCTTGTTGTTATCCTATGGGTTTCTTTTGTTTCCAGAGAAGGTACTTCGATGTAGAGGAGTGCATGTTGAATTTATACCAACTGGTGTTCTGGGAATTTATCAGATTTTTGATTCCCCTTGACATTTAGAAGAAGTTAAGCCAGTACAAGTCTTGGTTTAGATGTGGTGAATTTCATAGCTTCTTAAGTGCCTCCCTTTTCTCCTTGAGACATGTGTGTGTTTTCCAGAGAAAGGGAAATCTTTGCTTTTTTCTTCCTTCATTCATATATAATGGTGTTTGGAAAGGAGACTTGGTTAAGAACTGCAATGTGAAAATATTCTCTGCAATTTCATATTTGGGCATATTTTTCTACTAATTGAGAAAAAAAAAAGGAAAAAAGAGAAAAAAGAGACTACAATGAAGAAAACAAGTACTAGCAAAATTGAGATGTTTCTAGATGTTTCCAAAATTAAAATGTTATTACTTGTCAACATGGGCAATGGTCACACTGAAAAAGACTAAGCTATTCCTTGCTCAGATTAGTCTAAAATTATTATGAACACATCTAAAGCTTTCACCCTTACCCAAGGATATTATATGCAATTATATTATTTGACAGGATTATGGAATCTGTGGGGTTTATTCACAGAAAGTACGTTAATGGGTATAAAAGAGATGGAACTTGTAATGTTATTATGAAGCTATTTTAGAAAATATGAATTAGTGAACTTTGCTCATGCCAAGATTTTATTTTACTGACTTACTTCTATATTGCCACAGAATATAGTGACATTCTAAAAAGAAGGAAAAATAAAAAAGGTTTGGCTGAGTTAGGCAGAAATCTTTGAAAATATGTAATTCATAGTTCAGAATAGTGAAATAAATAATGTTTCAAAAAATTTACGTGTCCTCTCACATGCATGTTTCATATACAGTTTAAATTTCTTTTTGAAAAACTCTGTTCAGTATCTCTGCCCAGACATTTGTGCAAGTAGAAAGTGTTTAAATTGGACCCGTCCTTTGTTTTCACATTTTTAACTTTTATTGGTCATTCTGAACATATTCTTTTCAAACTGGAACATTTATGCATAACTTTTTTATAGTTCATGCCAAATCTTGGCTACAGATGCTGTAATTTTATATACTCTAAGCACAAACACTTGTGTTCCCATAGTACGTTCAGTAATTCTGTATATTAAAAATATTCAGGCAAAAAAAAAGAACTATTGTCTAAAAATTGTTTTGAAAAATATATTGGTCATTGAACAGACATTCTGTGCACATTTATTTAACAATGTTCTGTGAGTCTGTAATCTGTATGAATCTTTCGAATAAAATACGCTTTTTCTGTCCTTTAAGAACCTCCTTGTAAAGGTGACCAAAATCTACTGGATTTTGAATTTTGTTTCCAAAAATTCTGGTTAGTTTTTCTCCCGTCTGGAAATGTGAACAATACATCAGTATGAATTGAACATATATATGTTACTCATATGACTGCATTCTTCATATTATATGGTTTTACAATTGAGAAATACAATTTTCAAAATGTCTGCCAAACTTATACTGTTCCCATTACAGCTTAGGCACAGATGTGTCATTGATGACACAAGTTTGAGTGCTGTGTCTGTGGTGGGCTGACCCCAGCTGTCAACTCAGACCCCATTCAGTCACGCTCTTACTCCTTCCCAAGCAGGCTGAGGGAGACAACTCTAAGGATAAAAGTGAGAAAAAGCTCTTGGGTTGAGATAAACACTCTAGTAAGCAAAGGGGAGGTGTAGAGGGAAGAAGTAAAGAAAAGAAGTCATGCTAAAAAGCATCCATAACCAATATCAAAGCAATGCCCTGACAGTCCCCAGGCAATGGTTATTCCCTCTCCGTTTCATTGCTGACCACGTTATGGGGTATAGGGAGCATCCCTTTGCTCAGCTGGGGTCAGCTCTCCTGACTGCCCAAATCTCACTGACTCTGACTGTCAGTCTCTCACCTCAGCCTCCTCTCTGGGGCAGCACAGTAGAAACAGGGATGGCCTTGACACTAAATAGCTAAAACACAGATGCGCTATCAGCATTTTCTTGGTCACCAGTTGAAAACCACACAGCTGTGAAGAAAATTAACTCCATCCCAGCCAGACTCAGTGCAGTGTGGATGTGTAGAATACATTTCAGGCATTTGCATGATTGCAGACCCAATCCCTTAGCAAAATTAAGGATTATTTATTTATTTTATTAATAGTTTCTGCCTGAGCATGTATCTGGCTTAGTTAATATATTATTTTTTAAAATGTTTGCTGCTCTCTCATTGATTCTAACACAAGTCAGAACAGACCCGACCACCATCAGTATCCTTTACAAAAAACAGAGGCCAAGAGAGCTGTCCAAAAATGGGTGAAAGGAAAAGGACAATCTCTTCATTAATTTGATCTCTTCCTCTATTTGAGAGAAGGAAGCAGTGACACTAAGTCCTGTCAAATAATCTTAAGAACTGAAGAAGATGAGACAAATTCTTTTCCCATTAAAACAGAATTATTTTGAAGCTTCAAATGCAAAGCCCAGGAGTGAAAGCAGTAAGGCAGCATAGTGCTTAGGGTGCTCATCTGAAGAAGAAAACTTGGCTCTACATAATTCAGTGTTAGCTGTCCACTGATTGAAAAACAGAACTAGTATTATTTATTGACTTAGTAATCTTGTGATCTTTTCAATTTTTTTTTCAACTTACGTTTTCTACTGTCTTTCTGACTCTTCAGTTTTCTTCTAGGTTTTAAAGTCACTCATTGTAACTCTGTTCTTTGGATTCAAAGACTTATATGAAATGCATAACATAAAATTGAATCAGTAGATTAACTGACTGTAATATAAGATTTGCAGTTAGAGTCTGACCTTTGTAACACAGTCCATAAAATTTTGAATTAATTCCTGCTGGTACTGGAGCACATCTGTTAGATAAACATACAGGCAGTCTCAATTTTAAAAGCAGTCAGTGATGAAGATTTTACCATAGTTTTTCCTCTCAGGTAAAAATTTGCATTTTACTTCTAATAACTCTGTTAGTTGCAAGTTTAATAATGGCATTGTGATACTCTATACCCATCAATCTCTGCATTTTTCTTTATTATGGTCAGTAGAAGAAAGTTTTTTAAGAAGTCTATTTTGTAGTGCAGATAGACAATATGCTCTACAGGAAGACACTGAATTCCAAATTTTGCTCTGATTCTCTCCTTGTGCCTCTCAAAATGTCACTAGTTCAGAAATTATCACATCAGTTACTTGAGGACCGGAACTTTCCATGCTTAGGGCGGAGCTCCATTACTCACTCAGTCCTTGCCAAGCCCATCATGGAGAATGGCTGTAAGCAGACAGAAGGAACTATTTCCTGCTGGCAGACTGATACCACCCTCCCTAAGGATGGAGGCTGAGCACAGAGCATTGACACAGGAGTGCCATAGACTGGGCACCTGCAGGCATAAGTAAACTGGTTACTGGGTATATCTCTTCCATGCTTGAGTTTATAAACTTACACCTGGAAAACTGTAATGGGAATTGGATCTCAATCTTTCCCTCCAGAAGAGCAATGTTTGTTTCCAAAACAGATTCATATGTTATTTTGGTAGCATATGGTCTTGTTTTATGATGTATGTTGGCATTTCTTGGGATGGAAAATGCAATACAAACATGACTGATCAGGAGAATTTCTCATCAAAGAGAGAAACTAGAAGAAGAAAAAATTGGTGTATTTAGTTCATTGTATGAACTTGCTAAGTACTTACTGAAGACCACAGTCCTTCACTTAGTTTAGGTGGCCAGTGTCAAGCTCTCAGGTTTTCAGTATTTGATATTCTTCCCTAAAACCTACCTTGTAGGTTTTCTTCTTCAGTTTTTTAGTTTGTTTTGGAAAGAAATATAATACTTATTACTTTTTTTTCAGCTCTCCCTTTTTTCTATTACACATAGTGGAAGTGGAAGTGTCAAGGAATGGTTATGTCACACGTTAGTAAGAATCTTTGTGAGGGCTTTTGTTACCATTGGGAATCTTGCATTAAAAGGAAAGAAAAAAGTTCAGTAAGTTAAGAATTCACCTTTCTAATACTAGTCGGGACTTTTGGCTGGTTGGGAAATTGCTGGACTATGTCTGTCCCTGGTAGATAGACATCTATTTCATATGGAACAGTTAAAATTGTGCTCCCTGGGACATATCAATCACCAGTCATTCAGATCATATCATGCATCTTTCAGCAAGTCGTATAATGGAAAATTCCACAGAACTGATGAAAGCTAAGCTAAAAATCTGCTTCAAGTAAGTGCTTCAGTTGCCAGGAGTTAATATTTCTAAATTATTTGTAAAAACAAAATTATATTCCTTAGCATTTAATAAAAGTTATGAACACCTTTTAAATTTGAAACTCAGTTTTATAAAAAATGTTTTTTAGGTATATGCTGTTCAATATTAAATGTGTCAAGCTGGTTGCGATCAATCAGTTCCAGATATTCCTGGAACCGGCAATGGAATATTTTTTTGAAGCAGAACTCTGTGAATTGCTTATTCCTTCAATCTATAACAACAACATTGAAATGAAGAAAAATTGCTTAGCTCTTTCCTTCTGTTTTTGTAGACAAAGCAATTAGATTAGCATGTTAGGGTTGATGCCAGAAAAGCACAGTTTACAAAAGCAGATTTTTCCTCTCACCGCATACTCTTTGATTCCCGGTAGTGTGAAATTATCTTTGTGTGCCTTTGGAAATACTGGTTTTAATGTTTGTAAAGCCTCTGGAAACTCTGGACATTTGTGATCAAAACGTTACTAGTTGAATGCTTTTTAGAAATTCTCTGCAGGTCGTATTCAGACTGTTTAAGTTCCTCCTGAGGTATTATCTGCCATTCACTCTCTTGATCCTGTTCCCCTCTAAGAGCCATTATGTCAGCCCTTCAAAAGCCTTCAAAGTTGCTGTCTGCCTTACTGACTTACCACTAGGAATTTAAGTGAAATTTAAGTACTGTGAATACTCACCATGAAAAAAATAAATTTGGTATTCTAGTGTCACCTTTGAATTTAAAGTACATCTGGTGTATACTTTTCTCTTCATGTACCCTAAGCCCCTGTGTTTTCTGTATATTGAGGACATTTGGCTTATTAGATACATATTAGCCACAAGTTAGATCACATTTTATATTTTTAAAATGAATAGGTTTAAGTATACTTCAGTGAAAAGTATTTTTTCAAAACTGCATTTTTGAAGGTGTTTTAATATTCACACAACTATTCTGTGGAACAAAATATTAGTAACTGGAACAAATTATAGAAAGTTTGCACTGTAAAGAAAAGCAGTGCTCCTTACACAGCCAAAGAAGCATGTGTGCTACAGCATACATATCTCTTGGAGGCTGGATATAGTTTTGCTAATGATTAAAGCAATTTTTCTGATTCTTCAGCTTCTCCTTTTTCAGAGGCTTTTGGAATGATGTGCTCCTTACAGTTTAATAGCTGCTCTCCATCTCCACCTGAGCAGGCTGTGAACAATGCCACGTGCTGCTTGCATTTGGTCTGCTGCCTACATTGTGCCATTCAGCACTGTGCTGCCTCTCTGCACAGCACCTTCGGTGATATGCAGAGGCACCAGTTATAGAAAAACAAGATGAAAACTGGCCCAGGGTTAGCCAGTCTCCTTTAATTCAAATTCCAGAGTCACTCTTTCTGTAAATACCAGCTCAAGGTATTTCTGCATGGTGCAGTATTTGATAGGATGGATATATCTTGAATAAAACTCTATTGGAAGAGTTAGAACATGCAATAGAAGACAGCCCTAAGTTGTCATAGCATCAGCACAGCTCAGATGCTTGCATTTATTTTGCATGTGAGCTGTACTAGAGAATGTCATATTCAGTGTTTGCTGCTTGAGACACTACATAGTCTATTTGTGCCTGAAGGGCAAAAGTCTAAAGATGACTGTGATAAATAATGACCGCAATTACTTTTTAAGTGTTAGAGAGTACTCTCATTTTCTTGGAATGCAACAGGACCTATTTTTGCATAGGTCTTGCACACAGCTACAGGACAGATGGCTTCTGTCTCCCAGAATTAAAAAGGTGGGGGGAAGGGAAATCATGTATCATTCTGAAATATCAGACTCTGGAACGTATTTTGTGTGCCATACCCACAGAATGCTTTGTGAATGCATGGGAAAAGTCAAACATGGGTCAAGGTGAGAAACCATTATTTTGAAAGAATTCAAAGGAGCATGCATATTCATATCTGTATTCAAGACATGAGGAGGACATCATCTCTGGATACCTATCTCCTCCTCTTCATGCTGCTATCTGAAGAGACATAAGGTCCATGGGGCCTATGCTTCTGCAGAACAGATTAAAGTAATTCACCACCTACTAAGACAAACACTTGAATTATTTTGACCAAGTAAAATCTCATTCTCCAAGACAATGAGGGTAGACCAGGGAACTCCCAGTGGAAAGAAAAAATGCAAAGTAGCTTTGCTAGTTTCAGAGGTCTTGACTGACATTGTGCTTTAGGGGAGACAGGATGTGTTGTGAGGAAGGAGATAGCAGGAAGCAGGATGATTGCTGGCATTTAAAGAAAGCTACTTGACTTTTATCAAATAGAGAGAAAAGATTATTTGGCACTCATGTTAATTACTGAAGAGACATAGGAGACTTTAATTTTGAAGCTAAGAATGATGGGATACCTCATCAAAGGTGCAGAATATATTTTACTTGGTCTAAAAATGTAAGTATGAATAAGAGCATTTTTTTTTTCTTTTTGCACCTTAAATTCGAGCAGAATTTTTTAGAAGCAATTTTGTGTAGCATGCTGTCTCTGGCTGTTAAAGATCAGAGTTGCTTCCCAAACTGGCTTGATCTGGCAAACCTTGGGACAAAGGTCAGCAATTACAGGTTGGACAATATCTGGATGATATCTGGGGTTTTACTGCAACTTTCCGGTGAAAACCCATGAATAGAACTGGAAGAAAAATGTTTTCTCATCACAGTTAAGTTCCCATTCTCAATGGGAATTAAGTATACAAAATGCAAACTTTCATGAATCAGCAGTTTAAAAATGTTCATTACATATAAATCAAGATTTCTTTTTGAAAAACATTTTTACTGCTCTTTTACATTACTTTGTAAAATAATTTGTGGTTTCTTTCAATATGATGCAGTATAGTTGTAAAAAAGAAGGTATTTTTAAAATGAGAAAATATTAATGAAAAAATGCTAATTTAGGGGCAGGGGAGATTTAAATGTCAAAGCATTTTTCCAAAATATTTTATCAAAAAGACTGTCTTTATTTAAACAGATTTCACTTTGAAAAACTGGCACTTTATAACAAAATACATCTACAGTGTAAAATTTGCTAGCAAGTTTAATCACAGATCTATGAAATACCACTGTCTTGTATGATTAAAGTTATCCATTGGAGCATTGAAGATAAATCTGTCTTTATGTCAGTGAGAGCTCCTGTAAATAGATGCAGACCACTGAATTATCAGAATCAGTGGAAAGTGTGGAAAATTGATGCAAGAAGTAATGATATTAAAATATAAGGAGACAATAGACCTGCATGAAATTTTGTCATCGCCCTTCTAAAAAGTTATCCATTAGTGTTTCATAACCCAACTCTTTGAACTGGAACAAGTCATCGCCTCCTCAATTATTTTTGAAGTCCCTGTGTAATGAGAAATTCTTTCTAAACCTAGAGATTCTAATACTTTGTTATACAAAAAGCATGAACGTATTTTGTCTAGTAGTCAAGTGGCTTTTGCCTGACCACTTGTAGAATCATACTGGAAATACCGCATGTGGAAAAGGTCTATCAAATCTTGTCAGACCTTGCCACCATGGGCCAGTTTAAGAGCCTTTTGTATTATAGTAGGCTAAGGGATGGTACTGGAAAAATTTCAAACTTTAGCTGAAAGTTGGTCTTGTTAGGAAAATGTATAAATATATAAAAGCAAATGTAAATATAAATGTATAAATGTATAAAAAACCCCCGGTGGCCACTAAGCCTGAAGAAGAAGATATCCCACTACAACAGGCATCATACTCTTCCCAATGGATGCTTCAGGGAAGTGATGACTTGAGGTAAAATGCACTCCTGGCTTCATAAGGAGGAAGATTGGCACTCTCAACCCAACCCAAAGTGACATTGGAAGGACAAGCATAATGTAATGGGAAAAACATAAAATAATAGTATCTTTTATTGCACAGCAATTATAAGGTTATAATTTATGAGGTCTTTTAATATAATTTGTTTTGAATGTATAAACATCATATATGTTATAAGCATAAAAACTGGACTAATGATTTGGATAAATACAGTGCTAAAATCCTGACGGGACAAACAAGGTGTTCTTAGTACCAAATGGTCAGTATACTCTTTTTTTCTCACAAGAAGATTTTGGGTGTGCACCATCATTTGTTTGATACAAATATTTCTGTTCCCTTTTGTTGAAATGAGAAATGCTACCTCCTGGAGCCATTGTTTTCTCAATGTTTTAGTTTGGTCTAAAAGATCAGGAACAGAAAATTAAATTTTCTTTTCTTGATTATTTTTTGTGTTCCAAATCCATGGTTTTCTTTATGCAAATCTTGGCAATAGATCCCAGCACAAGTACAGGCTGGGCAGAGAATGGATTGAGACAAACCCTGGAGAAAAACACTTGGAGGTGTTTGTGGATGAAAAGCTCAATATGGCTCAGCAATGTGTGCTCACAGCCCAGAGAGCCAAACCTGTCCTGGGCTGCATCCAGAGCAGCGTGGGCAGCAGGGCAGGGAGGGGATTTTGCCCCACTCTGCTGAGACCCCACCTGCAGGGCTGCCTCCAGCCCTGGGGTCCTGCACAGGGAGGACACGGACCTGCTGGAGTGAGTCCAGGGGAGGCCATGAAGATGATCAAAAGGGCTGGAACACCTCTCCTAGGAAGACAGGCTGGGAAACCTGGGGCTGTTCAGCCTGGAGAAGAGATGGCTCTAGTGACACCTTTGAGCAGCCTTCCAGTACTTAAAGGGGGCTTACAAGAAGGCTGGAGAGGGACTTTTCAGAAGGGTATTTATTAAGGGAACAAGAAGGAATAGCCTTAAGGAAGTTTAGTTTAGTTATCTGGAGAAAATTCTGTGAGGGTGATGAGACACTGGAACAGGTTTCCCAGAGGTGTGGATTACCTGTCCCTGGAGATGTTTAAGACCAGGCTGGATGGGATTCTGAGCAACCTGGTCTAGCTGAACATTCCCTGCCCATAGCAGAACAGTTGAAACGAGATGATCTTTAAGGTCCATTCCAACCCAAACCATTCTGTGATTCCATAACCAAGATGAATAAATTTAAACAGGACAGCATTTTACAGCAGCTCTGATTCTTAACTTTCCAATAACACAAAAGGCCAATAATTTTAACAATAATTTTAACAATAATTTTAACAATGTGTAGATCAACATCATACTCTGAACACAAAGTTACATTCACAGATATACATGAAAAATTTTGAATGCCCTGAACTCTTTTCTTAAGATGTTAGATTTATATAAGAAAATATGTCTTCCCAAACCTAATCAGCCTTTTAATTTCTCTGTAGTTACTTTAACTGAACAAGATTAAAAGCTTGCTGAAGGAAATAACAACAGGGACAGTCAAGTCAGCATGTCAAGGGAGTCTTGTTTACAAACTATAGCCAACATCAATTTATTTCTGGCTTCAATTCCTGACCTCCACTTTGAAAGCAATTATTCACAAATGACAAATCTTATGAAGTCTGAGGAATGGCATGTTATGGATCTTGTAAGTATAATAACCATATATTTACTCATTCTAAAATCTTCATTTGGCACCTCCAAAATGCCAGGCAGATTTAGCAGCCAGATGCCTGTTTATTGAACTGATATATGCAAATAATATTTGCAAGCAGTAAATTGGCATTCTAGGATGGTGTCTGTGGAAAAAAAAAAGGCAAAAATATATTCTAGACTTGCATATACTTTTATTACTTCAGAAACATCATAATCAACACTATTGTCTCTAGACAAAAGTATTTTTTTCCTTTTGCTTCCACAAATAATACATTGATGATCCATAAATGCCTTCTCTGCTGGAAGTCCAAAAGTCTCTTAGCCTACAACAGTAAAACAGGGCTTGCTTGATTATCCTGTTATTCTTTTCAAATGCACTGATTTTTTTTTCCAAAGCAATCAAATGTTTTCAATTTTCTGAACATTTGCAATTCTCATTATTTTCTGTGGTTTATTCTACATAAGTTTTGATTCCACCACTGTGCCAATAAAAATGTGGGGGAAATTGGTGGAGAATAATATATATATATGTAGATCTATGTAAGAATAGCAGATGCCACCTCTTCACCAATGTAAATATGTGGTGCAGTTTATCCAGTAAATGTGATACAAATCATTATTATTTTTGAAGTAGCCAAGATGAAACACTGTTGTTCACTCCCTTTTGCTGTAGAAAACCTCCTTTTCTGATAGCTATTGTTTATCTCCTTATTTAAATTCTAGAGTTTGTCAGAGGCAAGCATTATAGATACTTTTTTCTAATACAGTGTTTCGTGGCAATCAGAAAAAGCCTTCCTTTTATTGCACACATTTTGATTTACAAGTAAATTCTCACTTAGTTAACAGCTTTATTTATCTTATTGGTATTTCAAGGAAATCAATGGCTGACAAGAGTTTGAAATTAAAATGTAAACAAAAATATCCTCAGAACAAATAAATTACCTATTACCATGGAAATACTTCATTTCATTGCTGGACATATTTGAAATATTTAACATAAAATTAACAATAACTTTATATTTTAGAGGACCTGTGTAACATTTATTAGTGTCATGCCTAAGAGTCTTTAGAAAGCAATTAACCAATATAAGACACAGTTAATTTAGTTCACTATTTGTTTTAATGGAATTTGTTTTATGGAACATTTAGTTCACTATTTGTTTTAATGATATATTGAAAAAGAGACAAAGTTAATTGACTTCTGTTTGCGACTGTATTTGTGATATCCTGTTCCTATTGTGTTAGTTTAATCCAATCGGCTTTTGGTTGACCTCTGCATGACTTATCCCTTGGCCAGGGATATCCCCTGGTGATGCCAAGTCATGACAAGGTGCTGTGTGACCGAATTCTAATTCACTTTAATGCGTCTGAATGACGCGGTGTCAGAGCCAAGGGGTGTCTGGCTCAGCAGGTGAAGTCTCCAGCACTCACACCAGGGCTGGGCCAGCCTTGAGCAGAGCTCTGGACCCAAGTGCTGGCTCAGAGCCACGCTCTGCAAACACCCAAACACCGAGGGCAGGAGCAAGGATGAGACAGAGGCCTCTCATGGGATTTCCAAAGAGGTTTATTCTCTTGAAAGTTCTGCCACGAGTGAGCCCAGATCTCAGATTACAGGCACTGGTCTATGGGGGAGGAGCAAGGGGAGGGGATGAATGAGCCTGTGAGGGAAACTCAGGGGAGGAGAACAAGGAGGGGTTTACAAAGTATAAACCAATAAAGGATCACAGTGGGAGGGAAAAGGTTACATAAACCAATGAGGTACTGAACAGAGAACATTCAGGAGCAAAGGGCAGTTTCCAGAGGGATTGGCAGCTGGGACGGGAGGGTACACGTGGGATAAACTATTAGCATAACGGGGTGCGTGTGTGTGTGTGTGTGTGTGTGTGTGTGTGTGTGTTTCAACTCTACAATATAAAAAGTAATTAAATCAAATATAATAAGCAAAAAACTTGTTGAAACATCTGAAATGACGTGATGACCGTGGTGCAGCTCATCACAGCGGCGTTGTCATGGCATGAAACGCAGAGTGCATCTTTTGTGGCCGCAGGTGTGGCTAGAGAGTATGTGGAGTCTTATAGTACTACCCCATGACTGGAGTAGTACTGACAGGCTTGGAGGGAGGAGACAGAGAAATTTGGTGAAGTCTCATACATGCTCACTTGCTGAGGAATTCCTGGAGTGAGCTATGTTGAGAAAGCCTGAGATAGGTTAACCAAGGCAGAGGCTACCAAGCAGTTGGGTAATGGTGGCAATCAGGAGTCCAGTGCTGAAGTGATTCCCTGGCCTTCTGTTGTGTAGAGGTACAGATATATCCTGAAGATCTTAAAAAATAAAAGCAAGTAAAAAAAATAAAAGCAAGTACAGGGAGTCATGAAAACATTAAGGTATATTCAGGTGCCCAGTAGTTATTAGGAAGCACATGAAAGCCTCGCCTAAACTTACAGATTTTTCGCATAAGCATTCTACTCACTAAAGTAACTTTAAAAATATATCTGTTGGTAAAACTGTGGATTTGTTTAAGTGTCCTAAGAGAGTCCACTTAAGTCTTATGTGGTGTGGTACTGAATGGATCCTGCCACATGAGAGCAATTGAGTTTGGATTGATTAGGAGGACAGAACAGGGAGCAGATAGGACCCCATATTCATTGTTAGCTAGTTCCTAGCAATTTGTTTTGTTTATTTTTCTCCTGCAAAATAATAGCTTCATAAGTACATAGATTTATCTAGTTGTATTTATGTATATGTGTGAAAATGAATTGCTGAACTCTGTACAAATACTGAAAAACACTGAAGGAAAACTGAATTGAAACAATTATTTGCATTCTGGTTGCAAGTTTCATGGTATTATGGTCCTTTTGTTCGCAATAATTAGTCTACAGTGTAGATCAGGAGCATAAGCCTGGCCTTCCAGCAAGATATCTTTCACCAGAGCATTTTTTTTCACCAGACTTCAGTCTATTTCTTGTTCTTATTTTCCCAAAAGCCTTCAAACAGGGCAGGGAACACACCAAGAGGTTTGCTTATCCTCTATCCTACAACTGAAAGTGCATTCCCCAAAAGTATTCTCCACCAAGTCAATAATGCATATCCATTTAAGTGAGTAGCATATACGTAGGCATTTGGTCATTTATGTGCCCTGATAACACATCCTTGCTCCTTTGCAGCACCAGAGGTGTCTATGAGAAGACAGAGGCTGTTTGCATTTTGTGTATGCAATGGATGCATGGGATACCATGTGACAAGGAAGAGGCTAAAGAGCCTTTCCCTCTTAGGTGAGTAAAAGTGGTTCCATCCCCAATTTATATATTAGCCCCCAGGGAATCTTCCTGTGCTCTCTTTCACTGATCCATGGTAGGACTCATCACGGAAGCTTTTCGGTGGAAAAGACATATTCTCACAGGTGGCAAACATCAGTCAGCCCTTTAAGACATTCTGACACCAGAGAAACCACAGCTTCTTTGAACACGGCCCACACTGAACTCAAGCTGAGTATAAGCCCATGAATGGACATGAGCAATGGACCAACACTCAAGGAAATGTGTGTTGGTAAGCAGAGGGGATGATGGATGTTAAACTGTCTGTAGCTTTCACTGGGTATATTCCCTGAAATAAGTAATCACATTAGAATAGGTTATGATCCCTCTTATCTCCAACAATGCAAAATAGATTAAGGAACCCATAAGCAGCCAGAACCATTGTTCATGTGGACTCCACAGAAATGTGTTTGAACTGCAAATTACTTGCTTAGAATATTATTAGGAACAGAATTTTCACTTTCCACATATATTTTATTATAAAAAGAAGACCTTTCAATAACCTTGGAGAATGCACAGAATCCAGGAAAAACAGCTCCAAACTTGAAAAGAACACAGGACTTTTGGTAGATTATGACACTGAACAGATTTTGAAGAAAAGTTGTCTGGATGAAAGTAGAAATTCTGAGTATCAGATTGGGAGAGAAGATAACATTGAGGTAAAGATAAATGATTAAACCTCAGGAGAGGTGGATTTAACTCATATCTCTGATTTCTTGCCAATTTTATGACTGTTACTTTATGCCTCTGTTTCAGTCTGTGCACTTGATAAAATGTTGCATTCCTCCTAGCTCTTGTTTATGTTCTCTGTTTAAAATATTGTTTCTGCCATTAATATCTCTGATTAAAAATGCATAAGCTGTGACATATCTACACAAACTCTTTGCTGACTCCAGTTCATAGTTTTGCAATCCAAGAACAATCATTAACAACAATGAAAACCAGAATCTGAGGATAGTCAGTGCAAAGTGAAAGAGAAGTGGTATGGAAATAAACCGATAATCAGAATACTTTCAAATGATATTGCATACCAGACAAACAAAACCTATAAAGTTCTCACTTGTTTTATTAGCAGCTGAACCATCTGTCAGAGCTAAATTCATCAACTAGTGCCATCAGATTTACTGGAACACCTAAGCCTGCGTATCATATGAAAGCAGAGGTACTGATAAACATGATGGAGCCAGTCAGATCTTCCTAATTCCTATGCTTCACCGTCATCCATCATAGTTAGATAGTTTCTAAGCATTCTGGACGTGAACTGATGCAGTTTCAACTAGCATTCAAATATTACATTGCTCAGGTTATTATTCTGCCCCCACAATTTGCATCTATTGGTGGGCTATGATCCTAGCCATGTGTATTGCTGCAAGCCTCACGTCTTTCTTTCAGCTACTCTTGAGTTACTACTTGCAGTAACACACAGATTAAAAGATAATTTAGTTTGTTCTTTCACAGTCACTCAAATCTAGCTCAGTATTGTGGTTATTACCTTTCTGATTATTATGTTCAC
Source organism: Anthoscopus minutus (assembly GCA_013399455.1). Taxonomy (NCBI): domain Eukaryota; kingdom Metazoa; phylum Chordata; class Aves; order Passeriformes; family Paridae; genus Anthoscopus; species Anthoscopus minutus. Next base: position 10,576 of record VWYI01004816.1, on the reverse strand, counting down.
TGCATATACAATTAAAGGTATACATTTATTATTGATAATAGAAAGAATCTATACAGGGAATACCCCATTTTCAGGGGGAAAAAGAAAATGAGAAGACGTTAGGTATCTGCCCCAAAGGCTAAAACTGCAATGATTTTGTCAGATGGCTTTTCTTTGTCTTCTGTGGTCAATCCCCAAGAGACTCATATGTGTAAAATTAATAAGCTTGTTGCTCAATTGTACTGTCAAATGGAGAAAAAAAGAACTGATGCATTTGAGCTTGTTTATTTTTAGCTTGATGCAAAGCCATGTTAGGTATAATCCCATTTTTTAGAGTGAATGAAATCCCATCTTATTGGAAAAGCTAGAGTTGTTGTGTCAGATTGATGGAGCTTAACTTGTTTAGCCTGACAGGTGCTGCTCAGGATCAAAAGACTTGGACATAAACAATGGTGTATCTTCAAGGTCAGGAAAACTCTAGGGAAGTTGTCTTGGTATGATGTAGGATGGAAGGAAGAGGCATTTTAAATGTGTAGATAAACATAGCTATCTGAAACAGGATGATAGCTTTCATAAGGATGAGTCCCAGGACATAAGACAAGTCCAGTTAGATGAGTGCAGCAGTACTTCCCTGCTCATTCATAAGATCACTACATGATGGCCTCCTATTTTTAGTAAATCCTTAGCTTAAATCCTATTTTTTCTCACTGCTTCTCTAGGACATCACAAGACAGATTCTTTCTATATTTCCAAGATCCCCTTATTTTGCCTTCAACAATTGTCTTCAGTATTTTGTTACAATCTGGAAGAAAATTTAATAATTTCTGGACAGAAGCCTTAGTTTTGGGTAGCTAGTGTAGAAATCTGGAGTATCTTTCCATTTTGAGCACTGTTATTGTGAGATTTTGAGCCTCCAGTCCTTGAAAATTTTATTCCAAGGGGGCACAGGAACATTGGAGAAGACCTTGGAGTAAGTCAATGTTCCTTTGCCCAGCTTTAAAAAAAACAACCCCAAAGCTGATAACCATCTAGTAAAAGTCCGAGAGATCTCAAGAAATGAATAATGTTTACATTCAGATGACTATCTAGTCATTTTAGCCACACAGTGTTTTTGTTAGCATTTCTTTTATAAACAGAATCTCTTGAAGACTTTTTCCTTGGTTATTAAACTGAAAGTTAACTTTTTATTTATCTTTTTATTTTTTCATAAGCATAGTGTAACTATGTGGAAGAACAGAATGTCAATTCTTGTTCCATTTCTGTGTTTGATCTCTTCTTTCTGAAACAGTACCCAATGGGCAGAAAAATACCAGTCAGTACTGAACTGGAGGCTGGAAAGGCAGGTAAAGGCTAAGGCAGGTGTGTGGATCCCTAAGCAAATAAATTTCATTGAATACTGTCATCGTAGAAGAAAGGAGGGACACCTGCAGACCATCTTTATAATCTTCTACAAATCTTCACACTCAAACATTTTAATAGATAGGCATCCAATTCTCTAATCCACATAGAACAAATGCAAAATTGTCATAATTAAATTCATATTTGACCAAATGAAAGTAGCATTATTATAACTAAAAGCACTGAATGCAGTCAGTCCAAATGTATTACATCTAAGATCTTTCCTGGTTATGAAATATTTATATCCAAACTAGAGATGTCTTGTTTGTTTTAAACAAGCTGATAACTCTGAAGACTTTCCAAAGATTATCATGCAAGTGTCTAGCTGCTTCTAGCAATGATTTTCTCTGTTCACAACAGTGAGAAACAGGCCAAGTCTCCCCAACTCTAGACTGTAGTTCAGTCTGCTACAAATGTTGCAGAAACAGGAATTTGACATTTCCAGCTATTGGCTGCAATTTGTAGTCCGCTGCAGAATTGTGAAGTCACTGAGATGACATTTCTTTGAAGGTCAAAGTCATGTTGGTGGAATTAATGACAGCATAAGAAAAAAAATGAATTAATAGTGTGATTATTGACTACTACCCAGACTCAGTGTTTTAGATATCACAGAGACTAAAGCAATATTGCACGACTTTAGAATCTAGAAAGTCATCTGAGATTGATGTTCAAAATTTGTCTTCTGCTGCTGAGCATGTAGTGTTGTAAAGCTGGACACACAAGCAGAAACTTGAAAACTACCAAGCAATCTAATGATTCTTCATATGTAAATTTTACTACCTACATCAGCATCAGCTACACATAAAACATTAACTGCCTTCAGAATATTGCTGGATGTGGTAATTAATTTCTTTTTATTTAGCTGCAAAGAAAGCCTCTACTATTAGTGCTTAATTATGGAGTCCTCTGAAAGTCATTTTCCCCCCATCATTGTAAATACAAGTTAAGACACTGGCTTTTATGATAAATAACAAGAATACTCTTCAGGTAAAAGAGCTTAAATTTCATATTGCATTCATGTGACATCTCATTGATTAAACATGAACCAAATAATTATCACAGTCAGTACCATGCTCTCTGTATTAATCAATTAAGCATTCGATTAAATTTGCCATACTTGTCCTAACAATTTATATTTTCAGAGGACTAAAGAAGTTTTTTTCTGAATGTGTAAGTGTGCTACAGAAAAGATCAAAGGAAAATTGGACATTTTGTTCTTTACAGTAAGATCATCTGAAGAGGAAAGAAAAGTTTATTTGAAATTTATATAGGAAAAATTTTTGTTTTTTCTCCTGCTAACACAATTTGCAAGGAAACAAACTTCACTGCTATTGGTTTGAGCTTTTTGCTGGCTATAAAACACTTTAGTTGGTTGATAGTATTTGTATTTTCAATCTTTTTTTGTACTACATTAAGTATTGCTAACATTCTTAGAATGATTCCTAAATAATCAGGCTTGCAAGGTCACTGTCTGGTTGTCCATAGCTTCTGAAAATGAACTCACTGCTTAGTTGGATTTGATTCAAAAGCAGAGGACCTTAGCTGTCAGTAGGACTTAGGGGAGTGTTCTGGGAAGAGCAGGGAAACCCTGTACCAGCCTTCACTAAGAGAAAGGCTCCTGAATGAGAATATGCATTATTAGACAGCTGTGAAGCCATGTGGGGAAACAATGTGAATGCTTTAAACAGGAAGAAAAATATTTTGCCAGAACTTCTGTCAACGCTAAGATTCAGATGCACAGAAAAATAATGTCTGGTCAATTTTCATGTTTGCATTACTATTTTTTGAAAAATTTTCTGTCCTTTCTATTAGAATGAAAGCTGAGACAGTGGGGCTTAATGCTATAGCAAATGGTGGGCTTCATAACAGAATATACAGACATGGAATCCCAGGTCTCACAAGGCACTAGCAATTATCCCATGTAATTACTCCTTAAATATCAAGTGTATTTAATCCCCTGTAGGGTCCTCCTTCATGCTGTAACTTCCATGGGTTATAGAAGAGGGAGGATGACATTCCTAGGTGGTGCTGATCTTTGGTGACCTTGAAATGATAAGTAAGTAGTAGAACAGAGAAGGCTCCTTAGAGTTTTTCCTTCTCTTCTTCCATTAACTTGATGTAGAAAGGGTTACATGGGGCTCCATGAAACCTATTTGAGCTGATGGAGAGTGCTACACATCAGGAAACTGATTTTTTGCCTCTTTCTGTGAATCTTCAAAAGCATTCCATAGAAAATTTGCATATAAGTGATTCTTCTAAGGGAGACTTCTTGGTCATTTAAAGCTGTTTGACTTCTAATAGACAGCCAAAATAATGGAAAATTCCATTGCAATCACAAGTTTTACTGGCAAAGGATTAAGACTGAAGTCAATGTAACTTGTTTATTGCTCTAACACTGAGAAAATCTGAAAACTGAGTACATATAATTGCTTATCCATACCTTGTAAACACCATTGAAAACCTTCAAAATGTTAATGTGAATGCAAATCATAATTTTTTCCCTCAGGAACAGAAAATGTGTCTGAAGTTCATGCCAGAAATCTCACGCTGCTAAGGTTTTATTACCTGAAATGCAGAACTTGAGGCTATTAATTTCCTTAAAGATAGTGCAGTAAATGTCATTGCTAGATGGAACATAAAGTTTCAGGGATTAACAGTCACCAGTCTTTCAAACAAGAACAGCAATAGTGCAAGGGATCAAGTTTTTGCAAATAAAACCAGTGAGAAAAGTGCAGCTGTAATCACTCTTAGTTATCACAGAATTGGCACTGTTATGGATATGGATTCAAGCCTGTTTCTATATCCATGTGACATAGCAAACTTTCCAAATTCTCTGTGTTGGCTGAACAGAAGTTGAAGATAGTGCTACAGTACAAGTTAAGTTAGTTACAAGTTGTTAGTGAAGATATCTGAACAGAAATTGCGTGAAAAGGCCTCACGGAAACCATGCATTGTCCTATGAATTCAGCACGTCAGAGCATCCAAGCACTGTATAAACATTAGCTAAATTTTAGTCATAGTTCCTTTGATTGGCAAGACAAAAATAAAGTCTCCCTCCCTTGCAATTGCTGTAGAGTTGTAGTTTCCCTTGTCACATACAAGGCATTGAAGAGAGCAAGTCATATTGTCATAGTAAATCAGGAGACTGTATCCAGCTTATCAGGCTGTATGAAATATCATTTGGATAGGAAAAAACATGTGGCATGTGAGAGAAGATTAAAATAAATTCTAAAAGTTAAACAGCCTGCTTTGCACAAGCAGATTTTTTTCTCAGTATTTAATATTTCAATATTTATTTTTAACATAAGTTAACTCCTTTTAGATCTTCCACCTGCTTCAGTTATGCTGCTTTAAGACCTCTGGTGATATGAGAAGAGTCTGTACTAAGTGGTGCCTAGCACTACTGAAAAAGGGTTTGAAAGAAGAGCTGCAATCTAGTCTACCTATCCAGATACATGATATGGAGCAAACTGGAGCACTGTTTCACCTAAAAAGCCTCCTAAAGCAAGCACCTTGCCTTTTCAAGAGAATGAGAGAGATCTCTCTTGATACATGCAGAGGGAAAACATCACTCACCTTTTTTAGGCGTCTGTTTTTCTCATGCAGTCTATAAGGAACAGTGTTTGTTTGGTGATGAGTGTCAGAGCCCTCCCTACTTCAGGTGAAAGACACAGAGCTCTCCTTCTAGCTCCCAGACACTTCTTGTCTTCAGCCACTGAGAGTGTAATGTCTCATGTATGAAGCTTAGAAGGAGTTGCACCTTAAACTTAGTTTCCCTTACCCGAGTCTGTGGCCTAAACTTTGCATGAAGTTTCCATTTTTCTCTCTTCCTCTGGCACCTTGGAGTTTTTCCTTGCTCACTGTACAATATTACAGGCTCACCAGGTGGGTGGGAGTGTCCTTCCCAGGATATCCCATAGCTTCATCACTCGGAGGCTCCTCTCTTGAGATACTTTATCTCTTGATACCTCTTGAGATATTTTAGTTGTGGTAACAGCTGCTTTCACACTGGGAAAAGGATGTGAATTTGGGTCTTATGAAATTCATTGCATTTGGGCAGCATCTCCCAAATACAGTGTGTAGAAGATGTATTATTTATACGTAGAAGGGAAGACTGATTTCCCAGAGTGAGAAGCAGGGCCAGCATGCCATGGATAAATTGAACCTAGTGCATTTCTGCTGTGCTTTGGGACTGTGGCCATTCATTTTCTGCACACCAGGCATGCTGTGTGGATCTGCAGATGTGTGTCCTCCTCTGAGCTTATTGTTGCCTATAAATTACAGGGAAACGTACCACACTTCTCAGTGTTGTAAGGAGGAGGTACTTAGGCAAGATGGAAAATCTGGAACTGAGGATACTTTTGTTCTTGGTCAAGTCTAGTTTTCAGTTTTCTCCTCCATATACTGAAGTCTGCCATAAGCACCAAATATTTTCACTTTCACTAAGAGACAAATTGATACATAATCATCCCTTATGGTTATCTGTATGATAATGATATAGATTCCTAAGATCACCCTTGATATTTGCCAGGTTGGGCTGAAGTCACTGAGGCTAACAGTGATCACAGAGAGGTTCCAAATCTCTGCTGATTAGTTGAAGCTGAGTCAAGATCATTTTCATGAGACTAGAAGAGAGGATTTCCACTGTGCAAGGCACTGTGTGCTCTTTTTTAGGTCTGAAGTGTTTCTTAATATAACGACAAATAAAACTTGCCTTGTCAGTAGATTCAAATATCCAAAACTTTCAGAGTGTGGGTGGTTTGGCAGGAGTGTGGAGCATGCCCATATTGTTGTCTGATGTGATACAGCCCAGAACAAGCTACATGGCACAAGGTCTTTTTTTTCAGGAAAGAAGAGAGCCAAGAATCCCTCATCTATCCTGGGATAAGAGAGAAACCAGCCGAGTGACGTCAGAAATTACAAAGGCAGGTCAAAAATCAGAAGAAAATCAAGTAAAGCCTTTGAAGCGCTAGCAGTCTTCTGCTTGCACTACCAAGTTTACAGATACTGATCCAGCTCCAATTCAACTATCTCTAGCTCATTTCTTTTATTTAAGCAGTACAATAAAGCAGGTGAAGAGGTTTTTTTAAGTGGTAGTTGCTACAGCAGGATCTGTTTATGCAGTATGCGATGCATTCAAACATGGAATAAAGAGATGGATCTGAAAATATGGCCCTCTGCTTTTGTCCATTGGTTTTGGGATAGTTACAATTTTCTTTTTGTAAAATTAGAAAAAGAAAGGAAACTGACTTTCAACAGCAAGTAGAAATCTAATTAAATTCTTCAATGAATTTTTTTTTTTTTTGTACTTTTCAGTGACTTTAATAATACTGAGATCTACAGATCACTGTACATTTCCATCTGGTTCAAGATCAGTGGTCACATAAGCTAGACTCATTCCCAGAACATTTCACTTCTGTGAAAGGATAAAAATCAGAATTCAGCTGCTCTGGGAATCTTGGTAGGTGATTAAATTAACATTCATTTTGTTCACATTTACTGGTGTGATATGTAACGATTTGCTGTCAGCTGAGAGGAAGATCTGAGTATACAGATTTCATATAAACCAAGGGATAGAGATGAAAGGCAGTAATTGACTGTTATATATTAAAGAGAGAAAGAGTCTGCATGGTCACCCAAATTTCCAGGTATGAATTTTTATCAAAAATTGCAGCTGCATCTACCCAGAGGATGGGATGGAACAGGAAGAAGCACCATGGGAGGGTAGAGAAAGACAGGAAAGTGGAAAAAAGATGCTGAGCACTGACTAGAGGTAGGGATTGACAATGTTACAGTTTCACAAAAAGGCTACATGTCTGGAGACTATTGTAGTATTTGATGGAGAACTTAATAGAATTCTGTTATAAATGTAACATTTTGAAATTCTTTTATTGCTAATGATGTAGTTAAAGTAGGAAAGAAAACATCTCACCTGACATTTATATCGAGTGCATTTTCTTTTTTGTCCTCTAGAAGATGTAGAGCACGTTGAGTTACAGCCACATAATTATGGGTGATAGTTAAAGAAATAAACAGGTCTGAAATTTAAATGTACAGTGTTAGAAGATTATCTGCATTTAAACCATATTTGAGCATTATTTGAAGCTTGTCTCAAATTGGATTTTCAGCTTCAATTAATTCCATGAGTCTGTAGGTTAAAGTTCTTGGTGAAAAGTAGGATTATTTTAAGTTTGCTTTCTCCTTGCAAAGAGATGTGAAAGAGCAGGAGTACTGTTTCTACAGAGCATTTATAATTTGCTTCATACTATCAGCAACATCTCTGAAAGAGCCATCCTTAGATCTGCTCAGTGATACACTTGCTGGTCTGAAATCTTCTGGGGTTTAGAGAAACGCAGTCTCTTTCAATTTTAAGCTCCATTTTCTTTGGTTCAAGGCTCACATCTGGCACTGGATTTGATCTTTTGATTTTCACAGTTGAGATGGTGGCTATCACAAGGATTTCTAGAGGGTTCCCTGTTGTTCCTTTAGGTTGACCAGGCAAAGCTGTTAACTATCCACTACAAGATGCCAGAAAAAACTCATGTCTTCACTTAATACTTTACCCTGAGGACCCGACTTCTCAAGTGTTCTGAATGAAGCTATTGACACTTCACCTGCAGTTGCTATATCTTTAATCACCATAGGTAGTGTAAGGAAACCACCCTTTAAATATTTTAGGGGGCTTTTCTGATCCACTGGTGGCTGGATGATGTCTTCCATCTGCCTTCACGCTTTTGGAAACCTCCTACTAGTAAGGTCATCTCATCACGATAATATCTCATTAGGAATGAGAAATGCATCAGTTCTCTGAAGCTATAAATTTTCCTTTAGGCATATTAATCCTCAGTATTTACTTACAAAGGCTTAAAAGGGAAAGAATGGGATTCAATCCCTCTCACCATGACCTTTAACAGTTCTTTCACCTATCTATTTACTGCGTAATTTCTGGCTCATGCTGTTCCCATTTATTATTTAACTCGCTATATTGCCTGATTCCACAAGGTCAGTTAAGGTGCTGTTTATTGAAGAGATGCATGCAATAAAATACTCAAGCATCATGTCATTTTAAATTAAATGCCTCAGAAAAACAGACCTGAGTAGTTAGTGAGCTAGTTAAGTGGTCTAGCATGTTTACAAGGAAACACAGCATACCTGGAAGGAACTTCTAATTTTAAAAATTGAAAACTTGGCTTTCCCCAAGGGTGAAATATCTTCGAGAGCACAAATCTACCATGAAATGCAATAACTCTCTTCTCTGTAACAATGCAGACAGCATTTTTAATGCAAGTATTTAATTATTTATGTGAGGAACTTCGGCCCTGGGAATTGCAGCATGATTTCGATAGTAGAATGGAAACTGGGACAATCCTTATCTCACTGTTTAAATAGAAGTGGCTCTTTATGAAGCCATCAGTGTTACTCTTTTCTTGGAAATGGCACAAATATTTTCCGAGCATCACAGAATCAGAACTTTCTTATCCCATACCATGTTTCTCTGGTAGGTTGATGGGACAAGTAGGAGTACTTCAATCTATTTTAATTCTTAATGTTCTCCAAAGGCCTGCCCCTGCTGTCAAAATAAAAGGCCAGCTGCTTTTGGTGCTTAGGTAGTTTTATGAGAGATCCTATGGGCTCTAAGTAGCATTGTCCCTTTGCTGTATCTTACACTGTATTACACAAATCTGTGTGCCTATGCTTCCTGTCGGCTTGATTTTATAGTTCACTTTATAGTGCTTTTTTCCTCAGCTAAGCCACTTTTATTTGTCCTTTGTCATTACTATCAACCATAATGGAATTTATCTATGCATGCTAGTATTGACTTCATCGCTGTCACCTGAAAAATGTGGCATCTTTTCAAACCATTTGTTTGGTAAAACTCACCTTAACACCATCAGTTTTGATGACTTTTTGAAATTAGAAGTAAGCAACTGAAAGAACTGAATTAATGAAGTTAATTACATAGGAAAAAAAGAAGTTTGGATACAAAATGGAGAGCCTGGGAATTAGTACTATAGGAGCAGGCCAGAACTCAGCGTTCCCATTAGTGATCCAATACTGCTAGCAGCCAGGGATTTCAGCAATGGAACATGGCAGTAGATGAAGGGAATAACGAGATATTGCCAGGGTACTGAGCTTGCTACATAAGACATAATGCAGCTACTGTGACTGTTGGGAGCTCAGGGCAATACAGTTCTGTTCTCATCTATTCCAAGAGTTAATTCAGTTCCTTCAGCAGCCCCTCTGTGTGTATACCTGGACAAAAGGGGATGGTATGAGTAAAAGATACATGCTGCTGATTTTAACACACAATCTTCCCTCCACTCAGTGCTGTAGTCAGAGCAGAGCCAAAACAGCCTGTCTTCTCTTTGAAAACCTGCTAAATAGTTTCCTACTTAAAATGTCATTTTTTAGCATGATGTGTTGTGCTAAAAGAATTTCATTTGACACAGGGCCCTAATGATCTGGATATGGTTCAATAAAATAGTGAGATGAATCAATTTACTGAAATGATGGTTTCTTTATATACTATTGCCATCCGCCTTAGAGAGACAGAATGACTTCTTTCATGCCAGCTCTAGATATATTCTTTCTTTACACTTGATATAACCTTTTTTCCCTGTTCTTGAAGTTCTCAAAACAGTGAAGTGACTTTTATTTTTAGCTCACGAAGATGTTAAGGCTGGGGGAAAGGTTGACTGCTTCTCTAGATGATGCTACAGCAGATACAAAGCTAAGTAAAAATGGTGATACAAAAAGTTCTATCCCCATTACTTTTTGCCTTCCTTGCTGTGAGGAGAAAGCTAAGATAGAAGCTACCTAATTCATCTGCAAGGGCACCCTTCCTCACAGGAAATACTCAGCTGGAAAGGATGTGTGGTACAAATAAAGTCCCAAGGGAAAAGGTAACATGAGCCAGAGAGTGACTTTTAGAATTAAGGAAAGACTCAGTAAATTTGCACATACAGTACTGGAAATATCATAGATATAGGGGAAAAAGGGGTCCTTGGGTTGGTTTATATGACCTTCACTGTATTACATAACTGAATCCAGCTGCATTGGCAGTAGGCTTACAAACCAATAAAATAAAGACTTAGGTGGTTCAAACATGCACATTGTAAAGATAATGTACTGCACTGATAAAACTCTGTCAAGTGTGCAATGGATGGGAAAAAGAAAAGTATTTGAACTACTTTTATCA